>VYXF01012751.1:378902-453754 GCA_013397295.1 Polioptila caerulea
AGGCAGAGCTCCCCTCCTCCTCTGACCGCCCGGCTGGCGGTTCAAACCTCTTCCCCACTGCCGTGCCTTCCTAGGGACGATAGGCAAACGCTGCGTCCCGGGCACTNCTTTCGCGAGACCCGATTGAATTGTGTGTGGCGATTTCATTGATTCCCGACTTCGTTTCCTACTCCTACACCGCGGCACTGCCGGAACGGTTACGTAACACCCACGCTAACTTTATATAACTCGCTCGGATGGAAACATTTAGGTACCCGCGTCTCCCCCGCCCATCCTCCCGCCTCCCCAGTGCTGTCCTTTCNTGCCCGTGCCACCCCTTCCCTCCCCCTCGCTCGGCCAATCAGCGCCCGCCTTCCCCCGCGCTCGACCAATCAGCGCCCGCCTCTTCTGGCAAAACTTCTCCCCCCGCTCCGCGCAGGCCCGGCTGGCGGTTCCCGCGCCCGCCAAGGTAGCGGCGCTGCTGAGGCGCTCCCGGGCAGGGCCGGGGGCTCGGCGGGCTCGGCAGCGGGACCGGGACCGGGACCGGCTCTCACTCCGGGTGCCCGCGAGTGTTGAGCCTTCCAGGCGGGGGGCTGCAGGTGGATGAGGGCAGTGCCCAGCTGAGGCTGTTAGCGCCCTTTCCCTTGTGTGTTTCGTAGTATAACCTGCCAGGTGGCTTTTTTTAAAAGGTCGTACTCCCCAAACTTCTCTAGATTACCCTGTGTTTCCCTTAGTGCTTGTTTACATAGGAGCTGGCCCCATATTTGTTATGCTCCATGTGTATATTTGTCCTGTCCGTTCTCTGAGAAAATGATGGGCTGCTTCTTTTTCTTTTTTTTTTTTTTTTTTTTTCCTTACAAGTTCCTTTACAGATAACAATGGCTGATGAGGGGAAAATCTATGTTTCCACGGAAGTGTGTGATGTGTTGGAACCGGTTTCTTTTCTGAGTGTGGAGGGTAAACCTTCGCCCTTGGAGTCAACAGTATTGCCTAATACAGAGGAGGAGCAGCAGGTGTGGATTGGTTTTACAAGGTGTCTTCTGTGAACCTTCTTGGGTTTTGGTGGATTTTGATTTTTTTTTTAAAACTTTAACAAATATTTCTTTGGTAAGAAGTGCTGTCCTCTTCCCCTGAGATGCGTTTGATTCTTCTGCTTATTTCTCATTGCTTACGCACAGGTCATAGCCTGCACCAAATGCAGACACATGGCCAATGCACGTACGATGTGATGTGCTAAACTTTGAGAAAAAACAAAAGGACTTCAGTAATTGCTATTTGAATGTAATGAGACTGTACTGTTCTTTTTAATAAGCTTTAAAACATATATGGATCTTTGATGTGAAAGCTCATTTGGTGCTTGGAAATAAAAACCTGTAATGCTCTGTTGTGCTTTAGCAGAAGATAACATACCCAACTATGTGTTTTTAGAGGGATGCATTTCTGGTGTGACTTTCCTCAGGTGGCTTCATTTTGCCTGATTAGTGCTGGTCATGACAGGGCTGTGGAGAATTCTAGTAAGTCCATTTGCTGAATTAAACGTTGCCAAAGTAAAGACTGAAGCTCCTTGAGAAAGGAAGGAGTGCTGGGGTCTTTCTAAAATGCTCCCTGCTACTATTGCTTTACCTGGTTGGGGAGACAGTTGCGTAATAGTTGGGGTATTGAAAAGGCCACCTGAGCAACTGAGAACGGTTGTCTGGTTCTTACTGTGAGGGATGGTGGTAAGGAAGTGGTCTCTTGAGACTAGGAAGGTGTCAGTCAGTGCTCGTTGAACGTGCTCCATACCAAATGAAAGTGCAGTTCTATGTGGCAGCTGTTAGACTAACACAGCTTGAATTCAGTACAGCGGGAGACCAGAAGGTGGAAGCACTGCAGTTTGTGCCTCTGATAGTGTGCTCTTTTAAAACCAAAATAGTGGCTTTGTCATGAAAGAATGCTAAAAGGAGGGGAGTGGGGGAGGCACACAAAAAGAGCGTTACTTAAGGACAGTACAAGGTAAAGAAGCAAATAAAAGCTTAGAATCTGAACTTGACATGAAAGGAAAATGTGCGACATTAATATAAAATAGGAAACACTGTATCAGATATGTATGCTGATATGATTTGGGGCTGTTTTTACAAGGGGCAATTATAACTGTTTTGTGTCTTTCTTCTTAATGAACAGGTATATGAGCCTTTAAAAGTCTTCTTGAGAGTGAGGCCCTTTTCTGCAGCAGAACTTGAAAGCCCTGAATCCCAGGTTCGTTGTAGAACTAAGGAATAAAGTTTTTCTTCTCCCTTTAATAACACTTAGTATTGTAAGGCAGAACTTTCTTTTACATAAGCCATGTACTGCCCCCACCTTGAATTATTGGGCAGCTGGATAGATGCAAGACTTTTAACAATTTCTATGGTATAGACATGCACACCTGTAGCTCTTCAAAATTCCACTAGGTATGTTATTTAAAACTTGCTGTCAACTCTGTGTAGTGCTCAAGATACAAAGGAGTTCCATGGAAGAGATTATGCAATTCTAGGTGTAATTGGAGTATCTGACCCTCGAGTTTCTTTGAAATGCTTGAATAATCTCCTACCTCATCCTGCTTAGCCTGTCAAAACCGTTCTGTAACCTCTATGCTTTCAGATTCGGGTGCTTTAGCGTTTTATACACATGCATGTACAAACATTTGGAAGTTCTCCCCTTCCCCTCGTTGCAATCACTGATGCAAAAGAATTCCTTTAGCTATCTTTGGAGGACAAGGTCTCTATATCATGTTTCTCAGCCCTTGTCTTTGCAGACTCTCTGATCGAGGAGAGGTCAACTTGAAGAGCTCTGAGAAGGATTTAATATTAGTTCTTATTTGCTTCTTGCAAATTACTTTTTAAAAATGCATTCCTGCTTTTGATCTACCAGAGTTGGAACCTTTATATCATTTTCACTTGCATCATAATTCTTTTCTCCTCCTCAACTTCCCTTTGCCTAGTCAGCTCTCCTTGAATAGTGTGTACTTTTACAGTGCTTCCAGTTTGGTAAATTCCACAGTCTGAGCTGGCTCAAAGTGTAAATTGATTTGCAAAATCAAATTGTGTCATGAGTTGTTTAGCACATTCCTCTTTGGAGTGAGATGTTTCTTAAAAGCAGGGAGGAAAAAAGTGAAAATTGAAATTTGTACTAATTTTTCTGTTTTCATGTAGTTTTCATGGCTGGAATAGTTGTACTTCCAAACAATTAGCTGTATAATCTGTTTTGCGTGGGATTAAGGCTTTTTTCTCAGTCTTCAAAGACAGAATGATGGAAAGATCTTCAACATTTTCAGTGTTTTCTACTTTACTATCACCTGAATCCAAGAAGAAAATGCTTGGCAACAAATGGAAGAAACCCACACAAAACAGTCAAGTAAACCTCACTTCCTAATTGTTAAATCAAACAGATCAATTTAATTTTTAGACCTTTTATTCCTCCCTGCCTTGCATAATTTTCAGGAGAGCACCTTTGTTCCAAATATATGGCACCAAAAAAAAGAAAAATTAAAACAGAAGACCTATTTCTTACAGCTGTAGGCTGATGCTTTAAAGACAATCAACAGGTTAACTGATCAGTTAATGCTTATAGAGATAATGATTTATGCAAGTAAAGCTTAAGAGCTCTGGGTGAAATTCTGTACTCCTGCCAGTGATTTTCCAGAGTCACCTGTGGGGAAGCAGGAAGTTGTGTTTTTTGGATATAAACTATGTGTACAGTGCCAGAAATGGTCCATCTCCTGCCAACTTACCTGCAGGGTTAGCTGGGGGAGACAAGTGGAGTAAATTGTTACAGCTGGCTTCTATCTTTGCAGATCTGACTGCTTTGGGCCTCTACTTGCAGGCTTCTGTGAGGTTGGTGGCAGCTGATGGAACATGCTGCAGATCCTGGATGTAGCTCTCTAGGGCTTAGCACATCTGACCTGCATTTCTGTCTCTGGTGAAGTGGGAGAAATATTAAAGATATATAGGTTCAGAGCCTGGCACAGTGAGCAGTTGATTGGTCTAAATTCAGAAAGCAGTTCTTAGTGCTTCTCAGAATCACAGAATAAGCTAAGTTGGAAGACACCAGCAAGGATCATCCAAGTCCAACTCCCTGCCCTGCACAGGACAGCCCCAGGAGTCACACCATGTGCCTGAGAGCACTGTCCAAACGCTTCTGGAGCTCTGTCAGGTTGGTGCTGTGACCACTTCCCTGGGGAGCCTGTTCCAGTATGCAGCCATCCTCTGGGTGAAGAACCTTTTTCTAATTTCCAAACCAAACCTCCCCTGCCACAACTTCAGGCCATTCCTTCATGTCTTGTCACTGGTGACCAGAGAGAAGAGATCAGTGCCTGTCCTGTCTTGTTTCCTCATGAGCAAGTTGTAGGCTGCTATGAGGTCAGTACCAGTTAATTACTGGCATAGAGCTTCTATATCAGTTAATAATCAGACTTGTTAATTGAGGCTCCTAGGAACAACAGTACTTCTTGTGTACATACCACACATGAATTATTGGTCTTAGGCATTCTGGCCATTCTCTGAACATGAATGTCAGATTAAGTTACAATCAGTCCTTTCAGATGATGCATCAAGACGTTGTTAAGCTGTACTGGGAATTCATGTTGCATCTTTGGTAGCTAGTCTGGTGTAAAATAAATTTACCTTTAACACTGCATCCTACATTTATCTAGCTAGTGGGTGTTTGGTAATTGTATTTCACCTTTACTTAATTGAGAAATAGCAATCAAATTACTTGAACCTATTCTATTTCTTTCATTACTGGTAACACTGTTTATCAATCAAAGGGTAATGTTTCAGCCTTACTTTACTTCGTTAATTTATCTCTTAGTCTGTTTCACACTGAAAATTATTGATGTGGAAAAACAGTAGATTTCTACGTAATTTTGTTCCTGTGGTAATTGTGCAAGTCACAATCACAAAATACGAGGGTTTAGAAAGTGTTTCCAAGGAAAAGTTGCTGGAAGAAATTTTAGTAAAATTTTTACCTCTTAGAAAATCCCAGAGGGTTGCCTTGACTTTGTCTGGCTTTATACTCTGGCTTTCATGTAGCAATCTCAGTACTGACATGCCTCGAGATGATATATGTAAATTGTGGGACATTTTGTAGCTCTGGCAAATGGGTGAAGACACTAGACTTTGGGGGAGTTGTTGGAGGGGTGTTCATTTTCTGTTTTGTTCAGATAGCTTTCTTCCTGAATAATTTTGCCATGTTTTAGTTTTCCTTGTCTTGGTTTTTAAGGGTTGTGTAACTATTGAAGATGCCCAGACAGTAATTCTTAATGCACCCAAAGAGTCTTCTGCAGTGAAAAACAGTGAAAGAGGCATTGGTCATGCTGTGCACAGCTTCACCTTTTCTCAGGTAGGCCAAATTATTTCAAATTTTTGGCTTTGTTTTTTTCACTATAATGAAAGCTGAATTTTGTATTATGTCATGCAATGTGATTTTTCTTCTTTTAATTACATATGGTGGTACTTGCCTTTTTTTTTTAATTGCCTAATTACTGATAAGCTGTCAGGAAAGCTGTATTACAGTGGAGGTACCTATTAGATGAGACAAGGAAGTTTCTTTGGCAGGTCTGTGGTTTTCTTTGATTAGATGCTACAGAAATGTCTTTTAGGCACAAACTTACTGTGATTCTGCTGTTCCTGCAGATGCTTTTATCTCAGAAGCATTACAGGAAACCTTATGTTTGCAGGAATTTATGTAAGCATGCCTTTAGTAACTTCCTTTTGAAAGAATAGAAGCTTAACTGCTTAAACCTTCTATACTGAAAGCAAGTTTCTTAACTTTGCCCACTGCAAGTAGTTCTATTCCTGCAGTACCAAAAGACAAACTGTTCCAGGGATGGAGTTATTTAGACCATTGTAATGCTGATTTTCTCATCAATTGTGGGTAACTGGTGAAGAGTGAGGAGGGAGCTTTACATCACTGGCAGAGCTCTTGAAAGTAT
Source organism: Polioptila caerulea (assembly GCA_013397295.1). Classification (NCBI taxonomy): domain Eukaryota; kingdom Metazoa; phylum Chordata; class Aves; order Passeriformes; family Certhiidae; genus Polioptila; species Polioptila caerulea. Next base: position 384,832 of record VYXF01012751.1, read on the forward strand.
CCACTGAACAGCATGTGCTCAGTAGAATTCTGAGCAGTTTATTTTAGGAGTAGGAAAATATTCAAAAATGAGTGCAAGCCTGAGTGCCTCTCAGAATTAAGCAAGCATCCTGTGAGAACCCAACAGAAAACATTGAATCATAGGGGGTTCAGGCAAGACAGGAAATTAAATTGGTGTCTCCTACCCAGCTTGCTCTGAAAAATTAGTCATTTCTAATTAGTATTTAATATTTTGGCTTATTAAACTTCTTTGTGTCACTCCTTTTTTCTTTCTTTCTTCCCCTTATCCTAGGTCTTTGGACCAGAAACTACTCAGAGTGAATTTTTTGAAGGCTCAATGAAAGATATTGTAAGAGCATATGTTAATGGAGTGAATGGACTGGTATTTACTTATGGGGTTACAAATGCAGGCAAGACATTCACCATCCAAGGTATAAAATATTTGCTTGTAAAAAAACCAAGTCATACCCAATTACAAGCTTTCATGAATGTCTACACTTAATTTTTAAATATTTTTAAGGGACTTCAAAGGATCTTGGTATTTTACCTCGCTCACTTGATGTGATTTTTAATCACATAAGAGGAAGACATTACCTAAAGATGAACTTCAAACCGTATTTGAGCAATGATGTTAAGAAACTAGAAGATGAACAAGTTAAGCAAGAAGAAGCCTTAAAAACTGCTCTTCTTGCATCACTGAAAGAGGTCAGTGACCAAATGCTTCTTAAATCTGTTCTGTAGGGCAGGAAGTTTTAAAAGTCTTTATTCCGCTGTTGATTCTTTATATATATAAAATATCTACAGTATGCATACCTGGTGAACCTTGGAATAATAAGACAATTGGCTGTTTTTGGAGGTCAGGGTAAACTGGAACAACTTTCTGCAGCACACAATTCAAACCAAAAACCATTAAAAAGCCAAATCTCAATTTCTAGAGAGAAGTCTCCTCTTTAGAGGAGCAGTTCTGACACTGTGGTGACAATAGCCTTTGAAAAGTCTGACAGCTACATGACCTATCTAAAACCTGGTTGTTGTTAAGTGGCTCTTCTTGTAGGTCAGGTTTCCAGGCTGGATCTTGGTGCAGCCATTCAAATGCCTGTACTAGCTCAGGAGAGATGATGGTACTGTCTTAGCAGAGGCAGTGAAGAAGGCAGGGAGAGTCCCTTTTGGTGGAAGACAATCTTAAGTTGGATAAATCTGTGATTTATGTAACTTCATAAAGAAGCTTTCTGATCCAGCAAGTGAAGCAAGATGCCACAAAATTCATGTCCTAAAAGGATTCCTGTCTGCCTTCAGGGGTAGTATGTGACTGAGGCTGGTCTCTGAGGACTGTAGGAAGGATAAAGAAGTTTTTACTTTGGCAACCTCCTGTTCTTATTATATAGTAATTTCTGTTTCTGTGGTAACAAACTGTCTCACCAGAAAAATGGGCATCCATGGACTATTTTATACTTTTAAGTCCAGTTGCAGTTTGCTGTCAGATTCCTTTTGTTCAGAACATTTTCCCCTGAACTGTGATTCTGTGCATCTAATCCCACAATGCAGTAGGCTCAGCTGGTTATCGTTCAAAGCAATTCTAAATTAATTCTGGGATGTATAGAAATAATGACTGTGTTTTCTTTTTTCTGTGGTCCTTAATGCTGACCTTGTTTAAGTACTCCAGTTAACCCTGAAAAAATATCCTTCTATGACTCAAATTCGTATGTAAAGTTCCACTCTAAATTTTGCTGCTTAATTTAAACCCTACGATGCAAAACTTTGTTTAGTCTGTGTCTGGTTAATTCTTGAAGAAATATCTTAGATGAAAAATCTGAAATATTTGAAAGATTACATATTTATTTTGAAAATGTCTTTGAGTATGTATATGCGCATGTGCCGAGAGGATGAGGGGAGCCTCAATTAACAAGAAAAGTTGAGATGGTTAGGAGGATAGTAAATAAACACCTTTAAAAATTTTATGGAAGCTACAACCTTGAAAAGAGGAACAAGCAGGAGCCCAGAGTCTGGAACAAAATGTCGATATCTTATTTTGAAGATAACTATAAAAATATTTCCTCCTGTTAAATCACAGTTTCACTCACTTAAAGTTTAGTAACTGAATGTTGCAGTGGGTGATCTAGATGCTGATGTACTGCAGTGAATAGAGAGCAACACTCCACCATCAGGTAGGACAGGTAAAATGAACCAGGAAACTATTACATGACAGGACCTTGTTATGTGTTACAACACTTCCATAGAGATAGCTCAATGATCTCCAGTTCTGAAGCTGTGCTTCTTGATAGCTTGTGAATGAATAGCACCACTGTTTGGATGCTCTCTCAAGCTGTAATCTGAGAGCAGATGCGATTTGGTGGGCCTGGCTGTGGTTTATGTGGATGCCTGTAGGCTCATTTCCCAGGCTCAGTTTACATGTCATGCAGAAAGAGCTTGCTGTTCCTTTCATTCTCTAGGCTTTTACTGCAGCACTTAATGTCCCACTGTGTATCTTCTGTGTGCAGTACTGCTGCAACAACTCTTGCTTAGCATGGTTCTTACCCTCTCTTTCCTTCCCTTTCCTCGTTCTCTTCATGGGATTAAATACTGTTTCTTAGTGGATTAAAAAATGCTTTACGTGCATTTCTATTCCCACCTGTTCTTGTATTTTCTATTAAATGTCAGCTTCTATTGTTGGCAAACAATGTCACTTCCTGTTCCCACTTGTTTTTAGGCAGTCATCTTCATGCTCTTTTCTGTATTTAATTTGAAAAGCTGTGTAGCAACAGTTAGTTCACTCAGTTTTCTCACAGTACCTTTACAAAAACTTATCACAGGCACAAGAAACGTGGTAGTGGGTTTTCTAAATTCCACTGCATTTTTGACATGCATAGATGAGATACCACGTGTGTCAGTCCTATATCCTGCTTGGCACTTCACAAACAGTGAATAGAATCCCTGCTGGGGTTAGACTTAATACTCAAGGAACACAATCACGTACACAGTGCAGCTTTTGCAAAATGGTCACTTGTATGATTTTGTTGTAATTCTATTCTATGCTATTTATCTTTAAAATGGGAGGTCTCAAAGTATGGTTTTGTGCCTCTCTGTGAGAATTCTGGTTGTTCCAAGTGGGTAACATTGGCATCAGTGGTCAATCCATGATCAAGTTAGTGCTGCATTTGAATATGCTTGAATAGCTGAGGTTCACTCATCTGGGTCTGTTCCCTTCTACTGTAGGATGACCTCTCTCAGAAACAGAAATCTGGGTGAATGTCCTGATTTATAAGGGCCTGTAAAATACGGAGAGAGAGGTGGTATGTAAAGATGATGGACTCTAATGGGCGTTGCTGCTTTGTTACATTAGTTTTTCCAGAGGTAACCTAAAGGCTGTGCTTTGGTGAATCTTGGCAGGTTTAAAATAATTCTGTTGGTGTAAAAAAAAAAAAATCCAGCAAATGTGTATATTTAAAGAAACTATGCTGTTGTCTATTTTTCACAGCCTTTTAGTTCAGTCTGAATAAAAGCAACATAGAGTGCTGGTTTGTCATAACTTAAGTCCCACCACCTTGGCAGTTATTCCTGGAGGAAACTTTTGCAATTCTTTTGGATGACTGAAGCACTGTTCAGATTTGGCCAATAGCTCATAAAGGCATTCTGGGCTGTTGCAGTCTGACAGAATCCTTTTTCTCCTAGGACTCTGAAGTTAAGTCTCCAGTGTTAGCAGCAGCTGGCCACCAAAACTGGTTGCTGGGAGTAACAGCAAGCTCTAAATCGTGTGATGGAAAGAGCATTTATTGATTGTAGTTCAGTGTTGTCAAAAACATTTCACTTTCAGCCAGAGTAAGGGTGGCCTAACACTTAATACCAATTCAATTTTTAAATCTCAAGTACTGGAATTGCCATCATTTTTAACTTCTACTTTTTTCATTGTCTGTTCATATGGATTTAATGGTCTCTTATTTTCTCAAGGAGACAGAGAGCATCTCAAATACTATAACAAATTTCTGTGATGTGAAGTTGGACTCTTGTAACTGTGCTTCAGACAATCACCCTTCTAACTCCTTAGGTAAATTGGAAAATGGTTGTGTGGGGGAAAAACATAATATGAATTAAAGAAATATTAGTGAGTAACTACCAGTGGATAAAAAACATCCCTATACTATACTGCAAAGTAAATATATATAGGTTTTGACCAAATTTTTGTCTCTTTCCTCTGGAAAAAGGGTAACTATATAAAAATATTTTGATAGTTTTGCTGCTTTGGGGACAAAGAAGGAGATTAGTTTTGCAAATATCATGTCTAAACTGCTTTAGGTCTGTGATAAAGCAAGGTCATCAGCTTAGAACTTGGGCATATTCTTGTAACAGATGACTGCTGAGAAGTTTGAACATTTTTGGATAAAGCTAAAGTTATCCATGTGTATTTAATTATATAACACAGATGTATCTAAGCCTTCTCCTTTTAGCAGCTCCTTCTATAAGTTGTTTTAGAAGATTCTATATATTGATTTAAAATATGTCAGTGAGTTGATCTTTGACACCTTCCTCTGTTTTGGGTTAGCAGAGAAGAACCTTGTTCCACTTGACATTCATGGGACTAATATGCACCAAAGAACACAAGCATCTGTGTGGATTTCCTTCTGTGAAATTTATAATGAATATGTGTACGACCTAATAAATATTTTATCTGCATCAAAAACTCAAAGGCGCAGAGTTTTAAGAATTTGTGAGGATCAAGGAGGAAATTGTTACATTAAAGGTAACAATACTGGCTTTCTTACTAGGCAGTTTCACAGAATTTCTCTGATGATCAGAAATGTATGTAAAAGATCTCTTTTTGCAGATTTAAAGTGGATTAATGTTCAGAGCACTGAAGAAGCCTGCAGACTACTAAAAATAGGAAACAAGAACCGAAGCTTTGCCTGTACTAGAATGAATGAGCAATCAAGTAGAAGGTTTGTCTCTCTATGAGCATACTCTGTCCCTTTTGAGGGGAAGGGAGGGGGCATTAGAATATGTGTGAAATGGACCACTCTTCAATAATAGTTAAATATTTCCCTTAATTCTGGTTTTATTATGGAATTCTCTGACAGAAGACTAGGAGAGACTCTGTGACTAATAGTAGCTGGACTTGGGCTGCTATTCATGTCTTTGGATAACCAAAAAGATCAAATCACATTCATTTTTGAGTGCAAACAGGGCTGTGCATTTTAGCAAATCCTAGTTGTGCCGAGTGAGAATGGCTGTGTGAGGATGTTGAAGGAAAAGTTGGTTTATTTTTCATAACAGGCAGTATAATTCTTGGAAACCTGGAGCTTGTCACTTGGCTATAGGAAGGGGCAAGTCATGTGGTATCTTGCAGTGCTGCTAGGTTTTCTAGATGCTTTTATATTTCTGTGTTCAAGCTGAGCTTACTTGGTATCTTAAGAATTAAGCTCCTAGCTTTTTACTCAGCTCTGGACAGGAATCAAAGAGAATCTGGCTTTTGATGGAGTGAGGGGAATAGAGAAGTTGTATAATTTCTATTGAAAGTGCTTCCTGTCTTGATTTTGATGACCTCTCAATTTGTCCTTCAGGTGTGGAAAGGCTGTGTTTTATTTTGAGCTAATACAGTCATAGAGTTACTAAGCCTGCTTTTTTCCTCTAAAAAGCAAGAGTTATGTTGTTCTGTATTAGATAAAGACAGCTAATGTTAAATTTCATGCTCTTCTTACAGAGTTTTATGCCTAGAACATCCATTGCTTAAGGCATATACTAAAGAAATTTGTGTGCTGTGCTTCCTGATCAATCAGAAAAACTGGGCACTTCTGGTTTTGTGGCTTTTCTCTTTGGTTTCAGACAGCATGTCCACTGCCTGTGTAGATTGTTGTCTAAACCAGAGTTACTGGATTTTCAAGTGTTGCAAATTCAGCCTTTCTGGAAAGCAGAATTATTTCAAAACCAAACCAGTGACCAGTGTACATATTGAAGTAGGCAAAATTACAGGACTGTAAAACTTAAATTTATTCCCTGCTCCCTACCATTTGTTTCTAAGGTAATCCTTCAGATTTTCTGAGTTCAGATACTGCCTTAGGTTTTCTATATGAAGTGGCACCATGACTACTCATCTTTTGTTCAGTAGACTTTAGTGAACTGGCTTGGGTTTTTTCTCCAAGACAGCTTGTAGGCTTCATGTGATGTTTTTCCCTTTCCTGTGTGGAAAGTCATAAAATACAGCTTTTATTGCTGCTTTTTGCTATTGAATAAATGCATTGCAGAAGTAACTAATGTATTAAGGTAACTAGTGAATTAATTCTTGTCCTTTCTTCAGCACTGAGATTTCTGTAGCATACAAATTTTACTTTGCTTCAGTGACTGCCTAAATTTCATAACTGGTTGTTAAAAAGTACTTCTTTCCATTCCAGTCACAGTATATTTTCCATCAGGCTACTCAAGCTAACTGATGAGCATCAGCCACGTGTTCTTGGAGTATCCGAGTAAGTGAATGCTTCATGTGATTACCAAGAATGTAAATATTTTGGAAAAATTAATAAGGTGTTAACATGCCATACTGATGAACTTTCTAATAATAAATAAATTCTCTGAAAGCTGAAAAGAAGGAAATCAGAACTCCACTGAGCATGTAAATTAACGGGAAGCTCAACAGGGACAAGCACAGAAGAGTTTTCCTCTCTCTTACTCTAAGGTTTGGCTGGAACAACTCTGCCAGTAGTGTGTAAATTGAGGAAAATGTGTATTGTCTCACATAATGGGAAGGTGGTGGCAGAGTAAGACTATACAGCACCAAACTGTGTGTCCTGGTAAGCAGAATCCAAGTGTCTGGCTGACAGAGGGTGATCTCTACAGCTGGAGGGCAGCAGTTGGTGCCAAAGGCCCAAGGTGCAAGCTATGCCAGTCTGCCTTTCTACTCTGGGAACACACTAGACTTATAGGTCAAATGTTTGTGAAAGCACACTTGGTGAGCTCCTAGAATGCAAATTAAAATCCATCATCCCAAAAGAATGCTGCTGACATGATCTGAGTGCTCCATGGTCTGATGTGCAGTAAGAGGGGATCATCAAATGATTTGCTTAAAAACTGTTCTCCATTAATACAAAATGCTAATATAAGTGCACCCTGTGAGAGCAGTGTTAAGTCTCTGCCCTTTTATGGTTTAGAGGAAGCAGCCTAATCTTCTGGCCTGAAGCCATTTAGATAGTTTTTTTGGGGATGGTGTGTCTTTTTTTTTTTTCAGAGTAATTTAACTTGATACAGAAAAATGAAGACAGTCTGTAACAGAATGTTTTAGTTCAGTCCTAGTTCCTACTGATTTCTCTCTTGTCTCTGCTGAGATGGTAATAAATAAACCTCACTGTGAGATAGCATCTTTAAATGTGAGATGTTACAGTGATAAATACTCTTAAGAAAATATAACTTGAGAAAATGACTGCATCTGTATTTCTTTTTGCTGTTCTCTGTCATAGTGTATCCCTCTGGCAAGGCTTGCAGCAGCTGTTAGGTGAATGACAGAGTTTGTATGTTGCTTAAGGAAGAAAAAAAAGCTTTTCATCTTTTGCTGGAAAGGATAAGGAACATAAGGCTTTCATACATTTGAAATATGTGCCTTAATAATTTGTGTAGGACTTCAGCTATAGGAAAGGTTATGGTCTTACAAATTATTTTAGTTAAATAAACTTACATAGAAGTGAGTAATGGCTTGGTAAAGCCATAAATTATCCAACTTCCAGAGCTTTCTTTCCTAATATAAAGTAAAATTTATTGAATTCCTTGGTTATCCAGGATGATTTTCTGATTGTAATCTATTGTGCCATGAGGGACAATTCAGTGGTCTGAGTTTAGTAGCACATAATTGCTGTAGCCAAGCAAAGAGCTTTAAGATGAGCTGGGAAGGACTTCATGTGTGTATTCTGGATAACTCTTTCATGCAGGTTGTCTTTCTGTGACTTGGCTGGTTCAGAGAGGTGTAATAAAACACATGTCTTTGGAGACAGACTAAAAGAAGCAGGAAATATTAATAATTCTCTCCACATCCTTGGAAAGTGCATTGCAGCATTGAAGCAAAATCAAAACCCAAAGTAAGTGACAAGTTATTTACATGCCAAGTTTTAGGTGGAAACACTAAGTATCCCTTTATGTTTCTGCAAGCAGTTTGCACAGAGAAAAATGGAAATCTACAAAATCCTGTACGTCCTCTTTATTCTAGATGTCACTGGAATACCTGCAAAGAATGTTTTCTCCATAACTCATGCTTGTGGAGAGCAAAAAAAAAGGCAATTTGCAGGAAACTACCCAAATTTTTTTAGTGTATGTATATGAACAATACACTTTGTGTACAAAGCTCCAGTTTTGTCTTCTGTTTTTTTGCCTGTGAATTATACAGGTAGACTCATCAGGCTGCAGGTAGATGACCTGTACTTAGCTTTTGGCTTGTTCCACCATCTGCTGTGGAACACTAGGGAACTGTGATGCAGACACTCTGCTACTTCTACTTTTAAATAGTTGAGTTTGTTGGAGAGCCTACGAAATCTAGAAAAGACCTTGCTCTTTGATACAAAATAACTTAGGCTTAAATATGAGCATCCTACTGGATCTCTTTCCTGAAAGAGAGAAACAGAATTAAGGTAAGCTTCAATAGCCCACAATTTTACAATTTTTTTTTGTTTCATGTTTTATTTTTTTTCCCTCGCTAAGGATGAAGCCAAGCTATATTCCATTCAGAGAAAGTAAATTGACTCGTCTGTTTCAGCCGTTTTTTTGTGGGAAAGGCAAAGCTTGTATGATTGTAAACATTAATCAGCATGCTTCCACCTATGATGAAACACTGCATGTAATGAAATTTTCAGCTATAGCTAGACAGGTAAGAGTATATCTACTTTCTCTGGTGTTCTGGGGTTTTTTTGTTTGTTTTTTGTTTTTTTGTTACTAGTGATTTGTGATGAGGTTGTATGGATTTGAGTGTGATTCGGATTCTTGATTAATCATATTTCTTCTGCATGTAGCCTCTCCAAAAGGCTTCTAGTAGTCTTGCCCATCTTCAAACCTATTTGTGGTAAGAAGTTAAGACAACTGCAGGTGTCTGGCTGTTCAGTTTTGCACTGCTGATGTTCTATGTAAAACAGTCAGGGCACTTTCAGATATGACTGATTTATACCATGTATGTGAGCAAATGCAGGATTTCAATTCAAACTTTTGATGAATTACTTAACCTGGGTGCAGTTAAACATCCATTGCACAAAATGAGTTGTTCACGACTTCTTGGACAGTTGGTGGTGGTAAAAGGAGTATCACTGTATTTTGTAGTCTAAATGAGATCTTTGGCAACTGTATTGCTCCTATTCAGCTAAATGCAACTAATTAATAGTATAGAAGTGTGTTGGCAAGCTTTTCCTCCATCTCCTTCAGTACCCCTGGGTGGATCCCATTCAGTCCCATAGACCTGTGTGTATCTGTGTGCTGCAGCAGGTCAATGACCACTTCCTCCTGGATTATGGGGGCCTCATTCTGCTCCCTGTTTCAATTTTCCATTAAATTCAGGACTTCGGGTTGATGTTGGCCTTAGCCTCATTCAAGTTCCCTGAAGCTGCTTCTTGCAGGGAGTGGGATGGTGGGCTATGCTGTGTTTTATGCCAGAAATACAGTAATTTTTTGGTCTAGAGTCCCAGATTAGTTCTGACATGTTATTACAAGTCTGTAATAGCATGTCTAATATGATCTCAGAGAGGAAGATTTTTCTATTTCTCTTCAGGTATGACTTTTGTTATAAGTGTGTACTGTGGAGACAAACTTCTCTGATATGCTGTCCTATGACATAGTTACTTAAAATCTTTATGTAAAGAGCATGAATTGCTGAATCCTGGTCACAGTATTTCAGGAAGGAACAAATATTGTAGGGATTTTCTGCTTTTCATTAACTTTGCAGGAAACTACACCAAAACCCTTATATTTAGGGGAAGATAAACCACCTGTCTAGAGAAGGATGCTAAGTTTGCTAGCAGATAGTATTTCCAATTTCACTTTTTTTAGAGTACTGAACTCTTATATTCATATAAGAATTATGTTGTATTGATAGAGCTAAAGCTTTGTTGACATTCATGTAATCATTAAGTATTAATGTAATCATTAAATAGTGTGTAAATACATCAGTGCATTCATGCCACTTCTTCCTGGTATTCTGATACTTGCAATATTGACAGCATTGGAAAATCAACTCTGGATTTTTCAGGTTATCCAGACAATCCTGCCCAAAAATTTTGGTTATTTTCCACCAAAGCTAGTTGGAGGTGATGGCAAACCTATAATGCACTTTGATGCTAACACATCTGTAGAGGACTTTGCTGACAGTACTGAAACCTCTGCAGAAGAGGAAGTGGACATCACCATTCTGAGTCATGAGGTAAATACATGTCTACTCAGAACTGCACCCAAGAAAGCAATTGCTATTAGTTCTAATACTGTTTTAGCATGAGAGATGTGCTGAAAGCTGCATCAAATGGGAAGTTTGAGTTTCTTTTCAGAGTCAGACTGACTAGACTTAGTGGCCTAGTTCAGTGTAGTTGTGGAAGGATGCCCTGTGGCTTTTCTAGTTGGGTCAAGTGCTAAATTTGCAATTCAACTGATTGTCCAACAAGAAGATTAAGGAAGCAGTACATATCTTTAACATAAGTTAGGTTTTTGTGCATTTTTTTTTTTGGAAACAGCAGTAACAAGTGAAGATGCAGCATTTTAAAAACAAAGCTATACAATCTAATAGCTATAAACTGTAAAGATCAAGTAGGTTTTATGTTGTTATGCTGTACAAACTAATATTTAAATGCCAAAACAGAAGTAAACTTTTTTATAGTGGAAACTATCAAGATGGACACAGGATATATTTGCAGTAGAAATTCATGTTTGAAAGTATTTTAACCTTGGTGCAGACACCCAAAAAACATGGGCTTATAAAGAGTACCCTCTCTGGATGACTGCCCGAATGAATATTTTGAGATGCATGCCAATATGTGTTTCAGTCTTTGTTTTTTAACTGCAATATTTTAAATTTAGGACCTTTTGAAAGCTGCAGAGGACTTAAAGCAGAAGGTAGTTGCAGAAAGGCAAAGTAAGCTCCTTCTGGAGGTGAAGATACGTAAAGAGATGGCAGAAGCAATGTTTCGACAGCTGTTGGAAACAGAGGAAGCCTGGAGGCAAGTCATAGTGCAGTCTGCTTTGAGGCTGAAGGGATTCCACACTTATAAGTGCATACATATGGATGTATATACATATATGTATATATTCAGGACATAGCTACTCATGTTACTTAGAGAAGATAGGGCTGGACAGTTTCAAAACCTCCGAAGGAAAGGGAAGAAAGAACATTAAACTTGTACAGATCAGCCTCTTCCCATTTACAACAAAAAAGTAATGCTGCTTTCTGTTGAACTTTCCTCAGTTTAATTTGTAATTACTGGAGCTTGTCCTGGCTTGTTATTACTACTTAGCAGATGTGGAAGATTGTTACAGGTACCCCTCTGAGATGTATGATTCTTGCAAAACATTCACTCTGTCATGTTAATATGCATGCATGTGCTTAAGGTAGTTTGAATTGTATCTCTTTTGAGCTCCTCTGCATGACTTATGAACCATTGTTAGTTTATTGTCTTATAAATTGCTGTGGCTCCCTGCACTGATGTTAATAATTTAGGAATTTTTTTTTTTTCAAGCCCAGATTCCTCAACTTGAATTCACTTTGTCTTAACTCTTCTTTAAATCAGTTTCCTGCTGTTTGAATCATTAAAAATATTAAGACCAAGTTGCCAGCTGAGCACACTCTGGTTTAAGACGTGCACTAGCTTTAAAATTGTTTGGTTGCCTTTGGCTAAACACATGAATTAGCATTGATGCTTTTTCACTACTGAGGTGATGTTCTGCATCATTGATGGGGCATGTTTTTAAATTTTGGCAGTAATGTGTGATGTATTGAAATAATAGATGGAGAGGGACTTCTTACAAGAGTATGTAATGACAGGACAAGGGGGAGTGGATTCAAACTGACAGTTGGTTTAGATTGGTTGTTATGAAAAAAATCTTTACTCTGGCATTGGAACAGGTTGCCCAGAGAAGTTGTGGATGCCCCATCCCTGGAAGTGTTTAAAGGAGGTGTTGGAAAGATCTAGTGAGAAGTGTCCCTCCCTGTGACAGGGAGATTAGAATTAGATGATCTTTAAGGTCCCTCCCAACCCAGGCCATTTTATGAGTCTATGAAAATGAATTTGGCATTTATCTTAAATGGAAAAAAATAAAAACCAACCAAAACCCAAAGTGAAAGATGCCCCCAGGATACATGCTTCAAATATAACGTCTAAATGGGTGTGGTCAATTGTATTGCTATATGTTGTTGGATTTTCTTATAATTTTTTTTTTGACTGGTGTTAAGTGTGTGTTGTTCTACAGAACTTTTTTTTTTTTGTATGAAATAACGAAGTTATGCTTTGGTGATCTGTAGGATCATTGAGATTAAAAGGAAAAAAGTACTTCTTTGTCTTTTTGTTTCACTATTTCTGATTAGAGAAATAACTTTGACAGTTGAATACATGTAATCAAATGTAATAGCTGGAATGCAAACACATACATAACTAACATGTTCTCTTCAGCAACCGCTTGGAAGATATGAAAGACAGTTACGAAGAAAAACTTGAGAGCAAATTTGAAATGTATAAAGAGGCCATTAAGAAACATGCTTACATGTGTGCAATGGAACAAATTGAAGACCATTATGTTCCCATAGAAGAATTTCTAGCTGAACAAGAGAAAGTTGAGGTATGACTTGACTGCCATTAAAGTATTTTCTAGCCTCTAAACTGTAAATTAAACTGTAAATTTTGCTTTTCTTTAGCTGAATCACTCTGAAATTTTGAATTTAACACTAAACAAGGAAAATAACTTCAGTTCAGCTTTGCTATTCTGTGTTCAGTGCTCACCATAAGCATGCAGATGTCTTCTCTCTGGCACCACCTGTAGTGCACACCTAAACCTCATGATCTTTGAGGGCACAGTTCAGTTAAATCCAAGTCATCTTTATCTTTGTGATGCAATGATTGGGCCAGCCAAGGGAATGATGTATACAGGAGTCTGGCTTTCTAGGCATCTTTGGGATCATAGAATGTAGAGTAAAATGCTACTCTGAGAGGGTGGTGGGGAATTTGTTACAGGATAGCTATTTTAATTATAACTGATCTCTGGTCTGGAGGTGGTGGGGGGGTGTGGGATAAGAAACGGATAAGAAATCAAACTTCATGCAAGAGAGGACTGAATCTCCTGAATGTACTTAAACATAGAATTGCTCAGAGTTGGCATTAGTAAGTTGCCACTCTTTTTGCAATGCAGCCAGGTTAGTTATGAGCAGCTCATTTTCTAGTCTCTGCATAGATGGGTAAGTACCTACAGGCAGCAGGTGAGCCCTGGGGGTCTTGCTGTTTTCAGAAGGTTTTTAGTGGAAGAATGGAGTAGCTGCAGTGTCCACCAGAGGAGCTTTCTCACTGCACTCTCCTGTTCTGGAACTGATAAGACATCAGACTCCCTGGATAGGCAGCTTCCTTTCAAATCATGAGAAGTGGATTTCTTGTAGACTGTAGTTAATAAATGTTTCTGCTTTTACAGCTTTCCATTCAAGTGCTGAACTCCATATTTTGTAATGGCCTGTGTCTTTCCAGCTCCTTCACATTTGTCTCTTTTCCTCACTTAGACTCTGTTTCTATGTTCACTTAAACCCTAACTATACATTATATTAAAGTGGACAAAAAGGGTTTTAATAGTGCTCTTTTACTGGCCAAGAGGCTGCATCAGGGAAGATTCAAAGAGCAAGATGCTTTTGGTAGCAAATCAGATAAGAAATTATTGAAATCACTGACTTGTAGAATGGTTAGTTGACAAAGGAGAGCACAGCATGAATCTGAGAGGGCAGCTTCAGAGAACCAGAACTGTATGAATAACTTTTCTTGATGCCATTTGTTTGATTTCTCACTCTGAAATACCACCCCAGCAATCTGACAGATACTGGGAGAGTTTGAGATTAAAATGTAGCTCTATGAAGTATGTTCTTCCTTAGTTAGCAAGCCAGCTCGCAACAGTGTTTCGCACAGTAAAGTTTCCTTTCTGCCATATGGTTACTTTTAATACAGCTTGGAAATCGTCAGACTGAAGAGTTGACTCCTGCACAGAGAAACTTGCTCCTAGATGGTTTTTTTGAGCGTTATCCCTTACTCTGATTTCCTAACCATAACCTGTGAAATAACGTAAAATTGCTTGTGTGTGTGTGTGTGGTGTAATTGAAGGGTGTGCAGAAATGCATCAGATCAAGCAGAAATACAGACAAATTCTACCATATGGCCTTATTTTTTTCAGGCTAGAGAGAGGAAAATACTGCAATTGGAAAGGCAACTTGATGAGCAGTCACAGAGGCTGGTGGCTCTGGGAAGTCTGAGCTCAGATGTTCCCATTACTGAAAATAACATGGAACGAGGTAGGATTTAATCTGGGTATTCAAAGTTCAGTTTACTTCTGGTAATGTAAAAAAACAAACAAACTTTTCTTATGCCTATAGATCTTATGGACAGCATGATGAAGAGAGCCAATGAAGGATTGCAGAAACAATGTGAGGAGAAGGAAGAGGTAATTCTTGTGTAATATTTATCTGGGGATAATGATGGTAAACTCTACCATGGTTTGATGCTTAAAGATGTGCATTGTAGAAAAAAAGCATGAAGATTCCTGCAAATGGGCATTGAGCTTAGTAAGAAAAAGGCCTTGCTCAGTTGTGGATAACTTTTGCCAGAGACTATTCTGGCTTCATTCTTGTCTGTAAAACCATTTGCTACTGTAACAAGTCATGGTGAATGTGGTGTGAGTCGGAAGTAAGGAAGGATGTTTAGCCTTGTGTTGGAATTTATTGTAAATATTGCTGCCATGACCTCAGTGCTTTCTTTCCTGAAATGCTGCCTGCTTCTGCACAGGAGAACAGTTACAGAATCTGGTAATAGTTTCAATTTTAGATCTAAAAATCAAAATAGTGCCTAAAGCAGTCCCTTCTGGAAGTACTCAATTCCACTATCACCCTAAACTTAAGCAAAGGTTGTTCTTCAAATAAGATCTCTGCATTCTGAATACCATATAGAGGTGGGAATTATGGAAAAAAATTAATTTTTAAGTATGCATTTTTATTCTATTCCTTGAGTGATCTTCTTGTAAGGATACAGTTTGTTTCCTGTGTTTAAAGAAGATGGAGAGAAGGGAAGTCTTGCTTCTTTCTCTAATATCAGATATGAATAAGGATTAGAGAAATAGTTCCAGCTGGTTCTAATAAACCATGTAAATGGAAAGTGAACTTAAATCCCTTTCTATAGAGAAATAATACTCCAAAAATAACTTTTTCCTTTCCAAGTTTAATGTCTCGTGCTATGGCTGCAACATTTGTTTTCCAATCCTGATTTTGAGATCTCTACATCATTTTCCCATGTCACTTTCAAATTTTGGTGAAAGTTTGGCTTTTATGCTTGTTATGAGTATACACTTATTGATTGTTTTGTGTGGCTAGAAAGTGTTAGAATGATTGACTCCTGGCAATAACTAAAGTGAGAATGGTTTAAACCAGTTGATTCCATCAGTGCCTTTCTGCTGCTTTGCCTCAAAGATCAGTGCATGTGTGACCTGTAATTCACCATGTTTTTCTTCCCATTCAGCCATTAAACATAGGCAAAGGGTGTGAGTTTTTTTAGCAACTTTGTAGAAATAAGTTAAAGGTAGCATTGATTTTTCTTCAGAATTTCTTTTGCCCCTTGGGGCTTAAGCTTAATCCATTAATATTCTAATCAGAAAGGTGAGGTCTTTTGTGTAACTGTGCTGCAATTCTTTATATTAATAGTGTTAATGAGACAAAAGTGCTCTTTTAACTACTCTTACTGAAATGGAGCTGGCTGTTCCAGATGTAGCTTAGTCTGTGCTTCTGTTCATTGATTGGCAGGTCTGTAAATCATAGTAGCTTCACCACAACAGCCTTGGACTGCTCCAGCTGTATTTTATCACCTGAAATGATGAGCTGGGACATAGAAGGCTGAGACAAGCAGGCCTTCTTGTTGTTTCTTGTAATCTTGCAGTTTGCGCTGTTCTAGTCATAAACAAAATAAACGTCAAACATGCTGTTTTGAACTTCCATGTGTATGGGCTTCATTTTCAGCTTATAAAATCTCTGAAGTTGAAAATACAGAAACTAAATGAAACCCTGCTAGAAGCTAATGAAGGCTACAGAAAAATGGCAGAAGAAAACAGTCAACTGAAGCACACAATCATGCTCAAGGTTTGTCAATGATTTAAAAACAACCTTAATATTGCTTGTATCTATAGTTATACTGGATGCTTATGCATCTTTTTACATGTCAAACCACTGTTAAATTAGCAATTTGTTTTGATGTTGGCATTTTTTCCGTGCCTAACTTCCTAAATGATGAGCTCGGAGCCCTTGTGTTTCACTGCTTGACTCTGAATCTTATAAGACAAAACTTATTTTTCAACTTAAGTGATAGACTCTGCCAATAGGGTAACCTGCTGACAAAGCTTGCTGATCTAAAGATGTCATGAATTATTGTCAAGCAAAGAAAATCTTCTTAGAACTCATCATGAGGCATGTTGCTGAGGCAAGCAAGGTGTCAGTGCACAAATGCTGCTGCAACAAGGCCTGAGGATCTATGGCTTTAAAGCTGTACTGATGGTCCTGCCAGTAGTGGCCAAACTGGTTGAGAGATATGGGCAGAACAACTGTTTAATACAGAAATAGATGTCTGTCCTTCAAAACCAGGGACTTGTTAAAGTTTACAGCATCTGACCTCAGATATCAACTAGATTCCTAAACAAAAAAATGCAGCTTTTGATCTCTTGGCACTGTGAATTTCTGCCTCGCTTGTAATCTGCAAATCTGCAGGTATAATGACTGCTTAGGGAGGTCTTTCTTTGAACATTAGATTACTTCCTGCATACTTTTTAGTTTAAATGTGAGACTGAAAATTATGTGACTTGAACTTTTTAATTGGAAGTTACCTTCCTATCCATTCTTAATAGGAAGCTGATTTTTGTTAACCATAGAGATTAAAGAGTGTATTTAATGCTCCATATTCTGCCCATTGGAAGCATTTATTCAACCTGGTTATCAGATTTATGACACTGGAGTTTTGATTTGGCCAGTTTTGCTTTTAGAAATTGCAAGGCAGGAAAGCCCCCTTTATTTGGTTCTTAGAACAACTTCAATTCTTTCCATTTTGTGGCTAAGTAGCATTAGCTTCTTAGTCAGACTTGGTCTCTAACTAGATTTTATGGCCCTGTAATTTGCTGGGTTTTTAATTACTTTGATTTAATTTAGAGGAAATGGGTACTGAATGGCCATATGACATAGTAATAACAAAGGTGTTTATGGGTTTAATAAAATGTGAGCCAGAAGATTAACTGTGTGAGAGAGACCATGCAGTGTTCACATCCTCAACACAGCCTTATCCTCACAGGATCAAGAAATGAACAGTCTTCAGAGCTGGGCTAAACGCGTCCTTGAGCTCGAAGAAACTGTGTGTTCCCTGCAAAAAGAGCTTGAAGAACGGAAAAGGCATTTCATTGCAGAGGGGTCAAAGCAGCAGAAACTCAGGAAAGGTTTGCTGGCTAACTTGAAATCCACAGTAGCACCCACTGCTAGTACACCTCTTGGTAAAGGCTGGGGGAAGTAAGAGGAGGCCTCACCCTATTCAAGGAAACAACTACTGTTGCCTCATAAAGCAAAAGAATAATATTTGATAAATCAAGGTGTGCAATTACTGGGCTTCTTTATTAGTCTTAAACTGTTGGTAGCTCTTTCTCACTCTTAGGTGTCATCTTCACTGTCATGTTGACTGACAGAAAAATGTTTAATACAGAACTTTTTAATCAAATCAGGGTTGAATTTAGAGCTATAAAAGTTTGGGTCTAGACATGTGCTTTTACTGTTGATATAGGGATGTGATTTGAGAAATACATATATTTTAATTCTGGAGTAACTGCTATCATGGTCTTCTGTACTGATAAATGTGTGGTTCATACAAAGTGAGATGTCTCTCACCTGCTGTTCATTATGTTTTTAAGTTATTTTATTTCATTACTGATTCCTAGAAATCAGACAGCTTGTAAGCTTAATACCAAGTATAAAATAGCATGGTTCTTCAGTTAATATTCTGCTTTTTTTTTACTTGGAGATTCCCTTCTTGGAACCAAACTAAGCAAACTGCTTATCAAGGCAATGAAGTATAATCTGATCTGGCTCCTTGCTATTTTTTGGCTAACTTAGCTTTGTAAAGAAACTTGTTTCAATAAAATTTGAATTTCCACTAGGAATATGTATTAAACTTTGAAAAATGTATTTAATAAAATTTTCCATTGCTAAATTCAGCTCTGACTCTTCATTTTATAAATCAGAAAAACCAAGATAAGATCATAAAATTAGAGCCCAAATAATGATAGTGATTGATATAGGATGATCTTGAGTTGAGAGAGTCATATCCTTGATTATATTACTTAACTTTTATCTAATAGCTTAAGGATGGAAGAGTGGAGTATGATAAAATTTGAGATAGTTTTCCTAGAGCCCTTTCCAGCCAGTGAAGGTGAGGGGTTTTTTAACCACTGGGGAAATACAATGCCTGTGATTGCTGGAGGCTTGCTGTGGAATCTGTAAGTAAATTGGCTTGGTCAGTGTCTGTAATGGTGTTTCTCACAGTAGAAGGGGACTGAGTCCAAAGCAAGAACCTCACCTTCCCTGGGGAGACAGCAGGTGGTGCAGCATTCCCGTGTGACAGGAGGACAGCCCTTCTCTGCTGTGACTCCTCTTGCCAGGTCGTTGAGTTTTGGGTTGCTCTGTGATCAGTAATCACTCTGCCATCTATTTAACAAGGCTGTTGAGGTTGTACTTCAGCCACTGCTTTTCTCATGTTTTGAAAGGTTTCTGTTAAATGCGGGGTTATCTGGCTTTAGTAGTTCTGAAGGCCTATAATGCCTGCAAGGTAGAATTCCCAAAATATTTTTCTACTCCCACAGAAACTATTCCAGCTATTAAAAAATACTTTGGTGTAGTTAGATGAGACACTGAATGTTGATCTCTTGAATAAGAAAGCCGTTATGTACAAATTGCTTTAGGAAAAGCAATTAAAACAGAAGTTAAAAAATCATCAGAACAGGCTACTACTAGAAAATTTCCATAATACCCCTTGGCATCCTGTCTAGCAACTTTACATAACACTTTCTATAACCTCCTATTCCCTGAGCAGCTGTTCTTTCTATGTTCCCTCTTACTTCCCAGAGCTCTTTGGTTGGTTACAGGAAATGGTTTGAAAGGCAAAGTTACATTATCTTGAATTTGTTTTGTTGGTTTTTTTTGTTTTGTTTTGTTTTTGTTTTTTTTAAGTCCTAAAATAAAATGAAGCCTGTAGTGCACTGCTGGCCAGTACTGAACTGATAATGTTTTCCCAAGAGTTGCTAAAGCACAGTGTAGCTATTACACTAAAGGCTTTTGAGAAGCTGTTTTCAAGAATAGCTGAGGGTTGTTTATTCTCCTCATGTCCTCCAAGACAATAAGGAACCACAAGAAGGATGCAAAAATGTTTGGTTTGAGTAAAGCAGAATCCATTAATCTTGATAGTGGTGATAATCAGAGATTCCCCTGTTCCACATGAAGCTAAAGCTGCCACTGGATAGAACATCAGCTGTTTATCTCAAATTACTACCATGCAACTTGCTTCAGATTAAGTGTTTATTAAAATTAAAAATCACCATACAATAGAAACTATTTACATATTTAACTGATAGTCTGTTTAAACTGCACAGTTTGACTGAAGGAAGCCACTGGAAAAGAAAAGCCATGAATACTTCTGCTGCTGAGCTTCAACTGCAGGCACACTGAAGCTTTCTCAGAAAGGTTTTAAGCTTCTGCAAAGTACCATTTGCCTAAATAATTGGGCTGAAGGGTGGCAAAGATGTGTACTGGGTTTCAGTTTTAAGAACCAGTGTCTCTGACAAAGAAGTAATCTATACTGTGGTTACATTGCAAGTGCACTAGCTCATCTGTTTGGGTAAGTAATTTAAAAGAACAATTCAGTGTAAAGAGCTTAGCAAATTGCATTCACTTTAAGAATTAGATTTGTAATACTGAGCAACAAATGATAGTGTCACTGCAATGTAACTTGATATCCTATTGTATATTTCCACAAATTGTTCTTGATAGTGCTAGAGCTAGTTTTAGCTTTCAAATAGATTTGAGGTTAGTTGATTAAAGCAGCAAAAATATAAGGAATATTCTTGAATAACCACAGAGGATTAAAAATGAAGATTAAAATATTTTCACTGGTATCAGCTTCAGTGACTGCAATGAAAGAATTAACTTCCTTCAAAATCCTGTGCTTTTCCATGGACTTCAGATGATGACTTTGGCCTTGTGGGAAGCTGAAGGTTGAACACAGAGTGAGGTGTGCTGCCACGTCTGCAGTCACGTGTGTTCGTCCTGCACTTCTGCATCTGTGACGGTTTCGCAATGCTTTGGAAATGATTTTAAATTTAGGGGTTTACAGCAGTAAAACAGAACTTTTCTCAGTGTAAAGTATTACATACATCACTCTTCCTCAAAGGAAACCTTGACACTGTTTAGAAAGTCTTACAAGAGGTGACAGTATGCCTGATACTAATGTGAAATAACAAGGATCTAAAAATAATTTCTGCAATATGCTGTAGTTCAAAAAAGATGATTTAAGAATGTCACCATGTCTTAAATCTGTAAGTTCTCCTTTGAGACTTTTTGTTTTGAAAATTGCTGTTCATGCATCCTCTCAACCCTTTTATCAAGGTCTCCTTGTAACATATTGCATGACTTAGATCCTGAGAAGGTCTTGTCAAGCTGTACCAGAGCATGATTGCTTCCCTTCCTTCTCCCTCCCCACCCCAAAATGCCTGTTTGCTTTGGGGTGTTTCTACAGATGCAAAACACATAGCCTTTAAGGAGAACTTGAAGCTTTAGAGGAACTGTTTTAACCAAACAAAAACATTATTTCTCTGCAGAATTATTCTTTCCTTCAGCATTTCAGCTTCCACACTCAGTTAAGACATCTGAATGCATGAAGTAACTGGTTTGAGCAGTCTGTTCTAAATATAGTCTGTGCCAATGATCTATGGCAATAGAAAAAGTGTTCTTTGTTCTATGGCTGTTGTTGATACTGCCCTTCTGTTGCTGTGTAGAAGTCATCAAGCACGCTCTGTAGGTAATCAAAGGTTGGCCTCTCTTCTGCTTTGTCTTTCCAGCATGTTTTCATGATATCATACAGCTCAGCTGGGCAGGTTTCCATGCGTGGCATTCGGTACCCGCGCTGAAGAGCAACCATCACATCAGAATTGCTCATACCTTCAACAAAAAAAAAAAAAGAAGAAAAAAAGAAAATTTCATCAAATCTATCTTCATTCCTAGAGAATTTTTTTTTCTTTTTTTTTTTACCTCCCTCTAAAGATCTTCACCCACTCGTGTAAGACCTTTGCTACTTATTAAAGGGAGCTCCCAGCACGAGTTCAATAAATAAGGTCGTGGTGTGCACCAGCAATGAGGGACTTCCCTGAAACTCCTGGTGGGAACTTTTCCATTTCTGCAATTGAACATCACAACCTCTTCAGTGCCAAGTCTAACAAGACTGTGGAAAAATGACAGTTCTTGTCTTCAGAACCATCTCTGTTCCGTTCTTCTGACCAGTCCTGTCCCCATTTATTCTGCTTCCTGTGATGGTGTGATTCCCAGCAGAAGCCCACCCTGGCACCAGCCTTCATCTCTAGCTGCAGAGCTATGGAGACCCATCCATCCTGAGATGGAGAGCAGCCTCCCTTGTCTGACCACGCTGCCAGTCAGCCTGCCCAAAACTTTCAGGTTTTCTTCTACACCAGCTTTTGTGTAAGTGCTACTGATTGCAAGATACTGGAAAGTCATGAAATCATTAATTGTATTAGGCAATTTCCCCTCTTGTCCTATTCCTGTTATGCAAAACCATTGTGCCAGCTATGCTGAACTTTGCTTTTTTTCCCCCTGCTATGGTTTTCTTTCAGAGCATGAGAATGGTAAGTACCAGCAGTGCATCCTGCATCTCACATGCCAGCTAATGAGAGAGTCCTGCCCTGGACTCCATCCTTCCCCCCCTTTTTTTTTATTTCCTGTCACTCCTCACCCCTCTATCAAACCCTTGAGAAACTGGTTCACAGAACAATTTCAACACCTACTCTCAGAAGGTCAGCTATGGTAGGGACAGCTTTTGCTATTTTAGGCTCACTATTTCCTGCCCAAAAGCCTTTGGGCTTGTCCCTTCCTCTGCAAATCTAATCAACCCTGGTGCTGCATTACCTTCTCTGGACACAGACTTTTCTGTGCTCAGTGACTGCTCTTTGTTCTGATGGCTGGGCATGCAGGAAGCACCTGTGCTTCAGCCTAGACATTCACACTCACCAGAGAAGGCTTTCCCTTTTGAGAGGGGTATCCCAGACCTCTCAGCCACTGACCTCTCCTCAGGCTAAATGCTCCATGCTGTGCAGTTCTGCCCAAGACTACAGTTCCTCGAGGTTTCCTCAGGCCATTCAGCCTCTGGTCAGGTCCAGCTCCCCAGAGGAGCAGGGAGAGCAGCTCTGCCCAGCTGAGGGGAGGCAGGATGGGTCCTGCTCTCAGCAAGGTCAAGAGTGGAGATGCAGATGTGGTGCTCCCCTGAATTCTTGGTGCAGCTCTGCTGCTACAGACTGTGCAGACCTTTCTAAGTATTATCTAACTGCTATGGCTAGGGTTTAAGCCACTTGGCAGGTAAGGACACATTTGAATTACAACCAAATGACAACTTTAACCACTATAACTACTTGGATTATTCAAGATGACCATAGTTCATTTAGTTGACTTCAGCTCAAGCCTGTTGGCTTTAAGCTTTTCCAAAAATACCCTCAGCCATGTAATCTGAGTCTGGATCAAAGTGCTTACTTTGGGCATGTCTTCTGTATTTTCAGTTCCTCTTTGGAAGGAGAAGGGAAGTTTTCCTGAACTAATATTGCCCATGTGCAGAAAAGAAGTACTTCAAAGTAGGGGAAGGGCATGTTGTCATAGAATAAGGAATTACTGCTATATAGAGACAAATTAAACACAGGAAGAAAGTCAGTAAAGCACTATAGAGAACAGTGATTGGACTGCTTGAATTTAAAGAAATGGATTGTATATAATATATGCAGTAAAACAGTTATTCCTACCAGACAAAATCTTAGTTAACTGTGTTGCTACATGAAGACTGCTGCTACTGGGTTTTTGCACAAAATGGGGATGGTCTTTTGGGTTTCAGTACTTTGTAGGATTGTGCTTAGGTCTGTTGTCTGCAGGACTGATTGTTACATTGTGAATGCAAAGGACAAAGCCTGTGCTTCAGCTACCCTGCAGGAAAACTATCTGTTTAATATCCATCTGAGTTCAGAAGCAAAAAATGAAAACACTTTTATCAGTATCCCCTAGTAAATGTCATGTACATACTTCCATGTGTTTGGAGTTTTATTTAAAACAAAAAGGGTTGTCCACAGTCCAAGCAGTATTCTCAAAATAGCTACTTGTTTAACTTTACCTTTTTAAATTTTTTTCTTTTTATAGCTAAAGAATTACCTGTCTTACCATATCTACATCCTAATCAGTAAGAGAAGTATATCCCACATACATATTTATCCCACTTACACTCTGTTGAATGCTAAAGTTTTGGTACATGTCTGTCAATTTATGCTGTGGTACCCGTTAGGTTTCACAAAGACACATTTCTTTATGTTAGGGCCTGGAAAATGATGTGAACAGAGTGGTATGGAGGAAGAATCCCACTGTATACAGAAAGGGTCATACCTTGTGAAGAATAGCAGACATTACTGGAATGCAATTATGGATGTTGCCAGTATTGACAAACTATGTAATCACCCAGAAATTAGATTTTAACTACCAATTCAGCTTCTGTGCCCAGAGAATCAGATACTTGTTTCATATTTCAGAGATAGTTCTAAAACTGTAGTTCCACTCATGGCTTTGAGTTTCTCAGGAGGAGAAACAGCTGCTGGAACTTAAGACCAAAGGTCACAAAAGCTCTGAGCTTCTTGGCTAGAATGCTTCCTACCAAGTTCAGTACAGTATTAGCTACTTGCCAGTTTCAACTCCAACTGTTTAATATGCAGCTATATGCTGAATATTCTGGTTGCTAGAGCTGGTTAATAATTGAAAATAATATTTTGAAGCATTCCCCTTAGAAGTGAAAAATAAATTTACTGTTTCTGTCTAGTGGCTACTGGTTACAACCAACCACCAGGTTACTATTGCCATGCTGGGGTAATTTGCCCAGATCTGTCACATCTCTTCATGTAAAGTAGATTAGTCACCCATGTATTTTGCTCTGATTCTGATTCTCAGAATCAGCACCTAGTCTAACAGGCTACTTCAATTTACACTTCTATTTAAAATAGACATATATCTTTCTTCCATTTTCATGTAAGCAATTCCTGCAAATATTAAAATAAAATACCTGCAAACTATTAAAATCTTTTAATAAACAGTCAAGAGCCTTCCATACGTAACTGCTGACAATGGTTGACAAATGAATCCACAGTGCAGAGTATATATGGTGCTCATAAAAATGCTCCCACATTTAAAAAAAAATATTGCCCAGACTTCCCCTAGAAGAGAGATTTTCCCACAGCAGTGCACCAGTACCATGTCTGCTGTACAGATTGACTTTGTTCTTAAAATAAAACCATGATATGGCTTACAAAGGTAGAGAGGGAGCAGATTTAGCTGAAGAATTAAGTATTGGATTGGGTTTTGTATTTTTGTAGTGTTGGTTTCCAGGTGACCATGTAGGTTTGCTCATTATCTAAGCAGAAATGCTTCAGAAATGATCTTGTGAGCCCTGTTCAGTGCAGGAACTGTCTGTAGATACAGGCAAGTGCTAACAGGTTAAGAAAAGGTATCTTGACTGTGGGGAGAGCCATGCATTACTTGGCTGCACACATCTCCCCTCTGATCCTTCCCTGGGACATGAGCACTGTTTGAGAAGAGCTTTGGGGGTGCCTGCTGTGCTGTCAAGTATTTCATAGCCCTCACCCACAAACTGACCCAGAGCATCTAGCTGTGCAAGCAGCCCTATCACCTCTTGAAATTTAAGGGGGCTAGTCTCGAGCTTAAGTGTTTTCCTGGCCTAGAATTGACCATGAGAACATCTGGTTTAGCTCTGCCTCTTGTATGGAAAGTCACTATGTTCTTCCATAGCAATGCAAAGTGGAGATGGAGATGGATTTGCTGCCATCACCCCTTTCCCACTGCCCCAGTCTTTTGGGATTTCCCATCTCCTTGCGTCCAGAGGTGTTCAGCCTACTGTCACTTCAGGGACTGCCTCTTGACCATCTCTGGCAGTTCAGGATGCAGAATTCCAGCTGCTTGTGAAGTGGTGAAAATGTTTTCACTGTTTGAACAGCAAGAGCTGCTGCACTGGAAGCACTGGGAAAGCTTTGCTTGGATGAAATATCTGGTCTCCCTTTCCTATCAGGATCCCAAGGTTCTTCTCAGAAGTTAATGTGCCTATGAGATGTGCAGCACAGGTGGACATGGCTGAACTTTCCCCTTTTGCCCATAAGAGAAGGGAATTTAGGGCAATTTCCCATAACCTCCATAAGCTTAAATGAATGCAGTCTGTTGCCTAGAATTAATCATCTATGCCTGAGATGTAACAACTTTATGTGCATAAAAAAGCCCCTTTCATACAAGGTGTCTCTGCATGCTGGAAACATTAATACATATTTTGTTTAACAAGGAAAAATGAAGCATGAAGCACATGACCATCTCACAGCCACCCAATGCAGCTCCATTTGATGTGCAAACATCTGGGGCCTTGTACCTGATTGTAAGGAACAACAGTAAATATTCCTAAGTGGTACATCAACACTGCTTCAGGGTCTGCTTTCACATTTGTTAGACTAGCTAGCACTGACAAATTATTACAGCCTATTAGCTTGTGAAAACACACTTTCTTAGCATCTTCACATATTATGTTATTAAAGTCCCCAGCAGCTTACAGAGCACTGTTAGAAATTGCAGCACTGCATCCTCACCATGGGGCTGTGCTTCTGTCCACTAAACAGGGATGTCATAAATGCAGGATCTGCATTTGCTGCAGTTCTAATACCTTTAGAATATATAAAAATGACTATATACCCATGGTGCCATTAGTCTGTTTGCTAAAATTTACCCTGGAGAGGCATGTGCCTTATACATACAGCAACTAGGTTTTCAAAGCAGTAAGATTACCTGTAAGACATTTTTCCAATTATTGCTGTCACTACTGTCAGATGCCAGCTCTTTCCCTGAATATTTGCTTTGCCTTTTAGCACCAAAGTGTGAATACAGAGTAAAACCACAGACCCATACCTGGATAAGGAATCTTTCCATATGTAACAATTTCATACAGGAGAATCCCAAATGACCACACATCAGATTTAATAGTGAAAGATCCATAGTTAATTGCCTCTGGTGCCGTCCATTTAATAGGGAATTTTGCACCTAAAAAAAAGTATAGTCTCCAATAGTCACTTTAATCCATTTCACATTCATCTATAGATGCAAAAGCAGTACAAGACATACATTAAAAAGTCATATCTTAAATTACTGTCTTTCATATCTAACTAACTGATTCCAGAAATTGCCATATAAAAGCAAATCCCTTTCAGTTAAATAAAAACATTCAGGCAGCCTTTGTTGGGAATACTACATTAATTCATTTGACAATGAGGAGTAATACAAGCAGAGTCTCTCTAAGCCCTTTTTAGCCTGCTCTGACATTCTGGCACGAAATTGTGAGCTAGGAAACTTTTCTGATAGCAGAAAACACATCAAAGAAACTTGACGTAAAAAATTTATAACCTGAGAAGTTAATTTAATCAATATACAATGTCCAGAGCCAGCTAAAACCCACAGATACAGGTCTGTACCTCTGAAAACTGCTTAATCAGACCCTTCCTGCTGATCTATTGAATTACTATAACTCAGTGACTGCTGAATAGCTCATCTTCGTTTAATCTCAGCTGTAGTGCACTGTTCCCTTTCTTCTTCCTACTTCAGTTCTTCCCCTCTGGCCCTACATTACCACAATATCCATCCAGACTGTGAAAACATGGGGCAGTGTCTTCAAAAGGAGAAGGGGAAAGCCAGCCAACAAACCACTCTGGAAGCTTACTCTTATGCATGGAAGCATAAATAAAAACTTCACTACAACCAACAATGCACTCCTTGAAAGGATCCTGGACACCATAAGCAAAACACTCATGGCAAAACCCAGACATACACCTTTCCTAGCTTGTTTTTCCTCTTGCCAGTCCTGACCCTGTTACCTCCCATCCATGTGCTGAACAGGGACATGACCCAGCCTTCCAGGGTCCCTGCTAGGCTGCTGAACATGCAAATTAATGCTGCAGCTCCTCAAACAGCTTCCAAAGGTAACCAGTTCTGCTAAAGCTTTTCTTGGTAGCAACAACTACACCTGCTAGGGTTTCTTCCCTTCCCCAGGTGAAAGGAGGTCTATGTGGCACTTAAGGATGTTAAGAGAATATAAGATCACAGTTTCTTGGCCTTTAATTCTGTGAGATGGAAGCTGTGACCGTGCAATTACTTTGTTCAATTTAGGGAAAAAACTGCGTGCCGTTAAAAAAATCTCAGTTGTCTTTCAAATTTATTCAAAAATAAACTTGTTAAAGAGCTTGGGCAGCACAGAAAGGTTATTTGTTTCCTTTATTCATTTTAGAAGTTGTTGGCATTAGAATGCTGCCCCTAGGAATCTGTTATGGACTTTCCACCCTTGGGGACCATGTTTCTGTTAGACACAGCCTCAGTGCCTCCCAGAGGCTGAAGTTTTAAGGACAAAAATAAAAATACATACCTTCCCTTGCTGTGTATTCATTGTCTTCAATCACTCTTGCTAGTCCAAAATCAGCAATTTTGCACATCAGTAAGTCCGAAACCAGAACATTTGCTGCTCTCAAATCTCGATGGATATAATTTTTTCTTTCTATGTATGCCATCCCTTCTGCAATCTGTAACCAAAGGAACAACTATTTTGATATTTAAATACCATACAGTTCCATTAGCAGGTCTGATCCCTCTTTTTTTTAAGGTAAAGCACCATTTATTCATTATTGGTGTCTTTGGAGAATTTTTTAGATGGAAGCCAGGAAACGGGGGATTGCCATGGAAAACCTATGCACAGATCCAGTCCTGCAAACTGTGCTTACAGTAGCAGCTCTGAAATAATTATTTGGGTGAATGACAGCTGGCAGGATTAGATATGTATGAAAGACATTTCCTGAAACAGAATCTTGAATTAAATGTTCCTAAGATTTCTATTAAAACATCCTCTTTCCTAATTTATAAACCAGTTTATTTTCTAAATACTAAGAAAATAGAAGGAATTAATCACTTAGGATACAGGTGTGCTGATGAAGCAGGTACTGATAAAGCAACAGCGCAGAGAAAGTTAAAAAAAAAACCAACAACTTTCTATCTTCAACTTTCTATACCCAGTATAAGCCTGGACAATCAGGAAGCAATTACTAAGATAGGAGAAACAACTTTATTTTCTTCTACAACATGTTCATACATGAGGAGTTTTTGGCAACAGCCAGCTCTCAGATAGTATCATAAGTAAATATAATACGCATTTCAGCAGCCCAAATTGATCTCCAAACCAAATAAAAGAGGATTAATAATCTCAAAATATGCACAGAGGATTTTTTTAAAGAAAAACATTTCTCTTTTCAAGAAAAAAAAAGAAACTGAAATAATAGTTTCTAAACTCAGAGTAATAAAACTGATGTGTAGACTGTATTCTGTCCAAAAGTTTAAGAGGAGCTAAGAAAAAAGAAAAAGAAACCCTGTCTTTGGGAGCCATCAGTTTTTATCTTTCTTGTGAGACCGGTGATGGGACATTTCCACTGAAGGCTCCACCTGTGCCACAGGTACCTCTCTGGGATGTCTGTGGGGGGTGACAGACCCCTCTTGGCTGCATGATTTGGGGAACAGCCATTCCCTCAGATCTGCCAGTGGAGCAGCAGTAAAGCAGTGAGGGTCCTTCACCAGCGTCAGCCCCTGTCACCTTCAGCAAATGCTCTTTCCTCCCTCTCCAGCTGAGGAGCAGACAAGTGCATGGATCCCTCCCCAGCAGCAGAGGTGCTCCTTTCAGCTGAAAGCAGGCAGAGCAGCTGACAAATTTGAAGAGAACATGACCATCACTTCTGCTTATTTGTTTTTAAAAAGTCCCCAAGGGGTACTGCCAAGGCACACGCTGCCACCACTTACAACACAGAACTACACATTCTTTGTTCCTCTTTTTCAGCTTAAGCAATGGAAAAATAGAGCCACTTGCCCTCCCACTTCCTTCCACTGCAAACCTCTTCTTACCGTCAGAAACATTCTTCAGAGAGGCGTGACATTGCCCTTGTAAAATGCAGGAGGGTTCTCACACTAAACCAAGAAGAAACTCTCACGAAGAGAATGAGCAACACCTGCATTTCACATTTTCTAGAAATAAGTAAAACGTTTACTCATGAAGGAAGTAGCTACTAGTGAATAATTGCCACAGAGAAGCAAGGGACTAAGAGACACAACAGAAGACTAATATTTAATGTAGAGTCTGCTCTGCCTCTCTCTGCCCCCATGCCATTACATTGGTTTGGGGAGGAAGCAGAGATGAAAGGGAAGGTTTTGCTCTAAGATCGATGCTGAGTTTGGACTGCCCAGCAAGGCAGATACACCCAAAATGCAGACAGGTCTGGTACTGCCACCAAAAATACATCAAACACCACAGAGGAATCAGCTTCCCTCCTTCTTCCCTGCACAGGCAACACTTGGGTAAACTGTTGACTAGAGAATGAAGACTCACTTCACAAAAGAAACATTTGTGATCGTGATATTTAGCTTCCAAGTCCAACTAAGAAAAGCCATTGGAAAGATGATTTTGCTTCCTCTTGTTTGTGCTAGTCACTGAAAAATGCAGAAAATTCCAAAGGAGGAAAAAATTAACAGCAAGGAACTTTGAATCAGAGAAGGAGGGGAAACACAGCAACCAAACAACTGAATTCACACATCTGGTCATGTTAAACCTTTGCTTATGGGAAAAGAAGAA
This sequence comes from Polioptila caerulea, assembly GCA_013397295.1. Classification (NCBI taxonomy): domain Eukaryota; kingdom Metazoa; phylum Chordata; class Aves; order Passeriformes; family Certhiidae; genus Polioptila; species Polioptila caerulea. The sequence continues at coordinate 415,028 of VYXF01012751.1, forward strand.
AGAAAAAAATTGAGATTTTTTGATTGAGGGAATGGGTGCTAGAGCCCACGTGATAAATTCTAATGATTATTGTCGGGTTTTCATTGCCAAATGAAATGTTAATGCTAGAGAAATTAATATGAACAAAAGAAAATTAAAGCCTTTTCCCCTCTCTTTTAATGATCATTGGTACCTGTCAAGACTGTTCAGCTACATGTAACATCTATTCAGGAGCAGGATGGGAAAGCTAATCTGGGCTCCAGGAACATGTTTTGTGGCCTTTAAAAGAGAATTCTGCCTACAATGCTCAAGTGTTACTGCCAAGAAGGAAGCAGTTCCCCATCACCTTCAATGAACTACTGACACACACTTATAGAAATACACAAATTAAATCCTTTTGAAAACAATCCAAACAAATGCTTGCATACTAGGAACTACACAGCCAGGGTAAGAATGAAAGAAAAGTCCTCCAGGAGAAATACATCACTCCATAAGCCAACCTCTGCCACTGTAAAGCTTCAGCTAGAAGTCACAGTGGGTGTGGGACAGTGGCCTCAGAGCTACCCCAGCTGCCCACGTGGGCTGCTCTGGCCCACAGCTTGGTGGGATGCCCCTGCCAAAGCAGGTAAATCAGCCCAAAAACCAGGCTGGAAATGAGTGGAAGACACTGAGGGTGGACACAAGCATCCCGTTGGCGCATTTTAATCAGAGGAAATGATGGAGCATGGTTTTGCATTGCCTTAAATCTGGTAAGTCTCTCAGTTCCTAGGGAGAAGCCTCACTAAAAACAGTCTGCAGCTTTGAAACATTTGATGTAGAGGTGTTATTGTTATTGCCTTTGGTCTGGGACCAACCTTTCAATAACTGCACCCTTTAATAATGTCCAGATGCATGATAAAATAAAATAAAATATACTTCTTGATCACAGTTTTCAGTAAGACAGTTCATCTTCAAGTGACTGTCTTTGAAGAGGGTGTAGACCCTTTGTATCTGGCTGCTGAAAACTGTTGCAAAAGACACATATCTTCAAATGATATATCAGTGTAATAACCATTTTCAGTTTGCAGCAGTGCTTATCCTAAAGGTAAAGCCAGGAAAGGTTGCAAAATCATATTCCTCTTCTTCCAGTCAAGCAGCTATGTAGTTAAAGCAGAATCATAGGGGAAAAAAATATTATAAAAGTAATGTATATAATTATGCACTGGAACATTAGAGTGTATCATTAAAAATCAAAGAAGCATGAAAAGGAATACACAGTGGAAATGTCACAATGCCAAATAAGACTTAAAATTAATTGTAATCTAGGTATGACTTTCTACTATGACTTTAAAAAAGAGGGTAGAGAGGGATTAAAACACTGCATCAAAAATCTCTATTAATTTTATTCTAAGTTTACTATTATTTCAATGGCACTGTAGCCTTGGAAGACAGAAAAAGTTGCCAGTCAAGCTGTAGATCATAGAAGAATTAATGAAAGTATCAGCACTGCATGAGAAAGAAAAAATTACTGTTTTTAGGACAAATGTTTGACCCTTTTGAAAGTTATGAGTTTATTTAGTAAAAACAGGTATAATTTTCCTAACCATAGCCACTACACCCGTGTATCCTCCATGGAAGGTAATGGATTTGCATAAGAAGTAGGAAGAGTTGACACATACAAAAGATTCACTGAATTTGTGTCCTATGTTTTCATCAGATCTAATCAAGCAGGAAGAACTATGAATTCAGAAAATATGAAACAAAGAATTGGAGGCTCTTCTGGTAAATTGCCTCTGAGGCAAGACAGAAAGCAACTGTAAAACCCTGAGTCTTCCAGATGCTTTAGGAGCTGACGGAGCCAGGCTGGTGCTGAGTTTGCAAAACTCAGTTTCCCTTAAAACATTTTCATTTCAGAGACTTCTAACATTCATCTCCACTGGATAAAATTGTCTTTGCCAGGGCATAGCTAACATTAAATTCCCCCAGCCCCTATTCACATGCACTGATTAAAACACAAGAGATACCTTCAGCCCTGTCAGAGAGCAGCTTGCTTGAGAAACTGAGCTGGACCACCTTCCTAGCAAGTATTTTCTTCCCATCTTTTCCACAAATCTAATTTCATAAATCGTGACCATTAGTACAGAAAGCAAACCATCCAAGTCCAGAAGCCACAGCTGTAAGTTGAGGTAGGGACTAGATGTAAGTGTAACCCTGTAACAGCTATCTCTGCCAAAAATGTCCATCAGCAGGTGTGTTCACCTACCTAGACAGCTAAGTCAGTACAGCAGAGCAGGAGTGTATTTGATTACTTGCTTGGAAAATGCTTACTTTAAAAAAGTTGTTTATTTCACCTAGAGGAGCAGTCCTTATTTTGCAAAGTCAGAATGTTTCACCTCTTGCAAACACATTTTTTTCAAGACTCTTCAAGGCAAAGTTGTAACGAACTCAGAGAGTGGAGCACTAAACAACAGCCTGGCCATGCAAACAAAAAGCTTCAGTGCTCTTCACCCGGAAAATCAGCTTCAGCTGGGGTTTCCTGTACAACTGCCTGTACTATACTCTTTAGCCAGCTAATAGTCACAGAGACCACGTCCTCCTCTGCCTTTCTCCCATTCCGAGTTCCTCCTGTGTCTTGTAACATCACAGATGGACGAGGGCAAAAATAAGCTAATGCTCAGCTACCATTTCTTGCATTTTCAGTGCTCCTGAGAAGCTGGGATAGCTTGGCAAAGTGCTTTGCCAGAATGGTGTGATCAGAGAGTAATGAAGAGCTCAAGTGTGTTTCCACCAAGGAAAAAAAAAGCTTGATTTTATTTAAGAATAAGATAAGAATCTTCACCACAAGCTTCCTTCCATACTAATTTTAAACTCTTCTGAAACATATCCTTCCAAATTTCTTTCCCCTTTGCCCTGCAGTGAAGTTAACATCAATTCTGCAAGAATAAATTAGTGTTCCATTTGTACAAACTAGAGTCCCACCAAAAAACTACATGCATTTTGTGTTCTCCTTTACACACAGCCTACATTCAGGGAAAGTGTGATCCACAGGTTACCTTATCAGAGGTCTGAAAAGATTTTTGTCCATCTTTTGCTCTAAAGACCTATCAATTAATTCAGACTGCCAGAGACAGAGAAGACCAGTGGAACATCTGTGTTGGTCAGAGGGAAATCTCTGGTCTGGAACTGCACACATGCAGCCTGCAAGTCTATTCCACACAGTCCTGTTATCACACAGTGGCATTAAGGGCTCTTTCCAATGTGCTCAAAAACCCTACACATTTTTTCTGTAAGAAAAATCCCGGTATCTCTGTTCCAAAGTTTTGTTTGGACCTCAGCCAGAAATCCTCAGAGAGGCATTCCTGAACATTCCTTTAGGATGACTGCAAGCCACTCTCAGGAATTTCTCTTGAAGGTCTACATCTTATATGACAAGAGGGACTTCTCACATCACCTGTGCAGCACAAGGTCCTGGCCTCTGGGGCCAAGTGCAGGAACTGGCTCTGAGAGGTTGCTGTCAGATCAGGGTGACAAGTGATGTCCATCTGAAGTGACCTTCAAAGCTTTGTGAATGACAATCTCTGATCCTTGCTGTCTTGAAGAGATTTTACCCAAGCTGTACACAGAGTTGCTCTTTAGTTCATTACCCTTTTCAAGCCTTAAATTTCTAAAAACACAGCATTAATTTAAAATGAACACAACATCCCTATGTCAAATAAAAAGGTCTGCTGTGAAACCACATGTGCTTTTCTCTCCACATCTCAGGTCTCCTTTCATATCAATGCTCACAGATATTCTTTTCTCTCTCGAATTTTACACATTATTTTCAAAGCTACCTTTTATTTTCTTTTCTGCCCACTTTTACTCATCTCTTCAGACCATGACCATGATCCAGCAGGTTTTCCACATCTACAAAGCTTTTATCCTACTAAAAATAAATTCTCAAGGACAAACTGCCCAAAGAGTGCAAAAAATTTAAAGAGCCTATAGCCACACTAAACCCATAATTATAGGGAAAATAGCTCTTCCATTGAGTCTGTGTGAAAGAAAAACCTATATTTGATATACTGAACATCTATATAACAATATGTGATATATAATATGCTATAGAATACAATAGTTCCAGCTGGAAAGAACCTTCAGTGATCATCTAGTCCAACTGCTTGGCCACTTCAGGTCACTTTAACCAGAAGTTAAAGCACATATTAACAACATTGACCAAATGACTTTTAAAATTTGACAGATTTAGGGCATTGATCACCTCTCTAGGGAGCCTGTTCCTGTGTTTGACGACTCTTTAGGTAAAGAAATACTTTCTAATATCTAACTTTATAATTATTTGTATAGCAATAATTACATAAAACATTTATATAATATTTTTATTGTGAATTTTTGGTATAAATTCCTAATGCTTTATTATATCTTTTAATGCTTTCCCATCTTTCCTCATGAGTTATAACAAGTTAACATAATAGGGTACAACAATCTGTAAACTCTAATGCATAACAAACAATCCCAAAAAGGATTGGTTAACAATAACCTACCAGAAATGCCATCATTACCTACTACTAACATGGTGTGCAACCTGCAAAAGCAGAATTATTACTCTATTTTTGTTACATGCCTCCTTGGACACCTAATTCTGATAACTGTCCAAGATAAAACACTGAGCTCTGGGACCTTTGATTCAGGTTTTGACACACAAATCGCTCTGCAGTCTCTCTTCAGATTTCATTGAAGACAGAGATAATTTGTATATATTGAAACAACCATCCTGGTTCATAAATCATACACTAATACCTGAAACACCATTTCACAATAATTTACCTAAGAATTTGAAGCCAAGAAGAGTACATGGAGGTTAAGAGGAGTTTGACCAGTTAACCTAACTTAAAAAGTAAAAAAAAATGACACATTTATTAACTCTGAAGGAATCTGCTAAGCAAAAAACTCACAAACTTGTCCTTACACTTTCAATTCATAGCTGCTCAAATTGAAAGCAACCTTTTCACAAAGGAAGGCAGCTGGGAACTGCTACCATCTAAACAGGTCAACAGCAGTATCTAAGAGTTAAGCCTAACCACATATTCCCTTGAAAACCTCTTCCATCTATTTCCTCTTTTCAATTAACCATATTTACTCAAAACTGATCTGGAAATTGCATTTTTTTTAATGTAAAAAAATCCTTAGGACAAAATGGCCTGGTGTGAGTTTCAGAATCCAAGAGAAGTAACCCCCTATAATTCTGAGCATATTTTTTAAGTTTTACCTGAGCAGAGAAGTCGATTAGCTTTGGAAGCAACAATTTACTTCCTTCATCACTCTTCAGAAAATCCAGCAAACTTCCTGTTACAACACAGAAAGTTTAAATCAGTGCATCTTATCACAAAAATAAAGGTCACATTGGTTCCCCAGTTTTCTGGATAACAAAACTGATGAAGTGAAGCATTTTTATGTATTTTCAAGCTGACTACAGTAAGACAGTCTCTGCATGATTTAATGACAGGAACACCCAAGTCAGCATGTCAGACATTCAAGTTTTGCTATTTCCCTGGCTGTGGATAACTCCCATGAGACCATACCTCAGTTCAGTGGTGCTGAGTTTGACAAGCACCCTACTCCATGGACCACCAGGAAAGCTGTCTGAGAGAATCACATACATCAAGCCTTTCTGAGTCATACAGACTCAGGGCCTCACCAAACTGTTTGTTAAATTACCAGCAAAATTGCTTGAAAACAGAACAAAACAAGAAAAACTACTACCCAAGATAATCTGAGAAGGAAATTTTGCGTAATTTGTGTAGTAATGCTCTATAAAGTCCTTTCCTAGTAGTGCAGCCATGCTTGCAGGACCATTCCTCACTCACCTTATTACACACACCTTTATCAATTCAAGTCCCACATAAGGCAGTTCTTAAGGTTTGTTTTAATCCCCTTGCTATGATACCAGAAACAAAAGTTAGGCAGGGAGTCCAAAGGAACCAGAGCTATTCTGGGGGTTATCCTTGGATTTGGAAACAACAGAAAATGCTGCACTTAAGAAAACTGTAAAAATGGTTTATCTCACAAATGCAGTAATGAGTCATGAAATTAAAGCCTCAGCCCATCTTAAGAAGAGGTGTTCCTTCCCTTAATATTTGAACATTCAAAAATATCATTCCTTTCTTTAAAAAGAAAGTGAACTAATTTAGGAGAAGCAGAAGAGTTCACTAAACTATTGCTTGCAGACTGTTGTGGGTTAACCCCAGCCATCAAGCAGGCCCCATGCAGCCACTCACTCCCTCCCCACCAGTGGGACCAGGGGGTGAATCAAAAGGGTACAAGGCAGAGAACTCATGGGCTGAGATAAAGACAGATTAATAGGAAGAGGAAAAGCAAAAGCTGTGCACACCAGCAAAGCAAAACAAGGAATTCATTCAATGCATCCCATGGGCAGGCAGGTGTCCAGCCATTTCCAGGAGAGCAGGACCCCATCACATGTAACAGTGACTTGGGAAGACAAACACCATCACTCCAGACATCCACCCTTCCTCCTTCTTCCCCCAGCTTTATACACTGAACATGATGCCCCATGGTCTGGAATATCCCTCTGGTCAGCTGGGGTCACCTGTCCTGGCTGTGTCTCCTCCCAGCCCCCAATGCACCCCCAGCCTCCTCACCAGTGTGCCAGCACGAAAAGCAGGAAAGGGAGTAACAAAAGCATCTCTGTATCATTATCACTGTGTTCACCACAAATTCAAAACAGAGCCCCATAGCAGCCACTGGGAAGAAATTAACTCTACCTCAGCCCAAATCAGCATGCAGATCCAATGTTTTTCTCACCTTTTGCCATGAATTCTGTTATAATATAAATAGGCTCTTCTTTGGTCACTACAGCATAAAGCCGAACAAGCTTATCGTGCTGAAGTGTTTTCATGAGGTTGGCTTCCTCCAGGAAGGCTTGCACAGACATTGTTCCAGGCTTCAGAGTCTTCACAGCCACTTTGGTACTGTTATGATAATAACCTGTAAGGAGGAAATACAATCAGTGCACTTACAGTCACTCTGCAGCCCACAGTGCCCTGACTAGCAGGATTTGTAAAGCAGGTGAGGTTGGATTCCAGGAATAGCTAAGAGCTTGAAATCAAGTGCCAAATGTAGCACAAATATTTATGCTAGAATTCCTTTTTATTTTGCAACTTATACAGCACTGCAGAGAAAATGATCCATTCCCTATTTTTAGAAATCAGCTATCTGAAAAACAAATAAAGCAAACAAATGATCTTACTTCATACCAAGTTTCCATTTACATGTAGCCCCTAAAATACTTGGTCAAAGCATGTTTCAATGAATGTCCATTTAAACTGCCCCAGGACAACAGAGTCCAAGGACTGGCTGGAAGATTCTGAAGTATCTTAAATCCCATGATTACATTTATTTCATGTATGCCAGTCTCATGCCTATAACCCTTCCTGTAACCCTTGGTGCTCAAAATGGAGCATTACAGGAAAGTGCAGCCCAATGGTCCTCGTGACCAACAAGGACACACTGCCAGGACTGCAATCCTGCAGTGTTCAGCACAAGATTTAAAACCTGATAACTTCTTATCACACAGCCCATGCCAAGAGTGGAGGAGACTGTGGCTGTGGTTCATTTCTCTGTTTATCAAACCTTCTAATGTAACATTCCAATTATATAAAAAGCAGCTGTCAGTAAAGAAAAAAAAGCAGTGAGTTATTTTCAGATTTAATGTTTGTCAAACATTAAAAAAAAAATGTTAAAATAGCATTAAAAATAGAGTAGAAAGTGCTGATCAAGTTTATCCTGTAAAGTCATTTAATTTGAAAAATAAAAGAAATAAAAGAGTGAGAAATATAAATGCAGCTTTTCTCCCCACCATACCCAATGCAACATTATAGAAATATTTCTCAGAAGAGGTAAAACCTTCATGACTCAACAAAGTAGCCTCATTTCCTTCTTCAAAAACAACCTGGATCATTGCCATGATGGATACACCTCTAAACTGGAATCCACCATTTCCTTATGTGGTTTATCATCCAACAAAAAAAATCAGTGGCAAAGCAAGGACTTACTTTCCAGATCTTAAGGGATTGCTCTGAGCACTGCATCTTTTGTGAAGAATGATCATCACCTGAGAAAATTCACTATGCCACAATCACAAAATATTCACCTGCATGATTATTAAATCTATTTTTTTTCAAACATGGTCAGGTCAAAACATAACAAAGACGTTTCTCTAAGTTACCTAATAGTAAAAAATTACAGCTACAGGTCATATCCACTGTTAAAGCTCAGGTGTATGATTTATAACTATCATAAAAACAGATAAAAAATATATTTCTTTCTGTATAAGAAGCAGAAGGATTATTTGTATAGCAGAAGGATTATTTGTATAATTTCTACTATTCCATCCCACGCCCTAAAACAGAGCATGAGGTCCACTCTCAATTTGTTGAATTCTCTACTGAACATACTAATTAATACAACTATTTCAGTGAAGCAATTATGACCAACACACTTAACATTAACTATGTAACAGTATCTTACATTCATTAAAGATATCCATCAAACTTGGGTCTTTCTTACAGACAGTTTGCTTTGTTACAACATCTCTGTGATACCGAGGTTTTCTGCTGTAGAAAAGTCTACTTTGACCCTCTGGTGGTAATGTCCAAAACAAATAGCTGGTGATAGCACTAGAAATCCCTGATCTCGTGTTCATTTATTTCCTTGTATATTGGGAGAGACAGGACACCAAAACAAGGTGGCCATGAGCTCTGTGAGCACACTCTGGTATTTGTAATAGCTGCAGAAGAACACACACTTCCAAAGCAGACATTACTTATATTCTAATTCAGAGCTTATTGAATAAGAGAACCTTTTACACCTGAGATGCAAGCAAGATGTGACTCATTAATAAACTACACCATAATTGCTGCATTTGCCTTGTTAACTTTCCTCTTAGCCCTGCCTGAGAATTCTCTTCATGGATTATTAATACCACAGAGCATCATGATTCACATCATATCAGTTCACACTAGGAACAGAAATGCATAAAACATAACGCTGCTCTTGCAGTGCTGCTCTGGTTCATCACATCACTAAAGCAGCTGCCCACATGCACTGAACTCCATGGTCTAAAAACCTTTCATACTATGGCAGGAAGTCAGTCTCTGCAGTTTTAGCTACTGTTAAAAATCAAATGTAAAGCAAGCAATATTATGAAAGTCTGAGAACTGTGTGATGATGTCTCACACAACAAGCCATGTTCCTCTCTACATGTTAGTATTGAATTCTCCAAAAAAATTTAGTTTTTCAGGTATTTATTTTGGAGTTGATTACTATTATTTTGACGGAGTAGTATCTTGCATAGCCAGGTTGTCCCCAGATTCTTGCATGGGCGTAATCAGGCCAAGGTGTGAAATGAACTGATAATAGACAATTGAGGTTGAGCCTAGCATTTCTGAACGGGACTGAAGATGCAGAGCTTTGTGAACAAGCCTCTAATACACCACTTTCCCCTTCCTCTACTTTTCCAGTCATGCCCTGCAGGGTATACAGGGAAACAACTTGTTTGAGCTATGGAGATATGACACTGCTGGAGGGCAGATAATGGCTGGAGCAGTTACTGGGAAAGAGTCTGAGGAACAGCAGCTTCTCTGCATCCAACTGCACGTCAGCACTTCACTCCCTCACCTACAGAACAGAACAATGCAGCAGCAGCTCCAGCTCACTGATCTCCACACAGCCCTTTAAATAGGAAGGCAGAAAGCCCAGGCACAATTGATGACCAAAATGCACACAAAAACACGAACACTTGGTAGCCTAAATCCAGAAAATCTCTATAAAATGCATAAAATTGCGCTTGTGTTGATAGAAAAAAATGGAAAACTGATAGCAACTTTTCTCTTCAGAGCTGAAGGAGATTCACCTACCCATTCCATAAAACAAATTCTCTGCACAGGTCATAGAGGAACACCACCAGGTGCTTGGGGCATATGGAGGCCTGTTTTTTGTTCCTAGGATTTTCTTACTCTTTATATAATATAATTTCCTCCAAACTGTTCAAGAGGAAGATGTCCACATGGAAGCCCAGAAAGTAGCTATAGAGATACTAAAAAGAAAAGACTATAAAAGCTATGATTGCATATCTTTATGTTGCAGTATCAGCATTATCTTCATATTCCCATCGGTCGCAGAAACACAGAAGGGACCTGTGGAAGGCACCTGTGTCCAGCAGCTCCAGGGACACCTAGAGCTGGCTGTCCAGGATTGAGTCCAATTTTGATTTTTGCTTTTGATTCCCTCTAAGAATGGAGACACCACAACCTCTCTGGACAACCTGTGCCAGTGCTTGGTCACTCACACCGCGAGTGTTTGGAATGAACCTCCTGTGTTTCAGTTTGTGCCCTGTCACTGGGCACCACCGAGAAGAGTCTGGCTCCATGCACTTTGCATACCTCCTTCAGCTATTTACAGACACTGATAAGATCCCCCTAAGCCTTTCCTCAAAAAGAGAGATGCTTCAGTCCCCTCATCATCTTCGTGGCTCTTTGTTGGATCTTGTCCAGTAGCTCTACATCTTTCTATCTTTCTTTACTCAAAAGCCCAATTCGTCTGAGTGCAACACTGTTCCCTCTGAAACCACAATTCTAAGTATCCTATATCAAGAAGACATTTATTTAGTAATTAAACCATGGAACAATATTTCTCTCTAATTCACATGATGGCTGAAAACTAATTTTGTTCTCTGTGAGGAGGCAGTGCAACAACCAACTCTGGAATCAGGAGAGTGCAGCAACCAGATTATTGCTCAGTACCTCCACAGAACTCCCTAAATCCCTGGGTGGTCATTACAAAACTAAGTGTTTGCTGACACCCTGCATCACACAGCTGACCTAACATGCTTTTCCATCTTGAACTTCCTTGGTTCTAAGATTACCCATGCTCCTGATTTGAGAGGATCTGTGCCATGCAAATGGTCTTCTTTCGCTTCAGAAAGAAAGCAAAGAAGGGGAAATGCAGTGATCGCTTTCACAGTACATTAGTTTTTCTCACAGTGCAGCAATTCAGACACAGGGTTCAGGCCCAATTTAGATGTTAAAATAACGACACAAGCAAGAGGAAGCATCTTGAAGCAGAAACACTTTTAAAGTTTTACCCTTTTCTGTGTGTATGTGCAGAAGTAGTCACTTCCTAAAATGATCTGCATTTTCAAGCAGGTGATTAGCTCCTACCACGAAGCCTTCCATAGCATTTCAGTGCAAGTTAAACATTTGTTGCCCTGGTTTATTAGACAGAAATAACTGCACAATGGTTGACACTTGCCCTGACTAGTATCTAAATTGTCATTCATGTATATCATAGCCAGAGGGTTTCTTAACCCTTTTCTTGTGATAGCAGATAAAAGGCTGAATTTGTCTATGTTACATTATGGAGATGTGTAGCTTGCAATTTTTACGTGGCTTATACCAAAAGATTGCACCTAATACTCCATTAGAGCTTTCTGATTGACACTGTAGTTCAGTGTCATTTGTTCAGTATAATTTGCCACTCAAACAGCACCAGTCTGTGCTTTGCTTTTCTAAATGAGAGCATCTCTTCGAAGCAATGACATTCCTGTCAGACTGACACACTCCCATGGATTACCAGAGACCCTTTCATAGCTATGTGTCTTCTAGCCAGCTTTGGAATACACTTTTAACTTGCTCACAAATGCTCTGCCTATAGAATCTTAGATCTTAAAATTAAAAACGATCATCATCACCATAATCTGAGCTTTTATTATAACTATAACAAATTTATTCCCATTTAAACATAATACCCCAAAAAATAGATTCAGGGAAAGGCTAAGAGAATGATTTGGCCTGAAAAAACACCTTAATGAAGACTTTGGGAGGAAGATATAGTTTACCTCAAATACAATGGTAACTGGCAAAAGGTGTACAAGCAATGAATAATACACAGAACATGCAATGAGGAAGCCAGAAGAATACTCTGATGTCAGAATAGGGAGCATTTCAAAAGCAAGATGATTAAATTATTTTCATAGAATGTGACACTGGGCATAGCCCCTTGCCAATAGGAAGTCACTAAGGCAGAGGAAATACTGCTTGTAAGCCAACAAAGCAGGTTATTTGGGTCATAATTAATGTTATCATTTTCTGCTGGGTATATATTAATGTTTACAACTTCTAAATCTTACAACAGTTTTATTATTGGGGTCTTGCCTGATGATTCAAGGTATGGGCTGTTCAGTCTCTAGTCTTCTTACTACTTAAATCAGCTACTTTCTGAGCAGCACAGTGGCAGACAACACTCTTGGGTTAAGTCTGTTCCCTTCTTCCACCCAGTATGGCAGTACCATGCATTACATTGCAGGAGACACCTTCTTCAAAAATGGACAGTGAAATCTCTATACACAATCCACTAAAAGACATTGTTCCTTTCTATTTCATATTCTTTAACACTTTCTGATTTGAAACAAAGTTCTGAGAGGCTCATTGATTTTGAGATGCAGGAGCCACATCTTACTACAACCTTCCATTTCCACCTCAAAACATAACAAAAAACTCTATTGTCTTTGACCTTCTAAATTACACTGCTTACTCACTATTATTTTCACTTAAAAGACACCAAAAGGATTTGTTCCACTTCCTTGTCAGGCATTTATCCCCTTTTACAAGCCCCCTCTCCTCAAGAGAAGGTATATTTGGGCCAGATTATGCTGTTTTACAAGTATATAGGATCAGGTTTGTGTCCACTACGTTTTTGAATGACTCGGCAATGATACTTCCTTCAGAGTTAAATACTCATTTCAAAAGAATAAACTTACCCATCCAGACTTCTCCAAACTGACCAGCTCCAAGTTTCTTCACTAATTTAATTGATTCCCGTGGAATTTCCCATGCATCTTTATCCCATGGTTTTTGAGGTTTGGGACTTATACAAGCTTTCTCCAACTTTCTGCACAAACCATCTGATTGCCCTGGTTTTCAAAGAAAAAACAAAATACAAAATACATTACACTCCTGTGTAATGTACATTACACTCTCACTTCTTGAGACAAACATTGCTTGATTGCACTAACCAGCCCACAATAATGTTCAAAATAGCCAGATGTTATGATTAAAATGTAACCTTTCTGGTGCTTCCACAAAAGTTTAAGTGCATCTGATTTAAAATTTGAGAAAATTTAAAATTCAGAGAAAATTTAGTAAAAAAGTATCACATGCATCTGGTTACTGTCAGATTAATAATGGGTTTTAGTACAATTTGCACCAAGTAAAAACAATATCAGATTTTATTACTACACTAAGTTGATTAAGATGCACATTGCAGTCAGGTTTGGGATGTGTATTCTGAATTTGTCATTAAATTTTCTTGCAACATGGTTTCAGACAGATGTGCATGCAAGCATAAGTAGGTCAACATTATTTTTACTCCAGACACTGACCAGCTATAACTTTTATATGAATGTTGAATAATTCTCAGGTTTTCCAGCTGTGCTGAACAGCTAGCACACATATCTAACTATTCAGAAAAATTTCATGGCCAAGTCCTAAGAATGGCTTTGAAAAATTACCAAGTGATTTTATGTCCTACATTTTTTTGTCTCATCTTTATTCCCAGTTATAACATTAAAAAGCCTGTATTTTGGAGCTATCCAGCAGGAGGTTATGCAGAATTAGAAGTCAGTTTTGCAGCTAAAACATAGGTAGACTTGTCCCTTCCTCTCCTCCACTTTTCTTTTTTAAAATAAATTTATATATTCTATATTGGAGCAATTTTATTTCTTTGAAGTATATGGATTATTTCTTCCTTTAAAAATAAACAATTAAACATTTTAGAGGAAAAATAAAACCAATTTCGCACTCAACACTCGATACAAGACAACATTCACAAGTCTATGTATTTCTGCTAATTATGAATAAAAACTTACTCTCAAATAAAACATTATTTACAATGCAGGCAATTCTTTTTATAGCTTCCTATCACCCTAAGTTTGATGAATTGTATTTAAAGCTAGTCTCCATTTCACAGTGGTATGCCATAGAGCAACCAGCACTAGATCTGGTTATGGTAGCAACAATTCTTGGGTTCCAATCAGTTTTACTTTATCTTTGACAACCTGCATGCCCAAGTTATTTAGGAAAAAAAAATAAACCAAACCCAAAACAAAAAAAAGAGAAGCATTGAAACCAAATAAGAAACCATTTATTTTCCTTCACAGGAAATGATGGCTGCATTCTATTAAGTAATTCACTAAATGATTGGACTTACTTTGATAATGTTTGATCATATCATTGATGTTAGGAAAAGTTATTCTTGGAGAGATGTAAAATCCTCCATTGTCTAGACTCCTGATTTTGTAGTGCTTAATAACGTCGCCATGCTCCGGATCGTAGTCTCGGATGGAGAGAGAATAGCTGCCTGTGGATAAAGAAGGAATGCTCTTTAACAGACAGCAAAAATCTACAAAGTCCACACACGCACAGTTGAGCCTAAGAAAATCACCTCTTTGTCTGATTTTCTTTTTACTCCCTTATTTCCTCAAAAAGCATTTTGCAATCCACAGGAGGAAGTTAGCAAAAACCAGCCCTGAACTGGTCACCAAAATGCTTACAGTCACACTTTCTTTTTCAATCTTATTCAACAAACTCCCTTGTTCCATATCCCAGGCAGCACCATATTCAGTTTTGTGGAAAGTCCCCCAGCTCGAGTACAAGTGGCTGGGAGAGCAGGACCAGGGCTGCCAGCCTGCTCATGCAGAAGCTGAAATCTGGAGATCAGCATTTTGGAAAAGGAACATGCTGGTTGTCATGGGCTGACTAGCAAAAGGTTAGTTTGTAGATGGCTTCAGGCACAGGGGAGGGAGAGCAGATCTGATGATCTGCTAGATCTGTTGATGCCTAGGCAGTCCTAGGCAGCCTAACATCATCTGTAATTTAAACTGCGGCAGGAGAGCATCTAATCTCAGCTACAGCACTCTTTGTTTCTTCTACTTGTACAATTCTTGCCCATTTTCAAAGGATAAAAAAGGATCTCACCCCCTTATCTCTCCTCACACACATATTCAGTGATCCTAGGGGTACTTTACCTTACTCTCAGCACCCTATGTAGAATTTAGGAGACTTCTTTTGAGAATTCCATGTAGGAGCCTCCAGCTGAGAGCACAATGATACGGGCCCATTACAGATGATATCTAGTCAAGAATCTGCAGTATTAGAGCCAAAAAAGCTATGCTCTGGCATGGAGAGGCATGACTTACAGTCAGACTTACAGTCAGAGTCCACAGGCTGGGGAAGAACTTCCCACGCTCTTCTCCAAGTCCTGGCTGAAGAGCCTGCAGACCTCACTAAGCTTTTCAGCACAAAGTGCTCTGCTTACAGCACAACATTTTACCAAAAAGCTTTCTGAAAAGAATCCCACTACACTGTAGAAGTGAAAACTCTCATTATGCACTAACTACAATTTTAAACTTGTAGCAAGGGATACAGACCCAATAATGGAAGACTGTAGAATGCAGCAGTGACTATTACAATAACATGTCTTTCAACAATGGAGTCACAAACAAACATTAAGAAAAGATGTCACTTCATTCATTCCTGCTTCTTGTCAGTGTAACCACACACATAACACTTTTTTTTTTCTCCTTATCTCAGCTTTGGGTGTGAGCCTGAAACTCTCTCCTCTCTTTTTCTAGTAATTTTCTCATTCTTCTCACTTCTACAGAACTGCAGAGAATTCATACAACAGGATGCACTGCAACTACTCCACATCCAATGCCAATTTTTGTGTAGACTGATTGCATGTTTTTTATCTCTACACCAATTCCAAAGTACCATGCCAAAACCTACCTTTTAACGTTTCACTTTCTCTGATAAGGAAAGCTCCAGGACCATTTCCAGGAGCCAGGAGTTGTCTTTCAGCATCTTTTCGGGTTATGTCTTTGAAGAACCATCTGTAAAGTATTTCAAAGAGTTAGAACCACCTCTTCCCCCAACCACAAAGGGTACACCACCAAGGTGAAGAAGTTTGCCAAAATTGGGAGACAGGGAAAACTTACTCTTCTGTTTCCAGGGTGTTTACTTTTGCTACATAGTTGCTGGGAATGAAACCTTCTTTTCTTGTTGTGAGAGATTTTGCTCTCCACCATTCTCCAGATCTGAAAAACAAAAACAGTAGTATTCACAGGAAAGGAAAATGATTAATTGTTATTTAGGTTCTAGTGTGCTGAGAGCTTTGCCCAGGCTGGAGAGAGAAGCACAATCTTTCCTCTGAAGTCAAGCACCCTGAGAAGCCACTGGCTCCACTGGACCAATGTTTGGTCACTGCTACCGAGGCCAGCTGCCAAGTCAGAGAACTGCAGACTCAAAAATGGTTTGGATTAGAAGAGACCTAAAAGATCATCTCTGTCATGGGCAAGAACACCTTCCATTGCAGCAGGTTGGTCAAAGTCCCATCCAACCTGGAATAACTCCATAAAGCATTTGTATTATGGCATGTAGGGGAGCTCACTTATTATTCATACACCCATGGTATGAGTTGGATACCAAAGCACTGTAGAGGGAATTAGATGAGCCCAAAGAAAAGCTGCAATGCAACAATATTATCATACTTACTCCTCAATAACTTTCAGTTTTTCTCCTTTTTTGAAGGATAAGTCCTCTTCATGAATGCCATCATAGGGATACAAGGCTACCACAATGACTCCATGCTCCTCTGCATCTACAAAAGTAGAACAAAGGCACAGTTCACATCACTTTGCAGGTTGACACGGGCACAGCACGCAGCTGTGGGATTTCTGTAGAAACATACCTTGACTGACAAACCTCTGTCCTGGTAAGAGCTGTGCTTCTGGATTTGCCTACAATAAAATACGTCTTTAATTAAGCAGTTTTAGATCTTTGCAATGATCTTAAATTACAATTACATCGTAATTTAATTACAGTTGCTTTGGTATCATCTCATATGTCTTAAAAGGAAATGTTCAGATTTTTCCCCACCATTCTTCAAAATATATATTACATATAAAAACATACATTATTTATATGACAATATAAAAATATAGTAAGACCCCCTAGATTTTAAATTGAGCAGCTCAGACCTTGTGAAGGTGTGGCACAAGCTGTGGGAAGGAAGTTCACAGCTTTGGGACTTCTGCTGAAGAGGCCTTAGGTAGGGCACTTAAGCAGGACAGTTATTACCATGTAGCTGTCATGCTAAAGAACTACAAGCACAGTTATGCCATTAAGACTGTGCAAGAAAAAAAAAAAAAAAAGAGTCATTAAAAAAACAGGTGGTTTGTGATGTGTGTTCATCGACTGAGAGCACACTGAGTTCACTGTGTCAGCTGGGGAGAGAGCAGAGCAGGGAGCCACTCACACCTGCAGAGAGCAGGTCTCTGAACAAGAGCAGCCAGGAGACACAGTTTCCCCAGCACAGCAGAGAAGGTGGAGGGGAAAAAAGGTACCAATCATGCTGCAAATTAGCACACCCCCTTGGCACCCAGCAGAATTCCCCATCCCAGCACCCTTCCTTCCAATGCTAGGAGCACACATGGAACACGTTAGCCTGTTCCCACCGGAGCACAGCGCTGCTCCCTTCACCACTGCACCCTCCACTCCCCTCCCATCCTTACCCACACACCTCAGGCAAGGCCAAGGAGTGCCCTTCAGTGAGTAAAGCTGACTAGAGCTGGTGAAGGATCACCCATGACTATTTCAGCCTTTAAATGGAATAACCAACACCTGGATCCCATAGCTCTCCAAAACCCAACACCAACATTTTAAAAAACAGTTCTAAACTACTCCAGTTTTTCTAATGTCATCTAGCATTCTTCTACAGACATAGTTATATCAAACATTGCCAAGTTACTTTTTTAATGCAGAAATCTACGACAAACATAAAGCAGCAAACCACCATGTTTTAATTTTTATTCCTCTAGGTACTTATTCATTGAGGGTGAACTGCCCAACATTAAAAGTCCAGTTGTGGATTAATGAAAATTTGAATGTTTTCCATGCATATGCTTTGGATTGAAATTTATGTTATGCCAGTCATGCTTTGTTCTTGCTACAGGAATTCTCTCCTGAGACTATCTACTTACTGGCCTTTGCTGTTTATTGGACGTTGGATCCCTCACATAAATAGTTCGTTCAGTTTTACGTACTGGTTGATTCTTCAAATCTAGCCCATCTCCATGCAGATTCTCTTTCCTTTTTGATTTTATACACCCCATATTTCCTGTTGAAATAAAAAAGGTATTAAACAAAATCATTGTGCCGTAAACCAAGCCCTTTCCCATGAAATCATATGAGCTACATAGTAAAAATGTGCTTCCTTTTCACACAAAATAGTTCATGGGAAAATCAACTGAAGGTTAGGCCAACACACTGATAGCTCTCTTCTGTTGCAAAGGAAAGAAATTACCTGGTCTTAATCCACAGATGAAGTAAATAGTTATTTACCATTTCTTCAGATTTTTTATATTTTCCCCCCAATCTACCCTTCCCTGCTCAAACCCCTTGTATCTTTCTGATACTTATCTCAGCTTTGGAATAGATATAACAAAAATGCAATTATTGTAAGGATAACTTTTATCTGTATTTTTTAAAGAAAAGACACTTTTGGAAGATGTAGGGAAAAATTCCTGTACAAATTCTGAGAACTGCAGCTGGACCTAGCAACGCCTGTATCTCCCCACTTCTTTTTGTAGATGCCAGCCTAGCAGGGAGGTCTGTTTGATTCAAATCCCTGTCTCACATGAGGCTGATGACTTGTGCACTCCCAGCTCCATGGCAGACATGCTGCTACTGTGACCTTCAATAATGCATCTCCTTGCTCACACGGGCACGTTACAGCAGCCTAAAACAGCCAACGTGTGTGCCAGTGATCACCACACAAGGATTTCTTTTTCAGTATAATTTAGAAAGCTAATCCTTCTCTCAGGATGTGCATCCATGCTAAATCTGATAAGATACAGCTGTTAGCATCTGCATGACTGGAACCTGACTGCTAATCTCATGATACAATTACATAGTACTCCAGCAAACATATATACAACATTATCTCTACAATCCTCCCTCTGAGGACAGTAATTATACTTACTCTTCAAAGAATCCACCATGAATGTTTTCAACCCTCTCCTTCCTTCCTCTCTCCCTCCTTTCAGGTCAGTGCTCTAATGCTAGGTTCACAGTCACATTTTCCCTTGCAGGCACACTGTCTCACTCCCCTCCCTGTCCTAATTAATCTTTAAAGCCAGTTCTTTGAAGAACAATGTAAAACCTAAAATAAGAGCTCGGTGCAAATATAGGTTCAAGTAAACAAACACAGGTGGAGAAGGTAAAGCAGATTGTGGGACTCTCATCCCACTTTTACCTTCATCTCTAGGACAGAAAGGGCTCATTGCAGTGAACAGATAAAGCAGCAGTAGAAGTGTCCATTGGCAGACACAACTGTTTCAATGGGATGGTGCCTTGAAGCTACAAAAATTACCCAGATTGGTCTGGGCTCATATTAGGACTAATACTTTAGTAACAATAACTATGATAATCACAGTCCTAACTGATCACAAAAATAAACCAAGGCAACAAGCAGTCTCACATGGCAAGTCTCAACTTCCAGTATCACCTACATTTAATGTCCTATCCTGCCACTGAGGAAGCACTACATAATGACACATGTACAGTCCTATCCACAGACACGGTGTTTTCTTCGAAATATGCCAGGAGGATACTTCCTCTCCTACCATTTCTGCAAATTATCTGTCACTTATTGCCAACACATCTTGCATGTCCATAAGATTTCAGCAGTGATCTGTGATCCTGGTTTAAAGCAGCATTAGAACCCCTTGCTCCCCTTCTTGTCTTCTCCTGAGCTAAAAAAAAAACAAAAACAGAATCCTACAGAAAATCATTAGGCACTGACCAGGCAGAGAATAAGAGTTTCCTCTTCTTGAGTGTCAACATTTCAGTGTTCCCGCACTTATTTGAAAGCACTGGAGCACATCTTCATGCAGGAGCTGCCCTTAGAAGCAAACATCTTTAATGCTTAATTTCAATGCTTTAACTTTTTTAATGATCAGCTGCATGTGGTTTATATACTAGTTGTTTTGCAATACTGAGAAGGATTAAAAAATTTATTTTATTTATTTATAACTGTGGGTATATAGATGACTCTTGTTCTGTCATTATTGGTTCATAGGAAATTTCTGTACACCCACAGGCAGCCTGGTGTTTGCAAACTCACCCTAGACATCAGGAAGGCCAGTGTTTAATTACTTGCTGTATCTGCAAGATCAGGTATTTATCCACTTAAGTGCTAACCTTTTTGCTCTTGAATAGTTCTGCTTCTACAGAACAAACAGCTGAAGTGGAGGGCATGAAGTAATTTGATCTAAGTTGTCAGCCAAAAATCCCTGTCCCTATTCCTGTAAGAAAGCTGAGCACATCTTTAGAGACTGCAGCATGCCCAGTGTCAGTGCAAACTCAAAGAAAAGCATTTTTTGCTCTGATTTTTTCCTAAAGCTGAAAGTACATGAACAGCTGTGAGGCTGTGCTGATAAACTCAAGGCTGGCATTTGTTCATGACAGTAACAACTGATCAGTAATAACCACGTAGAAGTGCTTTGAAATCACACAGAAGCTTACTTGATGTCATGTGAAATCACACAGATACAGTTTGGAGATGACCCTTGTGATGGCTTCAAACAAAGAGAAGATCCTGAGCCTCACCATGAAGCACTGTTTTTTCTGGGTTCTTTTCCTCACAGAGATGAAAGTCCACAGCCCCCACAGGACTTAGCTAGCTCTACATGAGTAAAAAGCCCCAACAGTCCTGAAGCCCATAGCTGGTTTAAGGAGGTTATTGCCCCTTTCACTCCAGTATAGCCCCAAGGATTGAACATTTCTTAGGAGCCAGCTGACAACAAGGGTTTACCTAAAGGTGAGCCCCACACTGCGTTCTCCCAAAGCAGCCCCATTCTTGCACTCCAATTCTCCTCCAGAACACAGATTACAGCTTAGCATGTAGGCAACTGCTTCAGGAGTGGGATTCTGATCTAACTAAAATGCCAGTGTAGGGAGAAGTGAATTAATAAATAAAACATTTCGCTTGCTGTAAATGTTTATTTGCCTAGCGCTCTGTTGCTGTGTCACAAGGAAGTGTTTTGTGCAGATAAAAAGAGAAAGAGAATATAGTAAGCAAAGAGCAATACAGAGAGCCCAGCATCATTACAAACCAAACTCCATTATTCTTTATCATCTCTTTTATCAGAGATAAAAAATAATCTATACATCAGAGAAAATGCTGCCAGTGCCTACTCAGATGTTTCCCAGTCCAACAGTTCTCCAATACAGGAGACACTACTTCCTATCCATGCTTTTCATTTATTGTCCTGTCTACACCTCTAGACATGAAAGATAAACAGTGAATTTAAAGAAATTCTACTTAACATGGCTGCTAATCTTTATAAATAGATATCTAAAAATGTGACAACTTCTCTTTTAACAAAGAGCATACTGTAGTTCATGGCTAAAAGGTAAACACAAGTACTGAGGTTAACAGCTGCAGAAAGGTGACAAGAATCAAGGTTCAGGCACCTTTCAAAAAGCCATAGGAGTATCCATAAGAGCTATCACACAGAGTCTCTGCAGCAGGTTTTTCCTGATTTTGATGCCTACATTTGTCTTGAATTTTTCTTCCTAAGCCCCAATCTCATCTTGCTACTACAGCACTTTGGTCTTAATTCCAAAATGGTTTTGGAGGAGTGGAAGTCAGAAATTAATGCATTGTTCTTCCAGAGTTTATAGCTGATGTCTGTCCCCAAAACAGAATTGCTTTACACTCCTCTTCCTACACTTCCAGTGAAGTAATGTGTCTAAAGACACAACACTTCCTGCTGCAAGCAGTCAAGTTTCCTGTGACCATCACCTGTCCATCCACCATCAGCAGCATTCGGCATTTCATTTCGTGCCAGTTCTTACCCTTTGCATCATCTACAAAGGTGATCTCATTTTTCATTGTGTGTTCATGATCACTCTCTTCCTTGTGATTTTGTTACATACAACACATATGGTGCATATTAGAAATTATTTCCTAAAAAACCCACTTGACATGCCTGGTCTTTTCTTGATCAAAGTCATGTCTTCAGGAAATTATTCTCAAAATCTTCATAGATTATACTTCGGCTTTTCCAATAATAAAGTAACTTTTAAAATAATTAGAACTAAAACACTGAGCATACAACTCTATTTTATCAAGAAGTATGTATTTTATCCAATAAATATCTATTGTTGAAAAGGTCAGTAATACGTATCTGAACACCAATGCTCTATATGGCTTAGGGTTGTAACAGATACATATATACACACATTTTAACAGGTACATAAATAAAATAAATTTGAATTCAATTGAGTATGAAGAGTAAACTCTCCATTTAAATCACAAATTTGTCATGCATAAGAAAAAAATTAAGACCCTAAACTTACTCTGAGTCTTGAATATTGCTTGATATTTAAACTTCTGAATCAAAGAACAGGAAGCAATTGTTTACATCTATATGCAAAAACCCAATTGGTTTCACACCTGGAGCTTTAAAGGGAGTTTAGAGAGCAGAGGAGTAAATAGTTTTATTTTTAATACCTCTTTCAATATTTGAAAATACCATTGCCCTCCTCTGTTTTAGATGTTTCATTCTGGCCTTTAATGCCAGTTGGTTTGCTCCTTCACAAGTTATAGTCACAGTGATGGTAACACAGTGGTAACACAGTGCTGATATTTACAGATCTCCTTAATTCCTGTGCATTTCCCTCAAGGTCAAGGCAGAAGTGTCTCAAAACTCAGAGTGATCAACTTGGATTTAAACTGCTGAGGAGGAAGGATTGTAAGCCTGCTCTGCTCAAGGACACAAACACCTGCTTTCTCAGCTGCTCATCCAACATTCTCTGTCACTTCAATCAACTATTCAAATTTATAATTCTACAAAAAAAATATTTAAAAAATCTTAATTGTAAGGACTTAATTCACCTTAACCTTCAGTGCTTACTTTCTTTTTATGTTTATCTGCTTCCACATCATCTGTGCTACCCAAGTGTTGCAAGGATCTCCTTTGTTATTTGGACTATGATGAGGACTGTTTCTGGGAAACTTGGGTTCATTTTTGACCCATCATCACATGGCAAAGCAACTGCCAAGGAATGCAGAGCAGGAGTTTACCTAGAGGTGGTAAAGCTCAGCAATGGCTTTTCAGTACTGCTCTATACATTTTTGTGCCAGAGAAGATTTGCCACTAGACCACAGTGAGAATAAGAGTGACAAAAATAAATTCTCTGTGGTTGGGAGCCATACGAAAGCATCAACTGGAGAGCAACTGAAGAGAAGTTGTTTTTTGTTCCTCGCTGGTCTCAGAAGTTGTTAGATTTAAGCTTGTCCAGCCTTATTCTTATACCTGCAATTCATCATATATATCTATAGCTATATATTAATTTAATAATATATAATATTATCTATAGATATGTATTTCAATTTTACTCTAAGTCCTGACTGTCTGATAACTTTCATCAAATTAGACTCATGCAAATGCAGAAATCTGGGGTCAGCTTTCCTTTTGAGCTTGTTTCACTTCCTACATCTTGTTTTTTTTTCACTGGCGACTAGTTAGGGGAACTTAAGCAGTTTCTTCCTCCCTTGCCTTTCTGCTAAAATGGTTCTGTATATCTCAGCCAATCTTTGTTGCGTGTATTTTAAAACATTTTTAAATTTTTATTATTTTTATTTCTGTAGGTCTGGATCACCTCATGGATGTGTCTCCCAAATGGAATTTATCCTTTTTATGATATGCATACACATAGGCATAGACACACACGGGTACAAATCACCATGTGCTCCCTGCAGTGCTTATAGAAAGGAGCCCAGATAACCTGAATCTACTCAGTGTTGGCCATGACAGACTTGCCCTGTGTAGAATCCCACTGCTCCTCAGCCTGAGAAGCCGTAGTCCAGCTGCCAGCATTTTTTAAAAAATGGAAAAATAATGGGGGAATTCCTTTAACTGCTTCAACCTTCTTTGTGGAAAAGGTGAGACAAAATTAAAATAATATTTTGTCATACAAATCTATATAAACAGGCAAAGAAGAGAAACAAGTTAATCCCCAGTGTAACCAACATTACTGTGGTGGAAAAGCGTGCAACAAGCACATTACTGTAAAATTTCCTCAGACCAGTCTCACTTAAATCAATCCCTCAGATTTTCCAGGGGTGCATGTCAGAGCAAGACAACACAGCTATCTAGTTTATCAACCATGATTAGAGCAAAGGATTACAAATTTCTCTCTGGGAAAGGCAGATCTGTTCTAGGCAGCACAATCACATTGTGCAAGCTCAGAAGCGAGGTTGCCATGCTCCATTTTAGAGAGATTAATGGGTGGTGGTGGGAAGAACAAAATATTATTGCTGAAAGGTTTCAGAACCTCATCCCACTTGGCTTAGGAGCTGTCACTTAAGTCCCAGTCTTAAAAGTGCTTTGGAGACAATAATGGCATTTAGCTCTTCATCCTCTTGGGAAATTAGGAAGAAGTCACATCTTTTTCAGCCTCTCTCTAGACTTTAAAGACCAAACCCTCTCAGTTTTTTTCCACTTCCACTGGTGATCCTAGCAGCCCTTCTCCACATCTGTTTCACTTTGAACCTATCCCTCTTAAGTACAAGAGGCCAGAGCTGCCCAGGAGCTTCAAAATGATTTTCAGCAATGCCTTGAAGCAAACAATATTACTATTTCTTCAATCTACTGAAATACATCACTTTAAAAATCCCAGAAATTAATTTATTATTTTCACACTCTTGTCACATTGGCCTTTCAAAATCATATGCCCATCCAATAAGATATATCCAGGTTTGTATCACTTTTCATAATGACAAACTATTGTCACAGCAGACTTTCCTATCTCCTGTGGCATTATCTTATACCCTGATATTAAGTTTCTCCCCATTATTTTCCCAGGCCATTTGTCGTGCCTGATGTTCTCAGCCACCTGTGTGTTTCTAATGCCTCTTAATATCACAAGGGACCTCATATTTTTTCATTGCAAATGAAAGTACTTTTTAAAAGTCTCAAAGTAATGCTAATGTAACACCAGGAAACAGAAAGTGGTCCTGCTAAGAGACTGGCAGTGGTTCCTGTCTGCTGCACTTCCCTTTGTTCTGCTTCTTCCTTAGCAATTGAGACCAAGACAAATTCTACTTTGTCCATGTTATCTCAGATTATCTTTATGCTATCCTACATCAATTACAGAAAGTATCACCCTACCGCCTTCATGCTCCCAAACACCTGCATTCCTACTACACTCATACATCCATCACGTTTCTCCTTCCCCTGCAATGCTCAGTTTTGAGCCTTGCACCAGTATTTCTGCCTCTCCTCTTCAGAGTTCTGATTCCCAACATAAATGCACAAATATCTCAGTCCAACTAAACCAGTCTGGGTTGGCAGACTGAATCTTTTACCAAGCTGACTACTGTTCTCAATGAAATTCTCACCACCTATTCCTCTTTTGTTTGGTGTCCTGTTTTTCTTTCCCACATTTGTCTCCACAGTGAAATGAGGGGTTAGGACTCAGCTATATTCATATACCTCAAGTCCACTTCCCTAAAACAAAAATTCAAGTTACAACAGGGCCAAAAGGTGTACTGCCATACAACTATATTGGAAGTGGACTTAGAATCCATAGAATGGTCTGGGTTGGACGGGACCTGCAAGAACATTTAGTTCCAAGCCCCCTGCTGTGTGAGTAAGGACACCCTCCACTAGACCAAATTACTCACAGCCCCATCCAACCTGGCCTTGAACAGCTCCACGGATGGGGCAGCCACAGCTTCTCTGGGATATCTGTGCCAGGGCCTCACTGCCCTCACAGTACAGAATTTCTTCCTAATACCTAATCTAAACTTTCTCTCTATCAGTTTAAAGCCATTCCCCCATGTCAGTCACTCCATGCCCTTATAAAAAGTCCCTCTCCACCTCTCCTGTAGCTANCATTTAATTATTTTTTTCTTACTAGATGAGGCTTTTCAGTGATGCATTAACCAACACAAACTAACACATTGCTATACTAAATGGCAAATAAGTGGCTTAAGTAATCACATCTCAAACTTCCAATAGGAAAGAGTGCTTTGGTAAAACGAATCCTATCAAAGTAAATATTTCTCTATATTCAAATGGCACTTTCCAACCTTTGCCTGTCTTGCTTTTACATGTCCGGGGGGGGCTAACTTTATTCAGTGCTTGGCTAAGATACACAGTCTCTGTTGGAGCTCATAAATGATAACATAAAACTTATAATAAATATCATCATAGCATGATGACATGAAAGGTAACTCTAACAGGGGTGGGAAGATTTGGCCAGGAAAAAAAAAAATCTGTTTTTCTAAATTCACTACAGTTCTGTTTAGATTAGTTAAATCTTGATTTCATGTAGGAATTTTGGCAGCGGTTAAAAAAAAAACAAAACATATTAAAGTAAACGAAAATCAGCAAGAAACACTGAAAATAATGTCACTCTGGTGGTATAATGATGCTATAATGCTTTCAGAAGGATGAAAATAAAATCCTGAAACAAAACATCACATTGAAGTGAAGCAGAATTTGTACAGACTACTGATCCTTGTTTATTCAATTGAAGAAAAAAAATTACCAAAACACAAGAAAGTTAATTCACAGAAGATTGTAATTTTGCTAACATTACATAATAGACTCTATATATTATGAAAATATTCCAGATTCATTAAGTCAATATTTTTGGCACTAATTTTAAACCAAATCTTACATTAAAATAACATCTGTTTTCTGACCTTATAATACTTGCTTCATTTTATTACAATCATTTGCTCGACTGCATCCTCCAGAATTTTGAATCAATATCAACAATGAATTAATTCACTTTGCCAGCCCTCAGGCAACCACATCTTCCATTTCCTCAACTTTTTTCCACTGTATTATATCTTTTGAAGATAGGGGAAAAGGTCAAATAACATCTTAATTTGACATAACAGAATAAATACTTCTATCAAATTCTTCAAAAGGATCATATGACATGGAACAGAAAAGCTGTGCCAACATGTTAACCAACTTAAAGCAAAGGTTCCCAAAACACTTTAAAAACTTGAAAGTGTAATGCAAGCTATAAGTAAAAATGTCATTTTCTTGACTGGTAAATCTCTCAGTAATGACAAACAGCAGCTTCATATAACCAAATCTCCATTTCCAAGTGAAAATTTGGCCAAACCACTGCACTGAAAAGGATCAACATTCTTCCTAACTATTAGGAAGCGTCCCAATCCAGCTAGCAAACCCCAAGGACAGCATCTATTTTCCAAGTTGAGTGTATCTATGACTCACATACTGGTTTTTTCAGCTTTAAATTGATGATTTTGGCCAATAATAGCAGTGTGCTACATTTTCAGTGAGCTGTTTGCCCTGCATTTTATGTATGTCTATGCCTGCCATTAGGATAAGGATCCTTCTCCACTCCTTTTTAATGATTAGAGCAATAACTGTGGTATAGGAAAATGAGAAACTGCCCACAAAAAAACCAAAGGTGTTGGAGTGAGGTCCAGGAGTAGACCAAAGGTCTTCATCCTCATAACAAGTGATATGATGGAAGGATAGGACGAGCTTCACACACTTTCTTTGGAGAACACAGATCTGGGAACTATCCTTCCTCACTCCCAACAGTACTTACTCAAATATTCATCCTCCCCTTCTCCTTCACAGACAAACACTTTGCCTCCAAAAACAAGGTGTGGTTGAGAGATGTGCAACCAGAGCTCCTGTGTGAGTCCAAAAGGCCTGGTTCATGCCCACAGTGGCTTTCCTCAGGTGTTGATTTCTATATAGTGTTTGATGTATTGGAATGCAAAGGCACAGCCACACAAATCACCTGAGTATTACTGTGCAGTGCCCCATGCCTGCATTTACAATGTGATATATGAAAGAGAAATGAGAGCTTCTCCCCGTTTTCACTGAGCCCCAGAGACAACAAGGGACAAAGCCAGCAACTTGCTAGCTTAAAATGAGTTTGGGGAATCATCACCAGGCTGCACCCTAATGAGCTCTTCGGCTGAAATGTGTTACTCTGACTTCTCCAGAAGGTGCAAAGGGATGTATATTTGCAGGGACCAGCTGATACTTGAAACCTGTGTCTCTTTCAAGCAAGGCAGCCTAATACTCAACCTCCACATGCCTGGACAAATGGATTGATGGGACTCTTGCTGAAGCAAATTATTAATAGCTACTATGACCAAGGGGAGAGGATAGTTATTTATGAAGATGGCCTTCAACTAGTTAATATGATGTTGTCAATTGTTGTTGACTATTTTGCTTTGAAGTGTGCCTGTAGTTCAAACCCATTGCTATATTATAAATAAAATGTAAAGATCACAGAATTGTTAATTTAGGAAAAGACCATCAAATCCAAACTATGCCCCCAACTGTCACATTTAGAGAGGTATTTTGAATGCTTTCAGGGATGGAGATCCTACCAGTGCCTTGAGCAGCCTGCTCTAGCCCCTGACCACACTGTTAGTGAAGAAATTTTTCCTAATATCCAATCTAAATTTTCCCTGGCACAACTTGAAGCAATTTCCTCTTGCCCTGTTGCTTGCTGCTTGGAAGAAGAGATCAAAGCCTACCTGCACAAACTCCTTTCAGAGCATTGCAGAGTGATAAGGTCTCCTCTGAGACTCCTTTGCTCCAGGCTAAACAGCCCCAGCTCCCTCAGCCACTCCTCACAGGACTTGTGCTCCAGACCCTTCCCCAGCTCTGGTGCCCTTCTCTGGACTCACTCCAGAACCTCCATGTCCTTCTTGTAATGAGGGGCCTAAAACTGAACACAGGATTCCAGGTGTGGCCTCACCAGTGTTGAGTACAGGGGGACAGCCCTTGACCTGGTCCAGCTGGCCACACCTTTGCTAATACAGGCCAGGATGCCACTGGTCTTCTTGGCCACCTGGCTGGCTCATGTTCAGCTGGCTGCTGACCAGCACCCCCAGGACCTTTTCTGCCAAGCCACTTTCCAGCCTCTCTGGCCCCAGCCTGTAGCACTGTGTGGGGTTGTGACCCAAGGACAGCACCCACTGTTTTGTCTTGTTGAACTTCACACAATTGACCTCAAG
Organism: Polioptila caerulea; assembly: GCA_013397295.1. NCBI lineage: Eukaryota > Metazoa > Chordata > Aves > Passeriformes > Certhiidae > Polioptila > Polioptila caerulea. The sequence goes on from VYXF01012751.1 coordinate 444,158, forward strand.
CCATCAATCCAGCCTATCCAAATCCCTCATCATATCAATAAAAACATGATGGAGGACAGCAAATTCACAGCCAGAAAGCCCTAATGAAGGTTTTAAGGGTGGTCTCATAGAAAGTATGCCACTTCTCCTATGGGTTTATTTTCTGTTTCAGTGTGTTTAGTAAAGGAGAGAAATGGGAACAGAACATAAGTGCATATTAGCTTTTATTCTTTCAAATTCAGGTAACTATATCCCCAGGGAATAAATCAAGATTTATAAACCTTACCTAGTTTCATGCATTCTATAATCCACATTCAACATGGATTATGACACTTATGGCTAAATCAGGGCAGAATGACTTCTCTGTCAGTGGATCCTAACTGTAACAGCCTTGCCCTTGTGTAACTCATATTACTCTGCCCCATGCTGCATTTACCATTCTGCCTTTTTATCTGCTGTCAACTCCATGTTTGAATGCTGATATGTACTCATGACTAAACTTGCAGCTAAAACATAGCACTCTTGTTATAATAGCATTATATTGTCTTGAGCATGTCTAAAGCACTGAATTTCACAAAAGAGAAGCAGATTTTTTTCCCACTATCTTCAAACACCAGCACACATTTAAATTGTAAAAAAAGTTACTCCTCCAGCAGATGGTATTGTGTTTCACTAGCTGTACAGCACTAGATATATACATAACTCTCCTGAAATAGAGGACATTGTACTGGGGTATGTAATACAGATTCAAGAATGAATTCTATGCTCAGATAAAAATTTGGGGTTAAATCATTCATGCTGATATGAGATAACACTTAGAATACAGTTCCTCCTGAAAGTTTGCAAACATTGGGCAAGTTTGCTCAAGTTGCAAGAGGAAACTCCAAGAGTTCTCAAAAAAAAAAAAAAAATCAGTGTCAAATCCAGTGACACTAAATTACGTAGCAGAAATGAAATTTTTTGCTGTTTAATCTTTGCAGGGATACTAGACCAGCATTCAGCACTAACTGTTTAGTAAGTATCCACAGGAGGAACCACCTTGTCTTGTTCTCATAATGTTAAGTTGCACAATGTCCCTTAACTTCAAGGGTGTGAGGTTCTGGCACTTCATAGAAGCCTATTTATAACTCGTTTATTTCACTTAATTTTAAAGGCTGTGTTAATTATATTCCTTCACAGGCATGAATCTAAACTAGGAATATACCAGCTGATTTCTCACCCAGTTTAGTAAATTGTTTCAAGCAACTGTTGCAATTTGTCCCACAGGATGTAGCAACAAAGGGTATCATCTGAACCAACAGTTTGATGCAAGCATGATAAATAAAATTAAAAGAGCTCTACGATCAGCAGTTTTGGGAGGTTTTGAGATTAAGTCCTTGAGATCAGAGGGGTTTTTAAAGTACACTTCTCTTAAGTCTACCTAACATACCCTGAGGGGCTGCAAAATTTCACCAATTCAGGTCTGAAAGCCTGTCATGTAAAGAGGGAAGCACGCTCTGACTGAAGCCCTGTGAAACTACACACTCAAGCTGGGGTGGCAGTAAGAGTGTAAAAGGAAATACCTCACTGAAGGAAATATGTTGCTGAATGAACATGAATAAGAATTCACACCCAAGTTTCTAAGCATGTTTTTCACATTTATTGCACACATGAGCACAAATAAGAAGTTTCTCTAAAGTTAACCAAAATTAGAAATATTTTACATGCCTTCTGTTTTCATAAAGGAGTGCTAGTGAGAATCTGGAAGCTCTCTTTGAAGGAAAGATTGTAAATACCCAATGTGACAGTTCACTTGACATTTCCTGCTTCAAAGGTTCTAAGGAAGAACTGGAGTGCTCCAATTTTAAACACAGGTATGTCTTTGCAGATGATCTTTCTCAAGGACAAAAATGGACAGTTTCCCATATTATTACCAGGACAGTAGCTATGCAAGTATATTAACTTGATTAAAGTTCTCTTGTATTTGAGAGAAATTATTCTATTCTAAACAGAAGATCTGACCAGGGGACCATTTTAAAGACGAACATTGCATTTGCTCAATATGCTAATTTATTTCATTTTGAAAAACTGATTAATAATTTTACCTCTGCTACTATTTTAACTTTGCCTTGAAATTTCTTGTTTTCTCACTCTAAAAACAACCAACATTTTTGTATTCACAATATACCACTACTGGATTGTGCAGCACTTAGCATTTTCTGTTGTTTCTAGTCCTGCTTAATGGCCAGGTGACAGCAGATGAAGACTTAGCAGTTATAACCATAGCAAGTTTCACTGAACCAGGCTCTGATCCTGCAAGTGACAGCACACAGTTTGCAGGAGCTTGACAGACTTCAGGAGACTCACATCAAGACTTTCTGCACAAAGGGCAGCATACAGACCTTAAAAAACAGGCCAGCACTCAAGTAATTCTAGCAGATTTAGAAGGTAAACTGGAGGACCATGACAATAATTATTTTCACATTCATACTGTGGACTGCAAGAATTTCACAGTGCTACTATTACAACCATACTGGCAGCTCATTAAATTTTATAACCTTGGTAACTCCACATAACTCAAGTATACAGCTCACAGACAGGACATGTGCTTATGGTATACTTCAAAAAACTGCCTTAGATTGTGCACAAGCCCCACTGTTTAAATGTGACTTCAGCACTCATGGCCCATGCAGCTAACTTTCAAAGCAAAAACTAAAATAAAATCAGTGTTCATAATGGTTATCCAAGTTTGTTTCAGGAGAACAGTAATGAGTCCACAAACTGCATTTTAATTCCACAGTATTAAATGTTCTGCAAAGAAGATGCTTTAAAAACAGGTAAAGCTTCTTCATTGTTTGGCCATGCATGGGAGGTTCTCAGGACAACACAAACCATGTGAGAAAAGGCATAGGAGAGGAGGCCAAAATCCCTCAGAAATCAGAACTGGGGTTGATAATGAGAAACAAATAAAACAGGAAGACTGCAGAAGAGATAAAAAGAGAAAAAACAATCAAATAAGAATGCAAAGGATAATAACTAATTGGATAGAGACAACTATAGTCCCTAGGAAAGCATATATTCTCAATCAGTATGACAAGATACAGAACATGCAATAAACATATGTATTCTGTGCTCCAAGGAGAAATTAATTTCCTGTATCATACCACACAAACCACCTGCTTTTATTGCAGGAGCAGGGAAAAAGACCTTTCACTCATCTAAACCTGGTGCAATACATATAATTTGAATAAGCTACTCAAATGCATTTTTGACACTTCTAGCCTTGTTTAAATGCTCCATTAAGAGCAGAAGTATCTTATCTGAAGCAGCCTTCTCCCACTTGTTCACACTACCAAAATTCTTTTCTGCTGGTGCCAGCTCCATTTAATTAGGTTCCTCTAAACTTGCACGGCCTTCTCAAAGCTAAATTTCTTAAGTTTCACTTTCTGTGGCGTCAGTGTATGGGGCACACCACCACCAATGACCACAGAACATCAGTCTTGGAGCAGGAGCTGTTGTCTCAGCACCACATCCCCACAATACCAAGACTTAATTTCTTCTCCACAGGCCAGCACATATGCTGATAAATCCATGCTCTGCTTCCCTGAACCAGAAGCGTTTATGAGGAGGGTCAATGCTGGCTCAAAAACTTTTTACATACGCCACTACAAAGCACACAAAAACCTGCATGCAACAGGAAAGAAACTTGACCAGGGAAGGTCAAAGCAGCATCACAAGAAGGGCAGACAAAGGGGCAGGGGACAATCCACACAGATCATTTTCAAGACAGAAACATGTTCAAAGTCAGTTTGAGGTCACAATTTTAAATCAGATGTGTCAAACAGCAGTTAGCTGTCTCCAAAGATCAATTACACCTACACATAAATCGTACTCTACGCAGAAGAGTCTTGCTGACCACCTACAAAAGTACAAAGTTGCCCTTAAACAAGGCACAGCCTTAAAACACTTTGAAGACCATGTCAGTACTGCCAGGCTGGAACTCCACTGGATTTCGTATCTCTTCAAGAGGCTGGGAGTACGTATTTCTGGATATGTATTCCCTGATCAGTAGTTTACAAATGACAATTGGATTATGAAAGGTCCTAAGTCCTACTCCTGGAGAAGAGGAAAAGAAAATGTGCTGCAGATGTCTAAATCAAGAGATGAAATAAACAATTTATAACACTGACAGTCCTGAAGACAAAGCTGAAAAGAAAGAAACAGCAGAATGATGCTGGCAAAAAAAAAAAAAATGATGGGGGAAGAAAAAAAGGAAATCGTGGTAGGAAGTCCTCGTACAGCAGGGTAAATATTGAAACATGGATTTTTCCAGGAAATTGGAGAGAAAAAGCCTCAAACAAACAGCACATTATTACTAATGAAGACACTTGAAGCAGTGTGGGTCAAGGACTTTTTTGGAAACACTGGTAAGCATTATGGCAGAGGGAGGGGAACTGCTCCCAAGGAAATTTAGCAAGAGATTTTGAGAAGAGGCAAGCTCTCCTGGTAAGGCATAGTGGGAGCACTGCTGTCTACTACCTGCCATCAATCAGGCCATCTACATCTCAAGAGAAATGGGTTTAGAATTCACCTCAGTATAACTTGGTGCTTCTCCACTGGTGCCAGAACAGCTGCTGCAATCCCTCTTGAAGCCAGTGCATACAGCTGGACAGAAAAAGGAGGACAAATTGCCACACTGCAATCCAGCAGAAGAGTTGCTTAAAAGGCAGGTTTTCCAACACCCATCATGGGTGGCAGTGCTTGCCTCCAGCCTTTGCACAGGTCAGCACATCTTTTGCAATGGTAAGCCTGGAGTTACAAAAATGTACTTTGAATCCCATTTGCACATTCTGCTACATCACAACGACACATTCAAATGACTCTTGCAATGTATTTTGAACAAGTCGAACACAGAACAACCAATATAGGATTTCCTCTTTCTCCTGCCCATCCCCTTCCTGTTTGTTTACTGAAAACTTTCACTTCCTCAGTGACACTGACACCAGCTCTGGCGATCACTTAACCCTGGTTCTCCAGTCCTTGTCCACTCACACCTGCATCACTGCTCCCCAGGGCATTTAGTACCTACTGAAGGGTTTTAAAAATCCATCAAAACACATGGTAAGGCTAGGCCTGCCCTGGAGAAAACCATTTTCTGTCCACTGGATCTAATGAATATAAACCTCATGATTCTGGCAAGGGACACTTGAGCAGGCAATTTCAATATATGCAATAGATTTGCTACTATTCAGATCTTTCCCTACTCAGTTGATACTACCAGGAAATATTCTTTTTGTCTGATTACAGTAGAACTCAGTAATAGGTCAGACCTACTGATTTATAAATATGTTACCACTACACAGGAATTCACTCAAACATATTCTTAAACTTTTGGTATTAATTTTGTTCTAAGCCCCTAGTGCAGTCATGCATGGAAAGAGAAAACCTGCTTAGCAGCCAAATATACTTCTGTACTAATTCCTGTGATACCATATTGCTTCAGTTTAAACCTAAGATAAAACTTGAATAAGATTTCATTAAAAACAAAAACCCAAACAGATTTGTATTCACCTGTCTATACAAACTAATGAAGGACACATGAAAAAAAGCAATAGACTGTAGATACCACATGAGAAAGCCCACTTAACAGATTATGCTTTTTTTTATGAACTTCCTGAAACAGCTTTTTTTAAACCAACAAAGGAGAAGTTAAAAGCACATCCCAGAAGGAGTCCTTTCCCTTCAAAATGTTATCATTTCCATACTTAGAGCAGCCCTCTAAAGCACAGAAAACTGCAAGAAGTGCCATTGCAGAAGAGTAACTGCACCCCATACACTTCTGGTGAACCATCACGTGTTCCAGTTTAAGATTGCATTATTTCCTACCACAGCTGGCTTTGCAAATTAAAGTAAGAAATTCTACAATATGTCAACCACAGGAAGAAGTAGCCTTCTGCCACATGCAGCAGGGACCATAGAGGAAGAAGGACACTTTGTTCAGACTGTTTATCATTGGAGTCCTTTGAACTGAAGACGTAAGACAAGTGTGCTGTGCAAACACAGGAACCAATTGTAGATACTTAAGATGCCAGCAGTTTGAAAAAGACAGGCAATGCTGACCTAAGGGAGAGCAAAGGCTGGCCTGGACAGTACTGGTCCACTCTTTTAACCCACCAGAGAAACGAGATCTACCCATTACTCCCTCCACCTATCCCTAGTGTCCTCCTTCTTTTCTCCTCAGCAAAGTGTTACTGTCAAAACACCATTTCTCTTCTGACATTTGCCTGACATAAGTAACTGATCTATTTACCTCTATGAGTAGTTCTTTAGGGCACAAAACAAATACAAGCATCTAAAAAATATTTGGAGGAAATGCTTCCAGCACATGATGAGTTCTGCCTTCGCATTTTGTTCCATGAACCCACATTTTTCAGGAAAGATGCTGGACTCAAACGTGAATAATTCAGTCTCGGAAATTACGGCATTTAATGACAATGTCAACAGGAAATGTATCTGAATCAGGCAAAAATAAATATGAAAGCACAGACCTTTCCATCCTTCCCTGAAGGACAATGAAGTTTAAACTAGGAACAGTCACACTAAGGACAGTTACACTGCATTTGTCTTTTGTTAGTACAGGCTGATTTCTTTGAGAAGGCACCATTACTGTTTACAGCATGGCAGACTCCTTCGCCCTGTATGCGTCATTAAAGACTGCTTTCATACAAATGCAATTTTACATTTTTATCTACTGTTTCCTGTGGTATGGCTTAGCAAGTCTGGAAGCCTTCCTTATTATACCATCTCTAACCTTCCTCCACTCTCATTAAAGAGGGGGCAGAAATAAATGGGAGAAATAGGAAGTAGGAATACAACCAACAAGACAAAAATCCTAATTCTCAGTTGGGCAACTGTTTTTTCTATAGAATGAAGCCATTTTGTTTAGAGATGGAAACCCTACAGAGGCAATATTATAATAAATGCTACTTAACAGAGTCACATGGTTTGGTGTAATTATTTACACACTCAGCTCCGTAGCTTCAAAAGGAAGTATCATTCCCTGCATGCAAAGCTTGCTCAACCCTCAAGGACCCTGGCCCATGGATTTTCCTCCCATCCCTTGCATTATGACAGCTCATATCCTTCTGGGATCTCTGTGGCAGCAGACATCCAGCTCTGTGTACAGCCATGCTACCACAGCAGATTGCTAGGAATCCTAGGTTATACCTAACACCCATCCCATAATTAGTTAGTTTAGTTATTCCCCATGTGCTTGTCTTCTATGTTCACTCAGTTTTGAAAAGGGCTCCCTGAACCCCAAGAGTGAAAATGGCTTTACAACTCTTTGGACAGAAGAAAAAAAGCCACTCAGTTACTCAGGATGTGCACATATGGAAAGGAGGAAAGATCTCATCCCCTTTCCAGATCACCTAGCTCTTTGACAAGAACAAAAACTGCCTCACAATCAACATGTGTTCATCCCAAAACCTCAAAGATTCCTATTAAGATTCAACATAACATGTAGAGTAGAGGTAGACAACCATCTCCTTTTTGTGACAGCAATGGAATCACATGTGAGATTAAATAGGGCAGCACTTAAACTTTCCCAAACAACTACAGAGAGGTCAATGTTGCTCCCTGATGTGCCCCACAAGAACAGCCAGGTATAGCATCTCTGATTTGGTGAGACACCCCACTGAAGAGCAGGTACTAAGCTGAGCCAGGAAGACCTTGGACTTGTTTTCATTGCCTGTCACAGGAATTGTTTCCTGCAACACTTGCTCTTCTGTGATGCTGTTTAGCCCACAGGAGTCAAAAAGCCCATAGGAAGAGAGGTCACTTCAATTACACAGATAAACTGGTGGGGGAAAGTACTATGAAATAGTTACGTATGCATTCATAAATACTTATCCATTCACAACTACCTGCAAGGAATAGTTTCATCTTTATGGAAACTCTCTTGAAAAGGGTAACATTGAACCTCACAGTATTAAACAACTTAAAGGCAACAAGGTTTAACTTTGCATTGTAAAGTTTCACAATCGATTGCTTTGTCAGAAAGAGCCATTGCACAACTCCACTGGTCAAGGGGCTTAAAGAGGAAGACCTAAACCTTACCATGTCTTCTGTATATTTCTGCAGGAAAAACCTCTTATTTACTCAAAAACAGAGAAAAGCAGAATAACTTGAAGTCAGCCAGCTACTGTACAAAGATGATTGCTCTATATCACAATGGTTAAAATAAAAAAATCTCAACAGCATACAATTAAAATAGATTTTTATGTTATTAAATAAAGAATTATTTCCTAACTAGTCTGTACCTCACAAAGTTTAAACAGAAAGAAAAAAGCTTTTAATCTCGGGAGAGATCCATAAAATGAGACATCTTTTGATCTCACAGTTCATTAATTTCAATCCTTCTCCAAGGTTTCATAACATCCTATTAACAGTATCTCATTTCTAGCCTGTTGCTACTTTTTCAGAGAAAACTATTTGATTTTTTTTTCTCATCCATACTTTCAGTGCTGTTGATAGTATGTATTAAAAAGATAACACCTATTCCGTCCTCAGCACTGAGTTGGAAACAATCCTACCAAACACAATTTGACTCTCCTTTTGGTAAAACTGAGCTACGTTTTCCTGGCATAGCTTTGCAATTTCTCAACATGTATCTTCTGCTTTTTGTTTTAACTCCATAGTGGTATTTTGTTGAGTACAGACTAATCTACATGGCACTTGTACTTTACAGATACTTTCAATTAACATTACAATTCCTAAATTGCAAAAATCTTACAGGTACTTGATGGGATCAAGCTTAAAAACTTTAATTTTCAATTTGAATTACGATATCCTAAAATATATTAAGATTGGTCAGAGTGTTTCTCTTTCTTCAAAGGTGGGAGCAAAAGGCAGGAGACGGGATACTGATTAGGGGTTTTGGATGAAACCAGCTTTGTGCTCCCTATGTATATATGCATGAATATAACCTGCCTAAACAAATTTTAAGCGTTAATCCCTTTGGTCTGTAGTGCCAACAGAGGGGAGCAAGGCAGCAAGATGAGTTTGTGCCAACCCGTTCACTGCAAACACTTGAAAGATGCCATTTCCACAGAAACTCTTAACTGCATTACTGAAGCTACAGCATCAGCTCCTAAACTTCAAGACCTTCAAGACTCTTCCTCCGAAATACAGTACCTACAATAGCAGTCTGCAAGACACACCACGCACCAAACATCACAGTACCATTTTCTCATCTTTTAATTCCAAGCACATTTGAACATACAGTCAGGAGGAAGAAGCTTTAACTTGCAGAACGCACCAGAAATTACGCTCCTAAAAAAAGCAGCGTAAGAAGGGATACCCAGGGATCACCTCACCCCAGTCAAGGCTATCGTTTTGGCTTGAAACGCCGACTGCAGACTTTAACCAGTTAATTTCACACGCTCCCCGGCACGAAACAGCCAGAAGGCACCCAAGCCCTCCGGATCACAGCAGAAAACAGGCAAAGGGGTATGAGATAAACCATGCTTTTGAGAATCATTATTTTATCCCAAACGCGGTTATTTCCCTTAAGACCCCATCCAGTCCTACCGGGCAGGTCGGGCGGGGGCAGAGGCGAGGGAGAGCCGCCCGGAGAGC
>VYXF01012751.1:453804-476536 GCA_013397295.1 Polioptila caerulea
CGGCGCCGGCGGCGGGGCCGGAGCGCGGCTCTGTGCGCGGGCGGGGCGCGGCCCGCGGTTGGTTCGCAGCCCGGGCACTTCCTGCTGCCGGCGAGCATTTGCATGTGGTGGACAGCGGGGAGAGCGGGAGAGCGGGGGCGGCCCCGGCCCGGCGGGCGCTGCTCCTCCGGCTGGAGGCTGTGCCGGGGCGAGGAGGGGCAGGGGCTGCCTCAGAGCGAGCATCATGAGGGGAGCGGGCCTCTGAAAGTTACAGCTCAATAAAACCCTGCCGGTCTGAGAGGCAAAAAGGGCTGTCTTGTTCCACCAACAGGCAGAAAACCATCTTGAACTTCAAAAATCCACTGTAAGCAGCTTCTAAGGTGCATTGGAGGCTTGGTTGAGAGAAACAAAGAAAAAGTAAGCCTATCTTTCAGTGTTTTTTTTTCTTTCAAGAATGATTTACTAGCCTGATGAAAAGTGAAATAAAAACCTCACGGGTCAACAAAACAGGAAATATGAATGCATGGACATAACAGCCAGAGGATGCAGGTGAAAAGCTTTGCAAGAGCTAGAGTCAAGGTGTCATGTGTGTACTGCCAGGGCACGTGGGCAAGTTCAGGTCATGGAGATTTCTAAGGCAGAATTTCAAATGAAAAGCCTTTAAGCTTTCCTTATAGAAGTGTTTAGATTATAGATCAAGTTTGAGAAACGGTCTAAGATGCAAGACACTCAAAGGCATCTCTGTACATTTTGCCAAAGTCCACCAGTACAGACTGACTGTGGGTTGGAGTAGACGCGGGAGCTGGTGAAGACCTAACAGGACACCCAAATAGCTGAAAACAGCTCATTGCAGCTCACACCCTGCTGGTTTTATGAGGAGAAGCTGATTAATGTCCACAGGACTTACAGACCTTTGGTGCTCCTGTAAAGGTCTGCCACTCATGGTGATGTGTCTCTGGCACAACCCCTTCGCTCTGCTTGGTGCGTGCTGCAGTCCCGCCTCGATGCCCTGGCTCCAGCACAGGCTTGATCCTCTAGAAGACTCAATTCATAGAAGCAGTAAGATCATAATCTGTCACATTCTTTAATCAGTCCCAGATGTCCCTGGGCATCTCTGGAGCTCTGAAAAGTAGTGGACAATGGTTTCTGGTCTTCTTTGAATTGTATCATCAATGATTAAAATAATATTGGGGAAATACTCAGTATAAGACCAGCCTCTAAAAGTATTGTAGGATGAAACAATAAGGAATTCCCCAAGTCCTGTTAATAAAAAGTTGGTAAATGTTTTCTCCCTTCCCCCAACTTAGGTAAAGGTATTTCATAATAACAATAATAAAAAATAACAATAAAAGAAACCAGACAACAACCTTTTTCCCAATGAAAAGGTTATACAAAAAGGAAAGATCTGACTAAATATAATTGTCTTGGGTTTGGGGATTTCTTTTGGTGGGAAATTTGGATTCCAAAAGTTTCTGTAAAATGAGCTATTTCAGTTTGGAAGTGCACTGTTAGTACCTCATGTTTCCATCTTCCTCTGTAGCGCAAGCATCTTGATCTTGTACCTTTCTTCTTGGAGAAGTGATGCACAGATCCCACATCTGTCTAGTTCTCCCCCCTTTCCTCTTTATTTCTTCATTTCATTATCCAGTATTGCTCTGAGTTTAAAATTCACCTTCTCCTAACAAAGCATTGGTGAAAATAAAATTTAGTTTCATAAATGCATAATAGATTCCAGCAGGCTAGTAGAATGCTATCTCATCTATAATATGAATAATCTGGAAAAATAAAAGAGGTGCTGAATTACCCTTAATAGACTGTGCAATAGTAAATTGAGGAGACATAGAACAAACTCATCAGGTCTGCCCTAAAAGAACTAATATGAAGAAGGCTTTGAGTAGAATAAATACACTACACTTTATATTTTTCTTTTAAAAAAAGACAGGTTGTTAGTATAATTTGAAATGTCATGGGTTTGTGTGTCTTTGTTCCCACTGTTAAGAAGGATATGTACAAAATCTACTTTAGAAAGTGTAAGCAGGAAAGGAACTCTCTCTCTCATTATATATTCATCAAAAGGGGAAAAAAAGCTGATTCCAGCCTCACTACATCTGTAGATCAGCTGTTCATCACGTTTTAAATGTCTTTGTGCATAGATCAGGAGAGTTGGATGATGGTGTAAAATGGGGCAAGAATGAAACTTCAAGCCTGTCACTGAAGGGGAAGTCCTTGCAGGAGGGACTGTGATTTACATTAGCCAGCCAGCATTCATGCCCAGCAATTGATTTCCTGCTTTGGGAAGATTTGACTCCCAGACAATGTCTCTACTGCTGATTTAAGCGTGGATGCAAGGCAGTGCTCCAATATGAAGGCTAGCTGACAATGTAAGAGTCCACATCCATGCTCTCGGCATCCAGAACATGGAGACTACCCCAAACTGGCCCATGTTCCCTGATTTCTGCTGGGATGGAGCTCATTTTCTTCTTATTAGCTGGTGCAGCACAGTGTTTTGGATTTAGTATGAGAATAATGTTGGTAACTCACTGCAGTTTAGTTGTTTATGCTTACCCTAAGTCAAAGCCTTTTCAGTTTTCCATGCTCTGACAGGTGCACAAGAAGCCAGGAGGGAGCTGAGCTGAACTGGCCAAAGAGATGTTCCATACCCATCATACTCAGTATTTATATATATTTCATATATTATTATATACTGGGGAAGTTGACCAGGAGGAGGCTGATCATATCTTGGGAGTGGGCTGGGCACTGATTAGTGTGTGGTGAGCAGCTCTATTGGACAACGTTTGTTTTTTCTTGGGTTTTATTCCTGTCTCTCTTTGTCTCTCCTTTTCATTACTACTATCATTAGTAGTAGTACTACTACTATTATTATTATCCTTATTTACTTTGTTTCAATTATTAAACTGTTCTTGTCTCAACCCCTGGGTTTTTATTTTTTTCCAGGTTTCCTCCCTATCCCACTGGAAAGGGAGCAGTGAGTGAGCAGCTGCCTGCTACTTTGTTGCCAGCTAGGGTTAAACCACACCATGTTGAGATCAGCTCTGGATTATTTTTTGAGAGTGGTAAGTGGCCTGGGATGAGTTGAGCAATTTGCAGGTAGACTCAGAGGAATGTCCAGTGATGTTTGGTTGGGCACTTTTAATTACTGACTTGATGAGCCTTGTAGGGTCCACACCAATCCCTCTCCATACCTGTGTAGGTAGCTGCTGCTGATCCCTGCTTGGATTGTGTCTGGGGGCAGTAAATCAAGCTTTGTCAAAGACAATGAAAACAGGCGACAAACTTCTCCCTACATTTTATATATGCCTTAATCTCATAGTTGCTGAGCTCTTTCTGCAGTATATTTGAATATAAAAGCAGAGCATTGATGAAAAATAGTCAGTAAAGCATAATTGGCATAACCAGGGAAATAATGTGAGGGAGATTCCAAGGAATATCTGGGTTCATTCAATCAAAGAAAAAGCAGGGAAAAGATCACTTTGTTCAAAAATAGATTTGCAAGGATTTAAATTCTTTATAAAAGAACAGGGAAAGATAGAGCATAGACATATATAATGCTAAAACATTTAGACATCTGGCTGTTTTGTATGAGCCAGAGTTTTGGAATCACAGTAGACACAGTAAATCATCTTTTCTTTAGAAATTCCAGCACTTACACAGTCACTCCTTGTATTGTTTTTCTCATAATTTTATCTCAAGACATTATCATTAAGTAAACTGCATATTGTTAACATGCTTTATAATAATGTGGCAATTTTTAAACAAGTAGTAAAGAGTGAATTATAAAAACTGAGAATAAAGTCACGCAGTCATTCTTCACTCAGTGTTGCTGGAGAAGATAAAAGCATTAATTTAGCATTAATTTTTTCAGCATTTCCTTTCTTATTGTAACCTACTATTTTAAGGAAAGTCATGTTGACCTTTAAGCAAAATATTTATAAATGTTATCCTAAATATGCTCTTCATGTGCTAAAGATGGGTTGCTTTTGTTTGTTCAAAGAAAAATAATATAGAAAATAAATTTTACTTTCAAGTATGAAGCAACAAGTTAATGCACTTTATATGTGGATATTCATCAGTTCACATTTCCAGTTTGGACCCTGGGAAAATTAAGTATTGTGACACTAAAGAGAAATTCAAACAAACAAACAAACAAACAAACAAAATCTTTGTTTTTAAAGGTTTATAAAGTTTTCCATTATGTTTGTTTGAAATATATCACACAATAATTTACAATCTTGATTTACAATCTTTAGAATCTTTAATTTACAATTTAATTTTGTGATTAAAATTTTGGAAAATATTAAAAAACACTTTGGGGAATAGTACACAGATCCTTGTAAACTTTATATATTGACTCAACATGCATTTGACCTGTTCAGACTAACAATACACAGACTAACTGGGCTAAAGCTGGGAAAGCTGGCAGCTTTCCTATAGGCAGTGGTCTGCCTAAAGCACAGCCACCTGCATTTTATTACACTGATATTTTCTGTCCATAAATCCTCAAATCAGCTTTTTTTATTTCATCTTGTTACTTCCAGTTTCTGTGAATGACTCATAATAATACAGTGCATAGAAAAAATACTCGCCTTGAGATCCTATAATTTTGAAAGTTAGTAAAAGGTGCTTTCTCTGCATCTTTGCTGACTTTAAATATTTATTCATCTGCCATTACCTGTTTTTGTACATAGAAATCTTTCCCATTTTATTTCCACTTGTTTCACGGCTGTGAGTGGAAAAATTGCTATTTAGTGAACCAAAGCAGGTCCAACACTGGAAGCCAATTTGAGAACTATCTGCAATGAACAAGGTTGTGTTGGTGGGACAGCATCCTGAGTATCCTGATGGAGATGGAAAATGGCCTATGTGTACTCTACAGAAGATCCCAATTGCCTTTCTGAAGAAATGACAGCTCGGAGAAAGGGTGGTTGTGGTTCTCATGATTATCATGTTACACAGCCGAGAAAAGCAGCTGGACCGATGGGCTCTTCACAGTTCATTCGGGTAGGCAATGAGAAGGTTGAGCTGATGACTAGTGATTCCAGGACTCTTCCTCTTTTAAATATTTATGGCCATCTGCAGATATCCTTATTGGTCTGAAGAGACTGCCCACACTAATAAAGAATATGTTTAATTTATGTTTAATTTAGTACGCAGTTCTGTGATAACAAATATTGAGTTGCCTGAAAGAACAGATTTGAGCTGATTCAGGAGCAGGTGTGTGATCATTTCAAATTAGCAAGATCACACAGTGGTGATGTTTTTGTTTGCTTGTTTGTTTTCTGCCTTGTACTCTTGGCATTGCACCTTGTATTGCCAGCCTGGACAGGCATTCAGCCCGTGTCTTGCAGGTCCTGCACCACAGAGATTGCTGGTTCAGAAGCAACATGGTGTTTCTGGAGGCAGTTTCCACAATGGGCTGTTGTTGAAGAGTGGCTTTTCTTTTGCAGGATCAGCTACTTGCTACAGAAAATTTCCCTGTGGAAAGGCACTGGACCATTCTTAGCACTGCTGCTGTGCAAGGGCAGTGCAATGCTCAGGCTCTTGAAAAGCTGCAGTAACAGTGGGCAGGTAATTCCATAGCTGGTCACAGCCACACAGCTGTATGGAGCATCCATGGACCACATACATTTCATTTTCCTCTGGGACAGCACAGAGCATCAGATAACATGTGGACGTTGAGTTAATGAAGTCACAGCTGGTACCATTGAGTAAAAAGTTGGTACCAATTGAAGTTATCAAACTCCTCCCCTTGATGCACAGGGTTTGTGAGAAGCAGCTCTTATGTGGGACAGAAAGTAGAGCAACTCTGACCATCAAGAAGAAGGTTGGCTTGGTTACATGAAACCTAAATTTTTTCTGGTGCAATACCCATCAACTTGGGGTTGGGAAGGCGACAGTAAGTTAGGAGGTGACACCTGCAACCCTTAAAGCTCTCAGCCTGCACTCTCTGTGGACATGGAGAATGTGTTGGAGGGCTATGCTACCTTTAAGGTGATCTCTTTAGTCCCTGTCTCCTGGTACAATTTTCCACCATCAGGAATGTCGAGAGGAGCTAGCATGGATCATTTCACAGATACTTAACTGTTGTCAGCTGAGGCTGGCTGGTCTAGCAGGACATAGGGCACTCACATCCTTCAGGTCTCCTGCCTGTCTGATGCTCTGCAGCCATGCCATGTACAAACCTGCTGCTGAGCCCATTTGGAGTAGTGGAGTTGCTGAATAACCCTCACCTTGAATGAGCCTGCTTACCTGTTCTTGCACTTAGCAGCAACTTAGCTGTTGCTAGGACCTCTGGCTTTACCACCTCAGGGTGGGGTTTCCAAATGGCTGTGCAGAATGTCTAAAAAGCTGCTGGAGGGCATCTGAACTGCCCTTCCAAACCAGGCTGTGCCTGCAGGCTGTGTCCTTCACGAAAACTCAGAGAGCCAAAAGAGCAGATGGTGGCTGGGTAGGAGTGTAACAAGTGGAACTATAGCCAGTCCCTCCACCAGCTGCAGCTTGATCATTTCCTGCAAAATTTGTGAAGGTCATGTTGTCAGGGACAACCTGACTAATTGTTTTCTGTTGAGTGGTTGACAGCTGTTTGCTGTAACTTGAAATCACACATATGTCGGACATGAGCAGTAAATCATCTTTTCTCTGACTTTCCTGTTCCCAGTTCTTGTTTCCCCATGAAGCCCTTTGTATCCTGTTCTTGGAGACAGGCCCTAGTGGCTTTGGAATCCCAGCTGTGCCACCCCATCCACTCAGCTCTGCAGCTCTTTGTCCCAGGTAATGGAACATTTGAAATTTCAACCCTGGACATCTCTGATGTCAGCCAGCCCTTCTGTGAGAGCCCCCGAAGAACGGTCTTGGCTGGACACAAAAGTAGAAAGTAATTGAAAAGCAAAGGCAAAAAAGAAAATCTTATCTTGAGCAAAACTGGAGACAGGCTCTATTTCCATACACACACGGAATGTGGACGATGGGCACTACCAGAGTTCTTGTCCTGGCCCAGGTTGTCGCAAGTGGCTCATACAGTGTCTCCTGCTGGCAGTGCCTGCTCTGGTAGGAGTTGTTCCTTAGCAGCTGCTGAGCCTTGGGTAAGTTACCTGGTGTGGAAGTGTTTAGGATAAGATGTGAAGCAGTCAGGAAGGCTAAGTCTGAGGTAGCAGGAAATTCTGAGGAAGTAGGAATTGCTGGTATTCTCTATGGTCACTATCAACCCATTCTGAATCTGTGCTAGTACACATGAGCTTTGTCAGCTGGATGCACTCTTTGGATGTCCTAGGATACTCTATTTAGCCTCACAACCACCTCTTTATCGCATCCACACATTTGCTGCCACAGGACTGCTGAGCTTACTGGCTGCTATACACACCCTGTTCTTGCTGTTCTGTTTTTGGCCACAATCATCTGGATTGGTTTGCCTTGTTCCTTCTTTATCTAAACCAGTTGTGAAGGTATTTTGAAAGTCTAGGCCAGCAGCTTCAGCCCTGACTGGATCAGCTCAGCTGTTGGCACCTCCTGTGTGGTGCACCCTGCGGGGTGGTTTCTGAGGAACCCCAGCTGTGTTTAAGGCTTGCATCGGTTCATGGCTTGCTGTGAGTCAGTGACAGTGCTGTGTTAGCAGACTGTGAGAATGCTGAGGCACAGGGAAGGGTTAAGGAACAGATTGGTGGGAAGATGTGAGGCAAGGCAGAAATCTAGGGTAAGATCCATGACAAAGAAATCTGACTGGTGTGTGAGATGAACAACACAAGAAAGACTTCGAGCTTGCAGCTGATATCCAAGGATGGTTATCCTTGAACAGGGCACAGATAACAGGGCATTTGTGCAGACTCTTGGAATGGTGCTAGCTGTGAAACAGCCACTGAATTTGTTATTACAACGACCTTAATTTAAAGCCACCTTGAGTTCATTGATACAAATTTAAACCATCAAAACATTATACTGCATGTATCAGGGCAGTGTTTTGTATTAGACAGCTACTGCAATGTTGGTCCAGTAGTATTTAAAGTGAGGTTTACTGTTGTGTTGGACCACAGCCTTGGAGGCAAGGGTGGCATTATAAACACAACTAAAATGTCAAAAGCAACTTTAGACTGAGCTCTGGAGTGATTAGGCTATTGTTGTAGATGGCATGCCTGTTAAGAGATGTCAGATAATTTAAATTAATTTTCATCTATATGAAGTAAATTGACAAGCATATTGCAATGTTTTTTCTGTGTTCCATGCTGTAAAATTAAATATTGTTAAACAACTTCCATTAAAATGAACCGTTCATACTACAAACACGAGGTCACCAGTGCACCATGAAATCAGGTTCCATGTGTGTGCACACACTGCTGCTGCTGAGGCAGCCCTCTTGCCCATAAAGGGTTACATTTTAGCTTCCTGGTACTCAGAAGTAAGTCAAGTTAACTCACAAAAAGAAACACAGACATGCACTGTGCAGTCCCCAAGTCAACAGAGAAGCATACATTGCATTAGGCATGCAAATTTCTTAATGATAATTATGGCTTATTTGCTGTTTGCTTGTCTATAACAGAATTTCTTCAGGTGCAGCTGTAAGTGGTCTTATGAAATGTGTAGGCCCAGAGATAAACTGAATAAACCCAATCTTTAATGTTCTTAACTAAAATATGATACACAGTAGATTCTAATTTAATTTCAATTTCTACATAAATTATCATAGAAATAGTTTTTCCCTTTTTACATTTGTGTTAAAGAAAGCTGGTGAAAGTAAAAAGGAAAAACTACATTATTTTGGACTTGAAAAATGAAAAAAGATAATATATGTTTTCCAAGTCATTCACCTCCCAGGAAGACAACTAAATAGGGAGCTACAAAGAGAATGGAGGGTATCAGAACCATCCAGAAGATGTGTAGCTATTAAGGGACTCCAGCACCTTGGATATTGTCACCAAAAGAATTCAGTTTGATTCAGAGAATCATAGAATCACAGAATGGTTGGGGTTGAAAAAGACCTTGAAGATCATCTAGTTTCTAACCCCTGGCATGGGCAGGGACTCTTTTAATAGAACAGGTTGCTCAGAGCTCCATTCACCTTGGGGCAGGACTTCCAGGGATGGGGCTCCTACAATATCTATGTGCAACCTGTTCCAGTGCCTCACCACCCCCAGAGAAAAGAATTTCTTCCTAATCTCTAAGCTAAACAGGTTCTCTTTCAGTTTGGTCATTCCCCCTTGTCCTTGTCACTTTTTGCTCTTGCAAAAAGATCCTTCATCTCCATCTTTCTTTCAGGCTCCTTTCAGATACTGAAAGTTCACAATTAGGTCACCCCTCAAGCCTTCTCTTTTCCAGGCTAAACAAACTCAATTCTCTTAGCCTTTCCTCACAGGAGAGGTGCTCCATCCCTTTGATCATCTTGGTGGCTTTTCTCTGGACTTGCTCCAACAGGTCCATCTCCTTCCTGTGCTGGAGACCTCAGAGCTGAGTGCAGCACTCCAGGTTGGGTCTCACCAGAGTGGAGCAGAGGGGCAGAACCCCCTCCCTCACCCTGCTTTGGATGCAGCCCAGGACAGATTTGGCTTTCTGGACTGAGTCCACATTGCCAGGTCATGTCCAGCCTCTCACTCACCAGCACCCCAAGTCCTTCTCTCAGGGCTGCTCTGCATCTGTTCATCCCCCAGCCCATGTGGAGGCAGGGGGTGGCCCTGACCCAGGTGCAGCACCAGCCCTTGGTCTTGTTAAACCTCATTAAATAGAGATTCTTATACTTCTTGAGGTTGTCCAGGTCCCTCTGGATGGCATCCTGTCCTTCAGGTGTGGCAACTGCACCACTCAGCTTGGTGTCATCTGCAAATTTGCTGAGGGTTCACTCAATCCTTTTGTTATTAATGAAGATATTAAATAACACTGGTCCCAGTACAGATCCTACTTGTCACTCATGTCCACTGACACTGAGCCATTGACCACTTCCCTCTGGATGCAACTGTCCCTTTGATTTGTTATCCAGCTAATCAAATCCATCTCTCTCCAAATTAGAGAGAAGGATGTTGTGGTGTACCATGCCAACAGCTTTACAGCAGTCCAGATAAATGACATCTGTAATCCTTCCCTTGTCCACTGATGTCGTCACTCCATCATAGAAGGTCACAAGGTTGGTCAGGCAGGACTTGCCCTGACTTGCCTTGATTCCATCCCGTGTTGATAACTGTATTATTTCTATATAGGTGACAGTTTTGGAACACTATTGACATCTACTTAGATTACTAATCAAATAAATGAGTCAGGAAGATTCTTTAAAATTGAAAAAATACCCACAGCAGAGGTAGGTGATTCATAATTTGCAGATATTGCTGAAAATGTAAAATATCTAACTGACTGAGTGATACACTGAAAGTTTCCTCTAAAAAGGCAAATTTTAAATCATGGAGGCTGTTTTCCCATTTCTTGGTGACATTATTCAAATGTTGCTCTGCTTTGCTGTCATCTCTGCATGAATGTAGTGCATTATCAGGGCCTGACATTACCCAGCCTCCAAAGAACCTGCCTGCCCTGATGTGTCAAATCAGTGTCTGACAGCTACAGTAACAGGGTCATTGAGCAACAGCCAGTTGATCTGTCAAGCTCATGATCAGAGGAGAGGTTCACAGTAGTCCCAAAGTAGTAGAAGACATTTCTATTAGTGGCAGCTACACTGATGGCCATTTTGAGCAAAAACTGTCATGTAACTCTTTTGCAAGCAGCTTTCAGAAGATGAGGATTCTTCAAAACATATGGGAATTGTGACTGCACAGCAAATTCATGGACATGCCTTCTCTGATAAAGAAAATAAAGGGATACGAACCTGGGAATCACTATCTGCCACTCCTACATCTCTGCCTAAGAATTGTTTGTCTTAGGCATGAGTGTTTGTGAGAGAACAAGTCTAGTGCAAAAACCAATATCACTCACTTTTCTGGGCACTATCTTAAGTGAATAACCTCCTACTTCACACTCTCCATAATTTATGCACACTACTGCAAAATTAATTAGACTTTTAGCAAACCATTTTTGAGAGAAAACCACATCAACACTAACCTTTAAAATGAATCAGTGGAATAACAGCTCTCTCAGATGAAAGCTTTTTGAAAAAAAATCTTGAGATACTCTAGTAATCTAGGAAAAGAGCTACTACAGAGCACAGCTGGAACTATGTGGAAACTTCTCTCATGCTATTTTTTTGCCTTCCTACCTTCTATTTTCTTTTGCATGTGGTATCCTAATTGCTCTGGGCTTTGCTTTTTTGAAGGTTTCTCTCCTTGTTCTCTTTATTCTCCTACTTTTTCTCCTACCCTATTATGTTTCACCCCTTCCTCATCAGTGATCAATTTGCAGACTGGAGCTGGTTCAGCAGAGGGCCACAAAGATGGTTAGAGAACTGCATTACAGTGATGCATGAGGAAAAGCTGGCTCCTGTGTTCATCATGGAGAAGAAATGGCTGGATGAAGGCCTAATCTTATTCTTCAGCTACTTGAAGATGTGTCATAGGGAAGAAGGGGCCAGACTTTTGGATGTGCAGAATGAAATTATAAGATGCAATGGCCAAAGTTACAGCTGTGAAAATTGCACATGGATCTAAGGAAAAGTATTTTCTTCATGAGGGTAGTTAAACCAACAAGTGCCCAGAGAGCCTGTAGGATCTCCATCCATGGAGAGACTCAGAAATCCTAGACAGGACCCTCAGCAACCTGATCCAACTTTGAAGCTAGCCCTGATTTGAGTGGAAAGTTGAACATTAAATGTCTTTGATCTGCTAATTGCTGCTTCCTTAAGGCTTTCTTCCAAATAAGCTTCTCTTCAATCCACCCCAGTCAAGCCTTTTTCCCTACCTGGTCAGCCATCAGCAACTCTGTCCCCAAAGTGACACCACTCTTTTTATTCATGTGCACACCTTCCACTGCACAATTTTTCATCATGCTCTCCCATGCTTGGTTGTCTTTGAATGGGAAGAAATCTATTGAACAAGAAATCTGCTGGAAGAGTCACACTCAACTTGGGGCCCATGAGGTTGACCCCACCCACTGAAATTGTACCCTGATGCTGTATCCAATGTCTGCATAGGACAGCACTTCCACTGTGTGCAGCTATTTCCCTGCTTGATATTTAAAAGCCAGATTTAGAAATATAGCTTTTAACATCCAATATAATGTAATGACAAGAATAGCAAAATCTTGATGAAAAAACACAAAATCAACAGAGATATTAGGACATATTTGTCCCAAGTGTGAGGCAAAGTGTATAAAAAAAGACAAAATTACAATAATTTCAATAATACAATTATAATAGTATAATTATAATAAATATTGCAAATGCATATAAACAAAAATCCAAGTAGCAAATATCTGAGAACTTTGTGGTGACTGCAGTCAGTAATATATTGTGTCTTGAAAAGAGAGTTATGAATAGCAGTTTTGGCAAGAGTCTGGTTTTGGCTACCAACAGCAGTATTAATGTGCTTTTATCACATGCAGAGCAAAGTTAAGGCTGCTCACTAATTGTAAACACAGAAAGAAACCTTGCACACTGGTGTTTCCTGAAAGAATTGGCCCAGAATACAAACTGCTTAGAATGAGAAGATTGGACTTGATCTCAGAGGTCTTTTCCAACCTAATTGACTCTGTGATAAAAATATTTAATTTTGGCACTTAGAAATGTCATTGAAATGACAGTTTCCTCAGACACGGCAGATAAAGTCTTCAAGGACTAAGCAGCCCATTTACTTTTGATCTCATGGCTTCCCCCTTAACTGCACAGTGGAGACTACAGATGAAGATAAACAGAAACCAGCATGGGGTACTTCTTTAAAAAGAGAAACTGTGAAAATCTCTGTGAAGGAGACCTGTGGGGTTCCCACTGCTCAAAGAAACTGCCAGGTTGCATGAGACAGAGGAGGAAGACAAACTAGGTGGTGTAGGGGCCATCTCCACTGAACAGCCACACTTTAGTGGCATGTGCCAGGAGGGAGTGGACAAGGAGATCCCAAAGCTTTTTGGACCTTCAAATGGGGAATGTGTGGATGTGAGGAGGCCTAGGGGCAACAACAGCCCCCAGGCAACGGGGGTGAGCTTCACTCAGTATTCCAGGATTGCTTTCCTGGGTGTTGCACTTGTGAGACTCTGGGGAGCAAAGGGTTAAAACAGGAAGATTGACAAGGAGGGAATAGTTTTGCTCAAAGTGACCTTGAAGCTGGTAACACTAAAAATGTTGATGTGGGAAAACATTATTTCTTATGGCTCCTGTTGTTCATCCTCTGCCTGTTTTGAGGAGAATTCCTGTCAGGGACATGCAGACATCTCGCCGTAGTGAGGCAGGCAGTGAGCCCCCCTGCCTGCTGCCAGCTAGGATGAACTTAGCCAATATGTGGCTAAGGACAGTCAAAGCAGCCTGTGTCCCTGTGTCCCTGTGTCCCTGTGTCTCTCTGGCCAGGCCTTGGTAGCAAGGTCATGATTTAAATCCACTCTTAGCATTTTGGCTGTGATTTGAGGGCTGCTCGTGCTACCTGTATGTGTGAGTTCACAGAGGGGGAGTGTGTCTGCCACGCTGGACTGTGGCAGGATGTGAAGGCAAAGAGAGGCAGAGGTTTGCGAGGCCCAAAGATGTCTGTAGGAGAGTCTGATGGCTCTTGTTCAGCGGATGGGGTGGGTGAAGGCAAGGCTATGCCTCAGCTCAGCTCCAGGGTGGGCAGGAAGCGCCTGCCCAGGACACCACACTGTGCGCCTGCCTCTGACAGCGGCTGTCTGCAGCACTGAGTGCATCAGCCAGGATCAAACTCCTGTGCAGAACAGTCATGCAGCATTCACCAGAGCTCCAGGCAGCGGCAGGCACAGGCCACAGCTTCTGGGAGGCCACCGTGTCACCTCCTGGGACAACCCTGCTCTGCAGCTGCAGGCTCCATCACCCAGGGGACTGGGGCAAAGCCGAGCCGTGAAAGGGCAGCTTCCTTTGTTCCTTTCTCATTCTCTTGCACTGACTGCAAACAGAACTGTGAACCCTGGAGATGGTTTGTGCCATACTAAAGGAAAGGGCCGGTGTGACCTCCATGTAAGCCATCTACCAGTTCTCTGACAGAGATGCAGTTTGGACAAACAAAGCAGGCTAGACAGAGGCAGGAGGTGGAGAATTACCCACTCCTCATACAAAAAACAAGTATGTCACCTTTGAACATGCTGCTGCACATGCTTTGTTAGTGTTATGCTTTTTGACATTATCCAGTAGTGGGTTACATTGAAGCAAGCTTTACAAAAATAAATAAACAAAATTTTAAATGTAAATGTAAAAACCTAACCTTTCCCAGCTCCACTATTTATTTCCCGGGATGATCAAAACAAAAATTTTTCAACTAACTACTCAGAAAAGGAAATTTTTGTGAACTGGTTCAACTGTGTCAGTCATCAAAGATAAAGGAAACAAGTACAACTTTGAACTGGAGTATTAGGTGTGCTCTGAAGTACAAAGAGCAGTAAAGACTGACAGTGATTACACCAGAGTAGGTGATAAGAACGCAATAGCAAAGTGATACCACAATCACCAACAACAAACACTGAAAGCAGGTTAGTGGGTAGACTATATATAGAGTTCCCAGCAATTACAGAAATACAAATAACATCTAGGACAAAGAAGCACTTTTTTTTCCTGTGGCATTTTTTCATAGCATATTTTATTAAGCCAGCTAAATCAAAGGCTTTACAAAACAATAGTGTGAGAACAATTAGAAGAGGAAGATATGGTTCAGGTAATATTTGAAGAAAAGCCAGGAAAGCCCAAATTATTCAGGAAGGCTATTGCAAATAAAAGAGAGAAAAAGGAAAGGCTCTATACTACAAGTATTGAACAGCTTCTCAAGCTGCAGAGCCTGAAGCTGAATGAAATAAGAGCTCAGGACTTAAGAGGGCCAGGAAGAAATGGATAATAACCTTCAGCTCTTGATTAAGGCTGGAAAGTAGTGTTTAGAGTGGTTTCTGGAATTGATGGGCTACAACCTTTTCATCCACAACAATATTAGTTACTGTAATTGGACTTTGAGGTTTGAAGCTGGGGCTTTTTGAAGATAAGTAAACATAGATAAATGTTAACCTAGAGACAGTCCCTGCCCTAAAGTCTTCCAGTCTAGACTTAAGGCATGAATCTGATGTGGAAAGCAGATAGGGAATAGAAGGTGTTTTGTTGACAAAAAATGTTGTGAAATAGATGGAACTGGAAGAGGAAAAGAACCAGTGATTGAAAAATGGGGGGGAAGAAGTTTGCCAATACAAAGAACAGAATGCCTGCTGCCAGCATACCTGTGACCAGATCTGGAAAACACTTGAAGAATGAGGGAGTGGGAGAAGTCCAGATGAGAGGTGTGTAAAAGAACTATGGGAAACTTCTCACCCTGAAGATAATGGTGATATAAATATCAAATGAAACCAAGGAGCCTTATCTTTATTGTTCTGCCTGCTGAAGCTCTGTGTGCATGGGAGAGAGGGGAAGAACAGTGCCATAATTAAACACACATGATAGACTTTGATATCATTTCACTGTCAGATCATGAAGTTATGAGACTTATTTATTGATAGATTTGGTTCCTGGTAATTATTAGTGGGGTTAATTGAAACCATGGCCACAACAGAAGACCACCATGATAGGCGCTGTACAAACAAAGTAGAGAGTTTCCTGACATGATGCAAAGGGAATATATAACAAAAGACAATTAAAAATGAAATAAATCCCTTTTTAATACATGACTATTCCAGTTTCATCAACTTCTAAGTGTCATAGTAGTGACAAGTTTGGAAAAGGGATTTTAAGGAGGGAGATAAATTTCAGGAGATTCCAGTTATTTCATGTGAAGTCATGCCTCCAAAATTCTGCCAAGAATGATTACTAAAAGCTGTGCTTTATTGATTTCTCACTCGCTAATTCCCTCTCACTTGAACTGTCAACACAAAGCTGTCTGTTTAATTTTTGGTGATTATTTATGTATACTCACACATATGCAAACTGTCTCTCAGGCTTACTCTGTCTGACTAGATATTCATCTTCCTTGGATCAGATTTTTTTTATTTCCCAAGGCCTTTGCGTAAGATCAGATTGGTTTTTTATTGACCTAAGTTTCAGAGCTCTGTTTGTACTTGCATATAGAGTAGAAAGAAGAAGTATTTTACTTTGCCATTTATTCAGCTTTTCCTTCTGTCTCTTTGAATATGCCAGTTCTATGACCAGAATTATGGTGTTCTGATTTATTGCTTTCATTTGCTGGGAGCAGCATTTGTTTGACTTCAGTTACGTCTCTTACTGGTATTCTGGCCTTCTGTATCCCTGTACTGGCATCCAAAAGAAATGAGTGAAATCTCTTAGAAATTCTTATACTGGGCATGCAAGACCTAAAAATTTAGCTGGGGATGACTAGTCTTGAATTTGGGTGAGAGAAAGGACTGGCAGAACAGAAATGCCCCTTCCAGGTCTTTCCCAGAAGCGCTCCAGTGAAGAAACTCCTCCACAAGGAAAAATGCTCAGGAAAATAACATCAGCTTCTCTAAACTCACTCAGGAGGCTTTGCCTTTGAATTACCTGCTGCTGGCCAGGACCAGCCCACAATCCATCCGAATATCCCAGCACCGGTGTAGGTAGTAACCCTAACCCCAGAGGTGACTGACCTGCCTCTGCTGATGTGGGAGAGAATCCAAGCAAAGAGGAGTGCCTGGACAGGACTCTACTGCCACTTTCTTTCCTACTCCACTATTTATGTTGTAGGGAAAAAAAGGGAGAAGTTAAAGAAACTGCCCAACGGTCACAGGATGTCCTGTTGCATTTATCTGGCGATGCAGGCGAATGACTCACCCAAAATATTTGATGATCGGAAACTATTATGTTTTTCTTTCTTTTTCATATTTCTTCCTGAAAATATCAAGCATTCAAACTCTGAAACATGGTTAAAGCTATGGTTAAGCGGCATCTTAAAGCTATATGAATTCAAGGCAAGAATAAGGAAACTTTGTCTTTGAAGCTTATCATAGTCCATCGAAAGTCACATGACAAGAACCTGCTTGCCCATCTCTGAAAGCTGTGCTACAAGAGAGCAAATGGTATCATCCCAAACACTGGCAAAAGTCCTGCCCAGACCATATTCTTTGACATGAGTTGATTCTTTTTTTTTTCCCTTGTAATGTAAAAATGCCCCTGAATGGTTATCATGCCAGCCCCGGCTCAGAGCAGCATTAACAGCCTTAGGCTGTTCCCAGTTGGTGTTTTACGTAACCCAGTGCAAGGTTGCTCACCTGTGAGTGTCCAGGCTGTAATTGCTGGCACTCAGCCTGTGCACAGCTGTGGGGACAAACCATGTCTGCTTCCTCCCTTTGTCACATCTCCTCTGGCCCAGGCTGGCAGTGGGGGAGGCTGGATCCCTGAACCTGCTCCAAGGGACAGACAAAGTCAACAGAGATCGGTTATAAAACCTGGCTTTATATTAAGTACCTGTGCTAAGAAACAACCTGTCCAAAACAGATCAGGAAGGGAAATACAATTATCCACATTTTATATAGAAAGAGTGGAGGCACTGTTAGGGCTACTTCCCCAAAATCACATGGGAAATGTGTGAGAATGGAAACTACTTCCAAAGGGTACATGTGCAATAGCAGGGGCATACAACATTTTCAGAGAAGAAGAGCACGAGGCCTTCATTAAGGCTACAGAGAGAGCAAACCATGTGTAAATTGTGAGAGTATCCCATTGTCAGGATAGGCCCATTGTCAGCACACGCTTTTGGACCAGTAAAGGAGAAAAAAATCATAAAGGTTGCTGACTGGGGGTGAATGCAAAGACTGTTACTGGATATTTCATGAAGAACCAATTTTTTGTGTGGTCATGTCTAAGAGGCAGCTAAGAAACATTGGGAATGATAACACATGAGGAGTGAATAAAGGGTCAGAATTACCCTCAGGTGATTTTATTTACCTTCAGGTTTTAAGACTGGCTTCATATTTACTCAGCAATCACAAAGTGAGTTATTTACATGTGATTTTTTTCTTTTCATTGTGTTAATGAAGTCAATCATGTGGTTCCTTGATTACCGTCAGCTGGGGAATTAAGAAAACATCAGATCCCATGACATTCACAAGGCTGTGAGGGTTGATAGGACTGGCTCTAAGCACACGGAACTATCTCGTCACACTATGCTTAGTTTTGGTACTGAGCACTCAGTTGTTTCTGGGAAAATGTTCTACCTCTCTCTTTGCTTATAAGAAGGATTTTCTCAGTGCTATGCAATAGAGATGCAGATAGGAAATGCCAGTTCCTGTCCTGGGGACAGACAGAAGAACAGTTTAAGCATCTCACTGGTTTGGCCAGGCACCGAGCACTGTTCTGACTTTCATCTCAGAGTTTTGGACTCCAGAAGCATTTACATAGAAGTTATTGTTTTATAAAAATCCACTGAGTTATGCAAAGCAAGGCATAACTAAAGGCAGTCTAAGAATATCATAAAGACTCACAAAGTGCCTGTCTTTAAAAGTCCTTTTATGGGCCTTTTCCAAAATAATGGCTCCCTCAGGCTCAAATGTCTTATACCCAAGTAAAGATTTTGTTTAATTCATAATGAAGTTGATTTGTCTGCTAGATTGTTTCCCATGGATCAGTCTGTTCGCAAACACAAAACATACCGGCATCCAGCTGGGTCGTACTGCTGCCAATTTCAAGACAATAAATGGTTCAGTACTGAGCAAAATACAAAACTTTTATTCCACAATGCAATAAAAGCAGTAGACATTGCCTACTGACACACTGCCAGAATAAATATTACCTACTGTACAAGTTTCCATTCAGATCTTTCATCACGTCAAAGCACACAATCACAGACATTTTCAGGCTTTATTCTGCATCAAGAGTTTTCATGAATGACTGAAAAACTTCTAAATTGCATTTTCAAACATATTACTCATTGCATCTTAATGACCTAAAATCTCCTCCACAGCAGTGTGTAATGGGTTGGTAAATGCTCTCCTGAAGACAGGGGGTTTATTTTGGGATGTAGTGTTCAAGGAAGACTTAAACAGCTTTGGCATTTCTGGCACCCCAAGATGTGTTCTCAGCACATAAAAAACAAGGGAAAGGGTCTGAGTTCGTCACACGTACAATATGTCCCCTAGCAGAAGCCAAGCCAGGAGCAGTGTTTTGAGCTCACTTTTATGATTTGGTTGTTGTTGTTTGCTTTATTAATGCATCCAATTACCTCAGAAAGGAGGATGTACTGATTGTATGTAGTAAGTGGGCCACTGATGGTTTAGGCTGGGGAGCTGTCTCATAGTGTTGATGGAAACACTTGCTACAAATAGACCTGCTAGATAGCAAAGAAATGTCCTAGGAAAAGAGAATCTGTAAATTTTTCTCCTTGAGATAAACCTACTATGTTTTAACCTTGGCATGTTTAAAGGAAGAGTCCTTCTGGCTCTTTCTGTATCTTTAGTAAACCCACGTACCAGCTCAGAGCAAGGTGTCCTGTGTGCCAGCCATCAACGGGCCTGATTCTGTCCTGAGCTCCCAGAGGGCCATTTCATCTCTCCCCATGCTGCTGCTTCCATGGAGGATGTGTTTGCTATGTGAGCAATTTAAGCTATTGCACAGATAGGAAACCCTCTATCAGTGATGAGAAAAAGAGAGGCTTTGTAGTGGGCCTGGAAGGTGAACACGCTTGGTGATGGCAAACCTTAAGATGTGAAGTGAGCATNACTTAACATCCAATCATTACAAAGGCAGATTAAGATTTCCTCTGACAAAATGGTATTCTGCAGACAGGAGGTGAACCATAAAATGCATACAGAGTCTCCTAAACAAGGCTTTAAAAAATTTCAGCCACTTCTATTAGTTTACCTTGTCTCTTTTCCCCACTTTAATGCAAGTCCTTGTAGAACATTTTACAAGGTTTCATATGCTCTGGATTTTTTTTATTTGTTTGTTTGTTCTTCCTTTGCAATGCCCTTGTAGAGCTCTGTCCTGTGGAATAGTATAACTTTTTCAGGAAAATATTTTTTCTGGTATAATAAGCTACATTAAGCTTTATTGCATACAGTAGTGCCACACTATTGAATGCCCCACATCCCTCTTCGCTCTGACTGAATTGCTCTGCTACTTTGCTTCTTTTTAGGCAAGACTCAGATATATTTTTAAAGGCAGTTTTTAAAAGCAAGATTTTCCCCAGCTCTACCCACTGCTCACCCAGCTTTGTGTTCAGCTAGATGGGCATGCACAGCATTTTTAGGCTGCTCCAGACCGTAGCCTGGCAATGGTCAGCAGTGTTCCCTTCCAGGGCTGGGAAATGCGTGCACAACTGGGAGGAAACACAAGAACAACCCAGGAGAAGATAATATGGGAGCTGTTCACTCAGGAACCTTCAAAGAAATGTGCTCTACAGCAACATGCTGTAGGATGGGTATTGCTAAGGGATTGAACCTTTATTTTGGACAAAAAGATGGGTTTGTTTTTTTTTTTTGTGGGAGAGAAACTCTAAAGAAATAACAGGAATGAGCCATGGAAAAGCCAGTAGTAGGAAATTTGGTCTTTGGGACGTTGAGAGTTAAAAAGTTAGGGCTGTAATTTATCTGTGGAAAAGAGCTAAGAGCTTTGTGTAAAATGGTAACCAGTTCCAGCTCTTGGAGCCATTGAGGTGGCAAAATCAAACTCAGAACTCTAATTAATGTAACTGAAGAATGAGTATACTTATTATCTGATATAAAGCAATTTTAGAAACTCCCATAGTTTAGAAATAATAGTAATAACAGTAATTGAAAACATGAACTGACAAGTCACTAACAACCCATTGTATCATGGGTTGTTGGAAGTGCCTTGTATCTTTACAAAGCACCTTTCTGTCGATCTCTGACACACACACACCCCCAGCATGGTCTCAAAAGCTGCTGCACAGAAGATTTCAAAATATCTCACCGACCAACACCCGAATTGTGGTGTTTCTGCAAGGTCTTTTTCTTTCTGGAATAAGGTAGAACTCAGAAAAACTTATCAGTAGCTGGCTTCAAGAACATATACTGGTTTGTCTAAGCAGGTTTGTTTCTTTGTGTAAATTAAATCAATTGTTCTGAGCTATCTCTTTTTGCTTGGATCAAGATAGATGTCTCAGCCTTCTCTTATTTGGGCTTGTATGGGATAAAAATAAAACTGAAAGACATAGAGGAGTGATTCAGCGTGTTGCACAGAGTATTGTTGCTTAAGCTAGAAGTTTCAGATAAGGACCCTCTCCCCAGGGAGCTGCAGCTCATCCTTGCCCACCTGTGTGCCGAGCTGAGGCAGGCTAGGCAGGGAAGGAGGACATAGGCATGAGTCCCATGTTTCTCTGTATTTCCTCAGCCCTGAAAGGGAAAAAAAAAGACAAAAGGTCTTGTAATGAAACAAGAAGCTTAGTTAAATACAGGCTGGATGCTGTAGAGAAAAAAACAAAACCCAAAACAAAAAAAAAAAAAAAAAAAAAAGAAAAAGCTTTCTTTTCTTCCAGTCATTCTTGTCTTCATTTCATGGAATTCCATTTTTGGGAGTAGTAGCATGATGCAACTGAGAAAACAGCTACATAAAAATTCTCCCCCCCTATTCCAAATTGGCATTCAGCTGCTCTAGGATACCTTATCCTGTGGCTGCTGAGGGAGAGTGACTAGCAAAGGAGCCTGGGGGTGGAAAGGGGAATGTATTTTCATTCCTTGTGCTTTCTCATTTTGGAATTTTATTCTGTCTAGTAGATAGATAGGTTTATAGAGAGAGAAATGCTGTGGATTATAATCCAGACTCTAATAAGCCCCAAAACTAATGAGCTGACAAACTGTCAGTCAGTTTGTCTTTCTACAGCTGTTCTGTGTGCCCTGCACTAAGATCAGCTCAGCCACATCCAGGCTTGCCATTTCCTCCTGATTTGTGCAACTTTAGAAGATGAGATCGATCCGGACTGTCGTCCTGATTTTTCAGTTTCTCAGAGGAGTCTGGGGAGCCGGGGTCTGGCTTTGTCAGTGTTCCCCGAGCTCTGCCCAGGGCTGTGATTTGCATGTTCCCATCTGTGGACAGCCCCAGTGTGCTGACTGCCACGCACGATGCAGTCATGCTGTGCTGTCTCCGTGTGCCTTTCCGGATGTCTGCCATCTGGCAGAGCCCACTCCCATTTGCACCCTCTGCAAAGAGGGTGATGGATTTGCTTGCCACCAGGCACACAAACACACACATTGTCCAGGGCTGGCTGTGTGCCCCGCTCCTCCCAGCTGAGTGCAGCCCACCCACTCTGTACGTCTCAACCTGGATGCAAAACCAGCTTGGGCTGCAATAATAATTAATTCCTATTGCAAAACAATCTTGCCCTACTTGCTACTATGTCATTAATTTCTAAGAGATGCATCATTCCTTTTCTGAGTTACACTCAGTAGCTCCCCTTCTACCTTGCAGCTCCAGAACAGTGTTGTCCCAAGCATCCATGGGCATAAGGATGGCCAGCATCCGTGGGCATTTGGGGCATCACAAGATGGAGACAAATGGGAAAGAGGGGGAGGCAGGGTGGGAGATAACCTATCTAGATAACTGTGGTGTTTACATAATAGCATCTGGTATTTTAGGAAAACCCATAGTAGATATATAATTAACAGAATAATATTTATGAGCTAGTTAATCTCTGAGCCAACACCTCCAAGGGTATCTGCAGCTCTCAGATAAGGTGGCACAGATTGAGTCCATAGAAAATGCCAAGGGAAGGGAAGGGAAGGGAAGGGAAGGGAGGGGAAGGGA
>VYXF01012751.1:476583-506680 GCA_013397295.1 Polioptila caerulea
GGGAAGGGAAGGGAAGGGAAGAGAAGGGAAGGGAAGGGAAGGGAAGGGAAGGGAAGGATTTAATTATAATTTTGGAGGCAGCCAGGATTTGGGTGTTCACTGTCCTGGCCTATGCCAGCATTACTTCAGTTCCCAGTTGCCTTTTTCTGCTTCAAACCAGCCCTCACAGCTTGGAGCAGGATGCCCTGCATCCACATGGACCTTGCCTGCAGCTGATGGCCCCCACTTGCACAGCCCTATCTGGGACTGCTGCTCCCTAGAGAATGAGATACTGCTAGCTTGCCAGCCAGACTGACATCAGCCACCTCAAACTGAAACAAATTTTAAGTGAAAGAAAAGTGAAATTATATTGATATGCAAGATAGAACTGTTCAGTTGCTGCCTGTAGAGACAGACACGGAAATATGGAGAAGGACAGACAGCTAGCAGTGATTTTATTCATTTTTAAAGATACACCTGGTCCTCCAGTCCTCCCAGACAGAAAGAGTCAGGATACTGAGCTGGGTGGGGTTCAGTCACCCATAAGGCACTGAATTAAGGCACCATGCAAGGCACCTGTTATCTCTAGTATCTTCAGGCTGGTAGTTTAATTTGGATCACAAACATATTTTTTAAATAATTTTGTGGTTTCCCCCCTTACTGTGGCTCCCAATGCAGCACAGTCCCTGGAGCATGCAATCTGGATTCCTCCCAGAGGAAACTTAGATCACTCCAACCATCAATGCACATGCGACCCACAGGACCCGGTTACAGCTGGTCTGTGATGAAACCACAGAGATGGGTGGCTGCATGGGTCTCTTCACTGGCTGTTTTCCTCTGCAGGCTCCCTTCCCAGGGTACTACATGACTTGCTTATATGGACCTAGCTGTAGTAATGTCTCCAGCATGGCTGGACACTGGTTTTGGGATTGGAATCTGTGCTGCCCTCATGGGAAGGCAATATGACAGAGAGAAGACTCAGAATCTCTCCCTGGCTACAAGGAAGGGATTTGGGGCTCATGCCATCCAGGTAAGCATTCAGCTAGAATAACCAGGTATCAGCAAGAAGTCATGAATTCAAAACTTATTACACATTTCTTACTTGCTACACAATTGTTTACTTGCAGCTCTTTCTTGTTTACTCCCCGTGCTCTTGGCAAATCCATTTTATAGTGCAAGTAGCAAACTGCAGCGCTGCTATTTTCTCCTGTGGTCAGAACACTAAGTTCTCACACCCTAGAAGGTGAATGACATCACCTAAAGCCCAGACACATTTTAACCTGTTTTTAATAAAGATCTAACCTGGAAAGGACAATGCAGGTGCTAGCCTGCCTAGATGGGGGCTAGCCACTCATTCCACTGCCTCCTTCCCCTGACTTTCTTTGGAGACCCATGGGGAGCTTGAAGTGTTTCAGATGCTGTAAAGAGGGTACCTGGTACCACCAGAACCTGCCTATTCTGGTTGCATTGGCCAGTTATTCTTTATCTCCAGCATGGGACAGCTGGCTCCCAGGCCTGCCAGTTGAAGCATCTGTGGCATTTTTCTTTAAAATGCAGTTTGCCTGGTGTGCTACAGGGATTGAGAGTCCTGCTGTGGCCAGCATGGAGCAGCTTGTGTGCTTACTGTCTCAGCAATAAGCTGTGGAAATTGATAGTGCTGGTGGAGATCCTAGCATTGCCACTCAGCATGTGGTCTCAAAACCATGATTTTGAGAGCTGTCACCAAGGTCATCTGATTCCTTTTCACGAGTAAATGAAAAATAAAGATCCCTTCACAGCCCAAAAGGCAATACAAAACTCTTATTATAGATGAAGAGAGGAAAGGAAGGAGCAGTGTTTGCTTAACATAATCTGGACTCCAGCAAGAATTTGTTCTTTCCTTAATTCTGCTTTATCTAAGTTACTGCAAATTGTCATGGATTTTTGCCATTTCTCTTTGCTGACAATGGTCCTGCAGCAGTGCAAGGCAGCAGCATCTTTAGCACAAGCAAAAGCTGTGCAGTAGTCTAGGTCTGCTCCCAGGCAATCCCTCATGCACCCACAGTAGCCTGGGTATGACAATCTGCTGCTTCTTTCTCTCTTAAAACTCATGAAAATTTTTGCAGGACCAGATAAACTGTGATCTGTAAATTCTGTCTCTTTTTTATTTCTCACCCAAACAGGTGACTCCCAAGATGGGACCCACTGCTCCTTGGAATTTCTTCTCCTGGAAGTTTTCCCAGGTCTCTAATCCCTGTCACTCATCATGTCTGTCAACATGCTCTGAGCTGGCCAGATACTCACGTTCACTTCCCTCCTCGTTCATAGCTGTCAAGCAGCTGCCCTTTGCTGGTTCCTTTTCTGAGCTGAGTTGAGATCATGAAACTTCTAGGGGTTTTTGCTTCTGTGCTGCCATAGCTCTTTTTTTTCTTTCTTTTTTATCTATTTTTTTTTTCTTAGCTATCAGGACTGTTGATTTTGCCAGTTCAGCCAGATTGGATTCTTCTTGGCAGACCTTGATTCTGCAGCCTCTGCATCCATTTTTGAACTGCTTTTCTACTTGCAAGCAACTAAAAAATTTCTCCACTTTGAATTTTTAGAAGAAGTGATAATATTTTTGGATTAGGTCATTCTTCTCATTAACAGAGAAAATAAACATGCAAGAGATCAGACTGTTTCCAACTTCAACTTGTTTATACTAAATGCTTTGATCTCTAAACAAAGCTGCTAAATCAGAGCAGCAGCAGGGACAAGCAGCGTGGTCAATCCAAAATGCTGAAAAGTCATGTCAGCTGCTATCTCTATGCCTCAGGCCAAAACATGAGGTGAACCTGCCTACAAAGCAATTTAAAATTAGTTACATTTTGGACATTCTTATCTGATTTCTAAACTATTGCAATGCATTCAGGTCTTGTTTTTATGTCAGCTGTTTTATTGGGATTTTTAGGTTTTTGTTGGTTTTTTTTAACTGCAAGGACTACAGATTTATTTTTAGAAGAAGGTTGGGGTTTTTTTCAAACCATGCGCTTCACAAGCTGCAGAAAAAAATAAAATATCAAAAGACTGCCAATAAAGTCACAAATTTTGGCAGTAAGAAGCAAAAGTGCTCACAAGCAGAGTGTCTTGTAGAAGCCACAACCCAGGCACCACGGCATTCAGCTCTGCAACCTGAACACAGCCCTGTGGACCCTTTGCTCTGTCCTGCTCCCAGTGCTTGGTTAACTCTTTGAGCCATCAGGAGCCCCTGCATGTTGGTGTCCCACTCTGCATTACATGACCACAAGGGTTGTTCTCAAACCTGACTCTACCAGCACCTCTTCCTGGCAGGGTTAAGGAATACCCTGGTGGGCAATTTCTGTGTAAGGTCTAGATTTCCCACAAGGCTCATTATTGTTGTGAGAACCGGCCCTTTCCGTGTCAAAACCCCACACTAAACACTTCCTGGAGCGTGGTTTCTCCTGCAGGAGGAGCCCAGAGTTCCCCACATAGCTGCTTCCTGGGGAACTCCAGCTCAGCCTCTGTTTTGGGACCACTTTCCAGAAGCAGAGATGTGAGCCTGAGCTACAGATAGCATTGCATCTGCTGGAACATCCAAATGTCTGACATCTGAGGGAACCCCTTGGCCAAGCTCAGCTGTGACCTGCACCCACGGGAAGCACTCCTGCCCCAGCACAGACGTTTGGCACAGGCAGTCCCCCACAGGTGACCTCTGGGGCCATGGGCTCTGCCAGTTTGGAGTTCTCCTAAACAAAGCTGTCTGTGTTTAACCTCCCCAGGCAGACTTTCAGATTAAGTTCGCGCATACCGGGAAAGCAGAGCGTACAATTTGCTGCCCTGTTCGACATAATCATAGGCTGTCCCGGTGCCTGGAACAATTTAATGAATACCTTAGGACAGGTTTTGCTGTCAGATCACAATACTGCCTTTCACAAAAGCTCTTGCCACTGTTACCATCACTGGATCTGACACTGTGACAATGTGAAAGGACCCCCCAGAGGTCTAGGTAGTAGTGCACTGATGTGATACAAGGGTTTGTTCAACCTGCAGCAGCCTGTGATGACTATGCAGAGGCATATCCTCTCCCATGGCCATTCTATGGCCATATTTTTAGGATACAATCCTGGGGAAAGGCACTTCATTAATTTCAAAACACTGAAGGTGCTCTGTGAGTCCCTGTACTCATATTTACACAGTGCTAAAGCTCTGCTGCTGCCATTGCACTCCTCTAATAAACCACAGGGGTTTCACAAGAAGGTTGAAGCACAGCCTTGAGAAAAAGGAAGAGAATGAGCAAAGGCACAGAGAGAGACAGGAAGAATTGCGCTGTCATCAACCCAGACTGCCTCCAACAGCATAATCTTTTCCTCACCAGTCTGAAATCCCAGAAACCCAGAGCAATGTTTCAGGTTTTCAGTAAAGCTGCTGGGGAAGTATCTTGAAACTTGCTCTGGTTTTGGAACTTTGCAAGATGGCAAGCCAAGACCTAGAGCTGTGTGGAAAGCAAGAGCTCAGAAAATACATTTGCATGGGACTTGAAGAAGGGTCCACAAGGGACTGGCATCAAAACCATGCTCCCTGACACTCTCTTGTGACACACGCTAAAAAGACACTGATCCTTGGGTCTCTATATGGAGAAATCCAGGGCTGACCCCTTAGCCTGCAGGGATGTTGCAGGGAGTGTTTTGCAGAGCTGTGTGCACAACTCGACTGGGAATTCCCCTGGGGGAGGAAACCCTTGAGCAGAGCCCAGTGCTGCCAAGGCTGCCCGGCGAGCTGCTGCTCTCCACACCTCCATCCTGGGCAGCAGCCCTGCTCTCAGCATCAACAGGCACCGTCAAAACATTAGGCATTGCTAAGAGACACCACAAGACCACACTGAGCAGAGGCAGAAACCAAACCCTGTGGGGGACAAGCCCTGTTTGCAGACAGCCTTCACTCCTGCCTCCTCCCTGTGTGCAGCTCAGATCTTCAGAGCCCCCTCCCTGTGTGTGTGCAGCTCAGATCTTGAGAGCCTGGATGAATCTCCAGCCTCACTAGGTTCAGTCACTTCAGCTGGCTTTAGCCAGTCCTCTTGCTTCCTTTCAGCTACTGATGGCTTGTGCAGCCCCCTGCAGCCTCCCAAGTAAAAGATTTTTTGGCATTTTTTTGTTTTTGGGTGGGGGGTTTTCTTGGGTATGAATTAATTTTGGTGTTTGGGGGATTTCATTTAACTGAATCAACATAGTATCACTCTTACATGTACTTCGCTGGAGTGTGCTTCCAAATACTCCATCCAGATGGACCAGGCTGAACATCTCAGCAGCTTCATTGTCTGAAACAGGACAGGGTCTGAATTGATTTCAAGCCTGGTTTTAGAGCATTTACTCCTCTGCCACTGCAACACACTCTTACAAAGGCATCTCTACTGCCTTCGTGAAGAAATCTGAAATATCCTCACCAGTGAAAATGAACTTTTTTTAGGTATTCTGGACCCCACAAAGATATTCAAGTGGCAGGAATACTAAGATGCCTGTGTTGGAAAGGCTACACCAGCAACAGTAAATCACTGTACACTAAGTGACAGGATTATCCCCCCTTTCTTGGTATTTGGAGATGGGAAGGTTTGTGTACAAGGGACTATGAGGCATATGAAAGCTGAGAGCGCAAACCAAGTGAAAATAACCCAATTTTCTACTGATTAGTTCAATGAGTTATTGCAAGCAATTTTTCCCTTCTGCTATTTACGGGGTTTCCCTCTGCTAAATGTTACCATGGTCACTGTGGTGTAACATTAATTTGCTTATATAACCTCTGAGTCGCACATATAGACCCAGATGTTATTTCAGAAACACTACACTTGGGGAAGGTTTTCTAAAACCTGTACATGAAAACTTCATGGAACAGTTAATTCTTTCTCTTAACACTAATGAGGTCTCATTCAGAGAAGGGCACAGTGATGTCCTACCATGAAGAGATAGCTGCTCAGCCCTGCTGATGCTCTGCTCTGGTCCCTCTGAACCTGCAATTAAGCTTCAGCCTTGCAATGCACCTAACTTCATCTTCCATCATTTCTCTTCAGGCCATGCACCAAAAAAAGAAACAAATGGGCTTGATTTAATGTTGGATTTAACTAGAGAAAGTTAACTAAGATATTTAACTAAGATAAACCTAGAGATCAGGGGCTTAAGAGCGTAATGGAAAGTAGAACTCAGTATGTGTTTGCTGCATTTAGTCCTTAGAAAAGAAAAAACTGCATTTTCCCTGTAGCTTATTTTGTGTCTTAAAATGGATAAAAGATCAAATTTCTATGAGTATTTACGGTATCTTTGCTGCCCAATGTATCATTTACAAAATACTACCTAAATTCAGTCAAGGGTATTAAAACAGTCACAATGAGCTGTCCAGCTCAGCCCATGTTAACCTTTTTCTCCAATACAAAGCAAAAAGTAACATTTTATATCAAATCATGGCTGAAGCTCTCCTCCGTGAGGCTTTTGTTGGTTGGAATTATTAACAAAATCTAAAAGTACTCACAGATATATTTTAGGCTTAGCAGACTGGTAGATTTAAAGCTCTGGGGAACTCCACCAGTTCTGTGCAAGTGGGAAGTGAGGGCAAAAATTTATCACAGCCCAGCAGAGTTTATTCTGACTTCAAGTTGTAATTAAGGAAAAAAAAAACAAACCAAAAAACCCTTTTGTCTTGGCTAGAGAGAGGAACAGCTATGAACAAAGATATTCTTCTGTTTTTCATATGCCACATGCTTGCAAAGCTCAGCAGAGACCTTTGAGAAATTTTTCCTTTTTACTATTAAGTTCATTACACTGGAAGTAAAAATTCAAACGGGTAAATGTTGTACCTTTTATATTTTAGCTTCCACACTTTGTATACTGGGCACTGAACAAAATCTAACTATTTTCCAAAAGATAAAAGTAAATTCACAGGAATTTCACTGTCAGAACTTCCTTTTATAGGAGTAGCATCAGCAAGATCTCAAAATGCTTCTAAAGTATCTCCTTAAGGAGGACAAGAGGACCAAGTAGTAAGACAAGGGTATTTCTACAAGTACCAATAAGCCAAATATAGTAAAATTTCAATGTGCAGAGTACTGTGACATATACAGTATAAATGAATCTATTCTTCATTCAGCCTCATGGACTTGGATTTTTGTTCGTAGCTTGTAGTGAAAATCTAACAGCATTATTACATTCACATGCCACTGCCACAGTAGGTTTAGAGCTCCTGTAGTATTAGCACTCTTGCCAAATGCCCCTACGACCTAATAGGAGACTTCTAAGAAATATTATTTCCCTAATAATTCTCTTTAAATACTGATGCAGAGCTTGCACACGACTTCTTCCTTGCTGTAGCACTGTGGCAAAGTGCAGTGATCCAAATTAGCCGACGTACCTTCATAAAATACCTTATGTGAAGTACGAATGTAATAGTAACAGTTTAGTACTTGTCTGATTCTGGACAGACAGCAAAGCTAGGAAACAGCTTTTTCCCAAGGGCTACTATACTGCACTGCAAACTTGCACTTAGTCAGAACAATCCATACACACACAAATGCTCTAGTCTCTTTAACTGTTTTGATGAGTTGGATTTCAGTCCTTAATGGGGAAAATAGATCCTTTTATTTGGTTATTCTATAGTAATTCTAGTTTTCCTGGATAGCACTAACGTGTGGTTTAGTGCTTAGTTTCTGCTGCCTTCAGCATCCTGCTGCACTCAAAGCAGAGGAGAAGCAGCATTAATTTATCTGAGAAATTATTATTCCTACACTCTTGCCTCAAAAACAAGCTCAACATTGAGCTTGGGGACTTAATGTAAAAGTATTTTGGTGAGAGCACCATAGCCATGCCCTTAACATTTCTCACCTGCCTCCTCTTCCACTTGGAGAATTGCACAAAGGCCATTC
The DNA here is from genome assembly GCA_013397295.1 of Polioptila caerulea. Classification (NCBI taxonomy): domain Eukaryota; kingdom Metazoa; phylum Chordata; class Aves; order Passeriformes; family Certhiidae; genus Polioptila; species Polioptila caerulea. The sequence goes on from VYXF01012751.1 coordinate 484,442, forward strand.
TTCCTCTCCAAACTACAAGTAGGAGCAGAGAGCCCTCACCAGGAAAAGCTGGCTTATTTCTGCCCTCCCTGAAGCCTGCATGAGGATTCAAAGGCCTAGAAAAGAAGGGGGGAGAGAAACCCCTCTGCTTACTGATACAAACCTCCAGGCAGAAGGTTTCTTCAAAATAACTTTGCAATGAAGAAGAATGGCAGGGAGATAAAAGACAAAATAAAATTACAATACCCAGAGGGTAGAGTCTCACCTCCAGACACAAACACACCCAGCTCTCTCTTTGAGCTGCAACAAGCCAGAGCACTCACTAAAATTAATATGTGAACCCTCATGCTGCAAAGAGAACCTGAAAAGGTTTCTTAGTGAGCATGGAGTGAGAGAGGTGGACTGGGGTTAACTTCTCGTGGTGCACCTGACCCTCTAGTTCCACCTGATGTTCAATTGCTTTTGCTTCTCAAGCACAGACTGAAAGCTCCTGTGGCTTTCAGGCTATTTTTCTTGACCCTCTGGGGGCTCAAAACCGGAGGAAGCACAGAAGTAGCACATGTGAGAGTTACAAAGAAATCCTGAAGCCCACTTCCATGGGTTGGGCTGGAACCTTGCAAGACTGCGTTTCATAAAGATCTTTCTTCATACATTCACAGCTTTTCTACATTTACAGTTTTGTCAAAATTATTATAAAACATTTATTGACAGTAGCAATAAACAGAACAAATTTCTGTAAACAGAAATTAAAGCGGAAAATGGCTTTAAGTCATTTTTGACCAGCCAGCTGTACAAAAGCTTAATCAAAGCAGCAGTCAGGGAGGCTGGGTTTGGAAGAATCCACACGGAGTTCAGGAGATGTCATGCCTTATTAGATCACCAAAATAAGCTGTTATTGTCTTCAGTTTGTTATTGAGAAAATTTTGTTCTATTTCAACTTTCCCTCCTGGCCCTGCTAAGGAAGCCACCTGAAAAACAAAGAACAAAAAGCAAACCAATCAACACACAGGAAAAGAGACAAACTCCCAAACCTTCCAATGCAAAAACAATCAGAAAAAAACCCCTCTGCTCTGGTGAAAAACGTTCCTTGGCAGCTCATGCCTGTGATTCTCTTTTTATGCCTCCTTTTACTCACAGAAGCCGTTTGTGGCTTGTGACTGAAAAACTCTCCTCACCCAAATCATGAAAACAAGAGGATTTCAGAACCAAAGAGAAATACTCAGAACTTGACACTGTGCTGAGAGAAGAGATGCTAAACTCTTGTTTGCAGGGTACTTTTGTGCATTTGAGACACACAGGTGTAGCAAAAACCAAGCTATAAGCTGTGCTTGAAAGACGTCACATCCCAAATTTGGGGGGAAGAGTAAAACCAATTTTAGTAACTAGAATTAGGAAGCATAAAGCTTGCACTGAAGGGTGGCAGGGTGAAGAGGAACAACCCGAACAAAGCCAAGCCCCAAACATGCAGAGAAACTCCCCAAAAAAGGTCACAGTTAATTGTTGTTGTGATTGCAACCAAAGAAAAAGCTTTTGTAAGCACTGGAGTCACAGGCAGTGCTGAGGGCAAGGCTGGGGCAGCAGTGCCTCTGCAGGCTGGGGGAGCCTGTCAGGCAGCACCAGTCCCAGCTTTGTGTTTATGATCACTAGAGTGGGAATTTCACCATTGATGCTCTGTTGGACTGAGCCCTGTGCACACCTTTAATGCTCAATGATTACAGACATTTCACAGAGGACTTTGCAGTTTGGACTGGAGCATGCAATACTCTCCCCTCTCCTCTTCCTCCTCAGGATGCCTCTGAGGAAAAACAGCTTACAGGCCATCAATTCCTCATCAGGAGAGACTGCACAGTCACAAGGACGAACACCAGAACTGAACATTGTCTGCTTCTGTCCCCTCCACTTTGGACCCTGAGGACCTGTCCTGTCCCCACAGGAGGTGGGGAGGTGTATGCTCCACAGCCAGTTCAGTTCCATGCTGCCATTCTCCTAGGCTGCTGCAGGAAAATTATTTCTATAGTTCCCCATGCAGGGAAACTTCCCAGGCAGATATAAAGTTACCAGGGTCTACAAGCCTGCAGTAGATTTTAACTGATCTTTAAGCCCAGATGATGTTAACAGCTAAAACTTTTAAGTTCAGGCTGTGTTATTAACACTTCTAAAGCCCCTTGAGACTTGACTCTGTTGTGCAGGTTTAAATATAAACATGCTGAACTTCCTCTATTTTATTGTGAGTAAAAGAACAGCCTACTATCAAGAGAAAATGACAAATTAATTTAAATTTGAACTTTTATTGACTTGTCCAGAAAACTGCCACATTTATCTAAATCAAGCATTTAATTTTCTGTTTTGATTTTCTCTCTTTTAATTTTTTTGTTTTTCCAGACAAAAACAAAAGTGTGAGCAGTTCCTTCAGACTTCAACTTCTGGTGATAGGAAAAAAGGCTGAGTTCTTGTCAGAGAGGAACCTGCCACTTAAGTAAAAAAACAGAGGCTGGCTGACTTATAAATAGCACAAGAATCTGAAATTGGCAAGTGATCAGGAATGTTAATTTTACAACTTATCTGTTCTTACTTGAAATCCACAAAGCATTGTGGGATAATCCAAAGCTTTTCTAGGAAGATGTTAACTTTTAATTTTTAACAAATAGAAGCTGGAACGTCCCTTCCAAAAAGCATTAAGAGACTTTGCACTTTATGGCTGATGCCACTTTAGTATTCTAAAATATTAATTGGATTAGTCAACTTAATTTAAGAATATTGAAATTAGTGTCTTGGGGTTATGCACTCCTGCTTTCTGGGCATGGTTTTTGTCACTAGCATATCTAAGTATGACTAATGCATTGATATTAATCATTAGTGTTTACTAAACATTTCTCTTAGAAGACCAAGTAAAACAAGATGCCCCTACAACTGACGGGTGGTGTCCACCAAGGGACAGCTGAAAATTTGCATATGCTGGGTCTGGTGTCTAAGTGTTAAATCTGGGATAACTATGAATAATTTTAAACAGCGACTAAAAGTATTTGATAAACCCAAAGGTGAAAAAAAATTTAAACAAACATATGGGAACAAGCTCTGCTGTGACAGATCTGGTACTGTACACTCTTCAACCCACACGATATTCAGAGGAGAGAAATCAAATCCTCTGTTACAATGCTTAGTTGTAAATTGCTGGAGGTTGCAAATTTAATTACATAGCAGTTGCCAAGCTTTCCTCGGCAGAGCTCAGTCAACCCTGACAAGTGTGGTGAGGGAAGGCTGCCACACACCAAGCTTTAGAAGGGTGCTGGCCTGGCAGAGGGACACCCTCTAAAAATAACAGCAGATTGAGGAACGATGCTTTGAGAAAAACAAAGGTGCTCAGCTATTTTTAGAGATACTGACAAACATCTCCTGTTTTTGCACTGCACTAGAATGGTGAATACAGAACGGCTTCTTAATTTCTTTTAAAAACTTGACTAGTCCAAAATGTCTTTATTTTGCACTTTCCTGTGTACATACAATGATTCCCTGCTGGCAACTCTCCTTACCCTGGTTTATTCTTCAGCCCAAACCCACTCTACTTGGATGGACAGATACTGCTTTCTTTGCTGTGCTGCTGCACCAAGGCAAAGGTAAAAGCTGCAGCTTCAGTTAACACCTCCCTGTATCCTTCTCACCTCTCACCTTCATCCTTCAGTTCAGTATCTTCAGTACTGCTAAAAAGAGTCCAAGCCACAGACACAGCTACAACACATCAAAAAAGTAGCCAACAGGTTTGAAAATGAGACATCAGAAAAGGAGAAAATATAAAAAGGGAAACAAACATAGCAGATTATTTCAGGAGCACAAGTTGCTTGAGGTGCAAACTTCCCTTACATTCTTTGGGTGTACTTTTGAACTTGAAGGTTTTCCTACTGGTCTTGGGGGTTTTTACATTTTTTTTAATCCTACTGAAACTTTTTTAGTAAAGTAACTTCCTATCTGTTCCAGCCACCAACTAATATGACCAAGGACAAAAAATTTATTATATTTTTTTCTCCTACTCTGAAGTATGAGAAATAGAAGCTTTTTGACTTGATATGCAGTCAAGCAAGGACACTGTGAATCAATTAATTTTATAGAATACTACTAAAATGAAGAATCCCTTTCCCCTGCATCCAATCTAAAAGCTAAGGGGAACAAAACCCAACACACCAAAAAAGAAGGCAATGGTATTCTTGACACTGAACATAATAAAATAAAATGGTCTCAGGCAGCATTTTTGAAAATGTACAGGTATGCACGTGAGTTATGACACTGTCACAGTGGTGCTGCCACCCTTTAACAGGCCAGGCATTTATTTATTGTTTGCTTACTTTGCATAGGCAAACTACAATTCGGTATGCGAGCACTATGAGCTTTAGGAAGACTGAAGTTCAGAAGTATCACTCTGGCTTGGTTTATGCTGTGGGTAACTTCTGGCTTTCTCTTTTATCAAAGACAGAGGACACACATGAGTTTAAAGCGAGCTGCTTAAAAGCTGTCGTTATTAACACAGCTGAAGTGTATGCAATTACATTCACTTAGAAATAATCAGCAAATTATGTGCAAAACACATCAACCCATGGTCTTTTACCTGCCAATTCCCTTAATGCTCAAGTATCTTAAAAATACTATCAAATCAATCTCTGTTCACTTCCTGGCCTCTCAGTCTCTGCCTTGCTCATTGTTCTATTTACTCCTAAAGATGACTCTGTCCTATTTGGCTAGATCTCAATTTTAAAATCATACCTACAAGAGAGAATTAAATAAATGGGTTTAACCCATCTTTACACCCTCTTCATTGAGCAGTCATTTTTAACAACTGGACCTTCAGCAAATATTTTTTCCATCCAGGCAGTAGTACTGCAGACAGAACAAGGCCTTGGTGTCTAACTCCCAATTTTCTCAAAATGATTGATGGAGTTGGGAACAAAGACAAAAAAAAAAGAAAAGGAAAAGTACCAGCATAATGCATATGTTTTGTAGGACTATCAGGGTCCAGAACACTTTGCTTAATTCTAAGCTCAAAGAACTACTCTACACTAGACAAGAAATAAAAAGCCATTCCTGTATTCTGTCAATATTTGATATATAAGCCAGGTCTGAGACATCAACATTTAGGACAGCAAAAGCTCCAACAACAGCACAATTTGACCAAATGAGACACAGGTATCACAAATGACAGTATGCCTGTCTTCAAAGAATGGTGATGTTTCCAACAATCACTGAGGGACAATCCAGTATCTGAGTCACTAACCACGCACAGGCAGGGTAAGCCATAAACTCTCCACTCCTCATCACTCCATCTCCCAAACCTGGCTAGGCTGGTAAAGATGCTGTGTGGTTATCTGTCTCACAACAGACCAGGTCACCAACATTTCAGGTTCACCACTTTATTGGGGGGAGCCATCCTGCACCCTTGCAACATTCTGACCACCAGTGAGAGACCAGCAGTAACTGAGTACAACTCCTGCAACGGGATGAAAAGAACAGATTCCACCATTTGCAATAAGGCCCTACAGCAACAAATTGCATGTTCCTCCTTCTTTGCTGCAAATATTAACATGCAGAAGTATCATCTGGTACAGAAATGCATCTGTGAAAGAGATCAGACTACCTGGGATGACTCAATTTCCCAGAGGTTGAGTACACGCTTCTCACTCTGCCCAGTGAGGCAGAGCACAGCTTGATAAACAGTTCATAAATTACATTTATGAACTACATAACAAGCAGTAATAAACATATATATTTTTTAATGTACATGCACACACAAATATTATTATTCCTGATTATACCTAGCTAGAAAGAATATTGTTAAAGATTAATTCAACCTAAAAAAAGACCTGTGTACATGACTACTATTCAAACATGTTTGTAAACAAGGAGATTTGATGCAATTCAAGGAAATGTTTTCACAATTCTTGTAAAAGAACCAGCCATCTTCCACTGGTTCGCTGCTCCCTCTTGAGGCAGAAGTACCAAAGTTCACTTCTCTTCAACCTGAACTCAGTCGATTTTTTTAAGGGCATTCAAAGAATCCCATTTCTCTCTACAAGACCAATTCAACATAGAAGTGACTGCGCCTGCAAAACTAGTAAGTGCTGGATTTTTTACAATAAAAAACAATACTATTGCAATAAATGCAATAAAATCATTTGAAAAAAGGCTGGATATCTTGTCCACCATTAGGGCAATGAATACAGAGAACTCTGACACAGCTAGGTCAAGGTCAGCTACCATCCTGCTTTCACTCCATCAGCAGGATCTCTATATCCATATTTTATGTTTGCTATATAACAGTGATCTGATAGATATCTTCCATAAAAATTACATCTTTCCCACTTCCTTAAACAGTGGGCTTGACTAACATTCTCTTTCCTACTTTCAGATAATCAATTTTTTTTTTTTTGTTGCTCTTCTACTGACACTAAAGAAAGGCATAAGGAGCTGATTTCTCTTCCTGAGAGCAGCCCATGGCCTGGAACACTGACCTGCACTCAGGACCTCAGCCATGCATTTTTAACAACTGAGCCATGGTTTTGAGCAACAGTTGTTACTCTGCAGCCATCTGTGTTAAGCCAAACCTGTGGATGTAATCAACATAATTCAGAGCCAACTGCACCAAGATGTAGAGATGTCAGGACACCTGGCCCAATCACCCAGAAGAGCTCAGCTCTTCTGTAGGAAAAGGTGGGGAATACTGTAGGCCTGTGGGGAGTCCTCCTGGATGCTTTTGTGGAAACACACATGAAATGCAGATGCCTTTGGTCATTTAGAAATCCAGTAAAAAGTGCTCATGAGTATAGCAAAAACTCTCAAAGGTCACACTTTATCAAAGGAATGAAGTATTTGATAAAATGCAGTGGTAAGACATTGTAGTTAGAGAAACTCTATCTAAAATTAAGGTCCCTGTTCCAAGATTCATAAGCCACTTTGACATTTCATCAGCCTGAAATGCAAAAAGAAATTCAATCATCACTTGCCAAAGCAATGGTGCTGTGCACAGCATGGGCTTAAGAGTCTGCTAACACTCAGGCTGTGTGAATTTCAGCCTATTTCTCAAGCCAGCTGTTTGCCACCAACAATTCCACAAGCCGCCATATGGCTTGATGTCCTGCCTCCTCTAAGTCAGACACAATTTTTGGAAAAGCAGGATAAAGTCCTAAGAAGTCCTGTGGCATCTTGCAGGTGAGAACTGCTCCCTTCTTTGCAAAAAGCTACAAGGCATAATTAACATAGAAAATACACAGAGGAAACTAAACCAGATGCTCAGGGGAATTGTTAGTCATGTAACTACTTAGAAAAAAAACACCTTCTACCAATAAATCTCTAATATTAAAAAAAACCCCAATATTTAAAAATATTTAAAACCCCTAATATTTAAAAAAACCCCAGTGCCACCAATTCTGTGTTTATCACGAATCACTTCAATGCAAGCAGCCTATATGGAACCACACACCTGCGTGGACACCAAACATTTGGCATGACATTTGTGTCTGATCTACTCATCAGTGAGAGCAGTGACTGCAGGCTGTAATTTCCTGCAACTCCTTCATAAACTGACAGCCATGGAAGTCTGGGACTCACCAACTTATCAGATAGTGAGAGCTGGTTAAAATGTACTGGGTTTTGATAGTTTTATAATGCTATACGTGCCTGGCAATTGGCTTTGAAACTTCTACAAGAAACCCCATTCTGTTGCTTTAAGAAGAAACAGTGTCAAAACCATGGAAATCACCTTATACTCCCATTTCTAAATATAGCAGAAGTACAGCAAACACAGAAATCACTTAACACAAGGGTCAAATTTAAAAAGACCAAATACCTCACATTCAGCTGAACAGACTTAAAAGTCATGTGTGTACTTATAATACTTATGTTTTAAGTCAGCTGAGCATTTTATTCACTACCAAGACCACATCCAGTAACATACCTGGTTAATATCAGCATTCCGAGGCAGAAAATACACAATATTGTTGGTGATCTTCTTGGAGAGCCTGAAAATTTCAAATGTAAAAGCCAGTAAAGGAAAAAAACAAGAACGGGGAAGGAAAAGTTTCTTTATATTCATTCATTTGGAAAGTATGTTTCAATTTCAGCTATTATGAAATTAAATTGTAGTTAGTCTTTTGAGTGTGTGAGTAGGATTCTCTTCTGAAATGCACAAACTCTATTTCACCATTAGTGCCCCACAAGTAGAAAAAAAACCCCAAACTCACTTTTTATGAAGATTTAACTGAACTACAGAGAAGTATTTGAGAAATTTGAATGTAGTTTGTAGCTAGTATATTTGGTTTACATTTGTTTTTTAATCCATTTTGAGGAATCTATCACACATACATACAAAGATTGTTATTCATACAGCTATGGCTAAATTTTAGCAAAAAAAGGGAACAAATTAAGATTATTCTGTGACAAAAGAAATGCCACACTTCATATATGATGAAACTATTATGTTAATAACTTCCCAGATGAATGAGTGCTCAGTATCCCTGTTAACAAGCTAGTATGAAATCCTATATATTAATTAAGAGTTAATATTTTGCTTGCACTCTTCTGTGATTTCCCAAGTCATAGGCAGGTGCTGTGACTGAGAACGGTTTTAGTACAGTATTTTAAAAAAGAGATTCTCTTCATGAATCAATTAAAAAGTGGAATTAATGACAAGGTCATAGCTCACACAACTAGTTATTATCTATATATATATATATATTCCACATGGCTACTTGATTACTTTGGGGTATTTTAATAAAATAATTTAAAGGAGTTAAAACTGCTGAATTAATGTTTTAAGTTGAGAGCTACTCCATTCACTGACAGATTTTTTGCTCTCAGGAAAACCTCATCACTGCTTTTTTTGGTAATTAAAAAAAAAATTAAATTTAGGTGGGGAAGAGCACTTAAACAAATGATTTGCATCTGGAACTCCAGCTGCAACCTCCAGCCATATCATCTACAGTCAGCCAACCGGGCATGCAAACCCCACAGGAGGAGAGGAAAGGGACAAAGCCACCCGCAGGCGTAACTTGGGAAGGATATCCATCCGGGCAGATCATGGTCTGGATGTCGAAGATCTCGGCAGTGGCGTAGTCGGGCCCCCCCCAGGGCGGGCTGAGGAACACGGCGTCGGCGCGCAGGCCGGCCGCCAGCGCCATGAAGTCCCCGCACAGGAAGTCGATGTGCTCGGCCACGCCGTACACCTCCGCGTTGTGCCGCGCCAGCCGCAGCTTCTCGGGATCGATGTCGATGGCGATCACTGCCCACGAGAGACGGCCGGCACAGGGATGGATTAGCGGGAGCCGGGAGCGCCACCCGAGCGCCGGCGGGCACCGCGGTCAGACAGCCCCGCACCTCGGCTCAAGGGGCGGGCACGGCGCTGCCTGCCCAGCAAAGGCAGTCCTTCTTGCCTCTGGTTGGCAGGAGCCTGACAACTTCAATGATGCCCATTAGAAACAGACTCTCCTCCTTTGTTAGAGAAACATTTACCTGTGGCTGGCCACACAGTTCTGAAAACTGAGTTTAAAAAGCCCCAGCCAACACAGCCCAAGAGAGATGGATGATACAAGAATAGTACATAATAACAGGAATTAAAATTTAGCCAGAAAGTATAAAAAGCCAAGTGAGAAGTATAGCTTGGATCATAGCCTACCAAATTTAATGCAGTAGAACCACCATTTGTCTTGCTCAAACATTAGTCAGGAGAGTTAGATGAACTGGTATGAGTATCTAGCAGGAAATGTTTTTACAGGAAGTACTCTCAACATTTCACTACAATTTCATTAGCTGGCATTAGACTAACATGAAGTTATCACCACTTTCCTGTACTTGGTTCTGCAGAATCTGCAGGTGATTCCATTCAGTGCTTTAAGTACTACTCACATGGAATCTGTTTTTGAGTACACAGACTTCAAGTAACAACTGGCAAAAGCTGCAGCTTTGACAGAAGTCCACTTTTACCAGTGATCTCCAGAGTATCTGACAGACCAGATATTATTCCACACAAAAATAGTGTTGACTAACACAAATCCACCTCTATTTTTTCTTAAAATAGAAAAGCAGTTTTATTGGTACTTTTTGAAAACAGAAAGGTCATATTGTGAGTCTGATAAAGCAGAACAGCTGCTACTGCTACAGAAGCACCGGAAAAGAAAATAAATCAACAAACAGAGCATATACGCAAATAGTGTCAGGAAAAAGACTGAAGGCAAAAGCAATGCACTGTGTACAACACCTACTTACCTCTTTTTGAGGTCAGTGCAAACTGAATGGCGTTTCCTCCAACCCCGCAGAATGCATCCACTATGATGTCGCAGTTGAACGACTGACTGACGCGCACGGCAATATGCTCAGCTATTTTCTCAGGAGTAACAGAAAACCAACCCTCTGCAGAGGAAGGGGAAGAAATGTATTTTCACCTCTTAGTTCAAGGTCACCTAATTTATAAACAAACTACCAAGCCCCACATAAAACTGAAGGTTTAGCATTAATCCCAAGAATTTTGGCTTAGTGCATTCCACCAGGAAATACCGGCTTTGAAGACGATAAATTCTGCTCAGTACAGAGATTTGCTAAACAAACAAAGTCTCACTGAAGCAAACTGATATGCCTCGATCTCAGTACATGTTTTGTTGACCTTGGTGCTGAGGATTCTAGTTTATCAAGGAGAAGTCCATGGGCACAGCATGAATAACTTTATACACCATGAGTATGCTCTGTAGCAAATAAAACCAGAAATACATTCTCTCTAATCCAACATTGTATTTTCTTCGCCACAATGTCTGGTCAGCCAATTTATCTGCAACTTTGTGAGGGAAAGCATTAGAAGTGGAAGGCCTACTATTCCCCTTTTACGTATAAATTTATGATTTGAAGTGGTTCACAAGTAATCATGGACAAAAGTAACTTTGCAAGAGACTGCTGCAAGTCAGAACAAAACAGAGTGAAACTAGATCCATCAGCACACTTCGAAGTTTCACAAAATTATTTTATAAAATACAGAAATAGAAATATATCATTGAATTTCTGAACAAGTCCTGACAAAGTATAATTTAGGTGAAGCAAGATCTTCAGCAAATATAAGGACTAATGCAGACAGGGATGTCCCACATTAAAAGGACTTCTGAAGTCCACCAGTTCACACCTGCCTGCTGGGGGGAGGGAAGGAATCTATCCATGGGTGCAAACACACATTCACTAGTGCTCCTACTTTAAGAAAATTAGCAATAAACTGCAAGAAGGACCAGAGATTGGGATACATCCATGGATATGCCACCAAGTCAGCACACTGAGTACGGAACACACCTCTGTCTAGTTTAATTCCCTCATCAAACCGAGAGAAGAGCCGGTAGCGTTGTGCCCAGTACTTGACGAGCTCTGGATCAGCAGCAATCTCAGGAGGTATAGTTCTCAGTGCATTTTTTTTCCTCCTTCTTCTTTTTGTCTCCTTCTTCTTCCCAGTAATTTTTTCATCTACAGCTGGAAGACACTGCAAAAGTTAACAGTCACTGTTCTTGTAGGCTAGGGAATGTAACTAGGTGAGTGTTAAGAAGTAAAAACATTGCTAAAGGTTCTTTACTACTGTTTGCCAGATTATGAAAATAATCCATGAGGATAAGGCTTTAAATTAAAAAATAGCATCCTGTATTTCAAGGGATTAGTCAATGTCCTAAAAATTGTCATTGTTCACCCATTATTGAAGGGTCTTAATCTTCAGCTGGAGACAATAAACTATGTAATGAGCAAACAAGTGGATCAGAGACCAATTTAATGCCCTTTTATCAGTTATGAATAGAAACCAACCTAGACAAGAGTTTTACAGTAGGAATCTAACATAACTGAACTGTAGGAAGGATAAAACTATATAATAAAGCCTGAATAATCCTGCTTTCCTTAGTTTCTTGTTAAATTGAAAAGTTCATAATAGTAATTTTTTTTAAATCCTAGAAAGTAATTTTAACAAGACATGTTCCCCAGAGCTCAGCAATGTGCATTTGAACCCAAAACTTGATTGTCTGTGCAGCTACCAGAGGTTTAATAACCCTTATCCTTGCAGAGGAACACAAAGGCATGAACTGAAAACCAGTTAGACCTTGTTGAGGATAAACAATGACTGTTCATCTACAGAGAAATACTGTCACCATTAAAGACAAGACCTGGCATTCTGGCATTCCAGCAATAAGCTAATTCCACTAGCACAGCTCTCAGTTGCTTTCGTTAACCCTTAGACCTAATGAGTCTCATCAAATTAACAAAACAAACAAGCATGACACAGTAACTTGAGAAGGCAGTGTTAAGTCCACTGCCAATTCATTACATCAGTTTGCAGGACACTGGTTTACCTTGGCTGATGTCCTCTGCCTCTGGCTGGAGATAATCAGGAATATCCAGAGGGACAAGCTGTCGCCCACCACCATGCTCGGGCCTCCCTGCCCCCTGCTCATCGGAGCCACTCGCTGCAGTGTCCTGTGCCTCCTCCTCCAGCTTACTCCCCCCAGGCTCTGTGCAGGCTGCACTGGAAGATGGTGGCTCTTTGATTTCAGCATCCAGTGTCGCACTCTGTGTGGCAGTAACACCTTCCTGCCCTTCTGAGTCACTGCTGCTCGCAGACGACGCCTCTGCGTTACCCTGAGCGGTGGCGGTCTGGGACGGGTCTTCCTCCTCAGGTTTACTAACCTGTTTCAGGAACATTTTCACCTGCAATTATCAAATATCACAGATGATCTCAGATGATGACCTGTTATCCAGAGCACAGCTTAAAAGCCTTACAGATCAAAAGCACTTGCCACTGTAGGCACTCTCTACCGAGTGGTTTTTGGAAACAGTAAAATATCGAGACTGAAAACATTGAAGTCCTTAACCATGCCTGCTTTTAAAAATATTCAGAAACAAGTTGTCTTTGGGAACTAGATGCCAGCTACCTCCAAAAGAGAAACAAAAAACCAACCAGCCAACAGGAAGACCAACAGATAAATACGGTAAATAATTCCCATGTAATATCTAAATAGTCGCACTTGCCACAGCCCAGGTGACCAAGTCTACAAACTATCTTTCTCTAATGTGCATTCAGAGATGTACTCTGCCTCTCAGGGAAGAGCTTTTTATTATAAACAGGTAAAATTACCTTCACACATTAGTTGCCTCACCTTCAAGATGTACCAAATGGTGCAGGTGGTAAAGGGTTCTGCTGCACAGCAGAGAGCTCGACATAAGCTCCTAACCAACGCACAGACACCTCTCCAAACTCCTCAAAGGCACATGCAGATGCTCCTTTTTACATTATTGTTGCTCTGAGGGGCTCTAGACCTGGAGCAGTTCCTTACCTGGAAGTCTGAGGAAATTCATAACTTTTTTTTCCTTCACATAAATACAGTTGCCCTCAAACTATACTGGCCCCAGGTACAAAATAAAAACTGAATCCAAAATTAGAGCAATGTAACTAAATTTCAATAAAACATATATGGCCACCACCAGAAAATAGTGCTTTGCACTTGGGTTTTGGGAAATACCAAGCATCCCAGAAGGTGAAATAACATTAAAATCTGTCCCCTCAGATTTTCAGAAAGACTTAACTAAGTAGAATCTCAAGTGATCAAGCATTTCCACTTCTTAGCAATTTCGTAGTTAAAAAAGAAAAAGCGTCAATTTACAGATGAAAATAAATGCAGGTAGAGGTATGAGCAAAACCCTTTTAAAATTACTAAAAACATGGAGTTACATGAAATACACCAATCTACACAAAGATTTTTCTGTTACTGCTGAAATGCCAGCATTAACTGGCCTCACATGCAATTTACAATCAAAGATGCTTTTGGTAACAACAGAAATCTACACACACCTCTAAAGCTACGTGCACCCAGATGTTAGGAATGATTTTCACATAACTTGGCCATTACAAAACTCATATTCCTCTTGACAGGGTCCACCAATGCCTTTCTAGAGCCATTCTAATCTAAATACTCTTCACATTGGTGGGAGGTAGGGAGAAGGGGGAGAAAACAAGAAAAAAAATTAAAAAAAGGAGCAGTGGACTGACATTAAAAAATGCCATCTACTCTGGGCAATTAATTTTTTTTGCATTTTCATAACACAACAACAGCTAAAGTAGCAGATAGATCTACGAATCCCAACAGTGTTAACAACTAAACATACCTTCTTCAAAGTTTTGCTTTTTTTGAATGTTATTTCAGATTCCTCTGTAAAGAAGATGTGTGTGTTTTTGCTCTTCCTTGGTTTACGCATATCCAAGAATTTGGACTTGAGTTTTGCTTTTTTCTCCAAGTACTGCACACTTCGGTGGGTGAAATCTGGAATTCCACCATACCTGAAAATAGATAGATAGATAGATAGATAGATAGATAGATAGATAGATAGATAGATCGACAGACAGACACATATGTACATATATAAGGACCTTGTCAGTTAATTTCCAATTTAGAAGCTTTAACATGAATGTTGATGCCTGAAAAAAAAGATTTAGACTTCAGTATTTTTTTATTGCTCCATTTAAAATACGTCACCGGGTGTAGCTGCAAAACAACATATCCTCACGAAAATCTAAAAAATTTTTATTTGAAAATGTTTAATCTAATTAGTTTTAATTTTTTTTTTTTAATAGTTGTATAACTTTAGATGAAAACAATTTCCCAGGACGGCATAAAGAACAGGAAATGAAAAAACTATCTTGAGTAGCAGAATAAAAGATCTTTTTGGTGGCTATCAAGAACCTCCAAAACAGATACTTTTACCTTCTGGCAAATTCAAGTGAAAAAAAACCAACCAACTAAAAAAAATTTCACTGGCCAATACCTGGCAATACTTCACTAGTATACAGTTAAAAGTCATGATCTCAGCTCACAGGACTCCAAACTGAGAGGACCATTCATTGTCGCTTCATTCATTCATTTAAGCTCTAATTTAAGTAGCTGACCAGCCACTTAACATTTATACAACTCAAAGTACCTTACATGTTACACTAAGGTACTGTCAGTTGTATAAATGATTCCCAGAGACTAACTCTGGGAATCAGCTTCCAAAGGTTTTAACAAAAAGGGAATGGAGATGCATGGTCTATTTCCAAAACAACAAGAGAGCTGACTTGCTATGAAAAGCCCCACAGTTTCTCATAAATAATTACTTTTGTCCTGTGCCACACTTGAAACCCAACACAGAGCAGGTTTCCTCAGGATCTTCCACTGGGTTCTCATCCATGTCCAGCTCATGGCTACGAAAAAACACAGATGACAAAGTTACTTACTGGGAAGAAATCAATCATTTCACAGCCATACAACTAAAAATCTTGCAAATTGAAAACATTTAAATGTGGGCTTCAAGTAAGTTCCTCCACACACTGCTGAAACTAAACCAAGCAAATAACACCACTCTATTCTTGTGCATGAATTTTTGGGTTGGTTTTGTTTTTTTCACCCAATTCTACAGACAAATGCCCGTCTACTCGGTTTATAATATCCCAGCTATTCTCAATGACCTCTTAAAAGACTTAATGGTAAACCTTACATGATGAAGACAGTGTTTGCTCACCCTACTTCCAAATTATCTTCATCCTTTATCATGTTATCTATATTGTTATCTATTATTAATGCTGTGGCAACAGCAAAATACTAGAATGAAACCACAGCTACATGAGTAACAGGTAACAATTCCACCCACTCCTTCACATTTGAGTCTGCAAATTTATTAAAGAGGAAGAGCCATCGCACCATCTTTGAGACTGTATATTTTTAGAGAAGAAAGAAAAAAAACCCCAAACTGTGACAAGGCAGATACTGTTTATTTTATGACCGCCATAGCTCTGAGCATTTTACTGGTAGCATTCAATGCAGGTAAACAACACAGATTATTTACAGTTGTTCTGGTGTTGTCTATGTTAATTAGACCTAAATAAGCAAGCTGTCCTATGCAATTTAACAATCTCATATACTTCAGTGGCACAAGAATAGTGCCATCATCTTGTACAGTCATCAAGGCCATCAAAGCACTGGAAGAGAGGAAATATCCACTGCTTGTTGTGAGGCAAAGCAATAAGCAGTGATGGAAGACTATGTGGCTTTGTACTGACATTTTAACTCGTATCCTCAATCAAAGGTATAGTTAGTATAAATCAGAAGGCTCCTGAACCTGGACTTCATGAGAAAAAAGCTCATGTAAATTTCATGACTTGCCTTCTCTTGACTTTGACATGTCTGTATTCAGGAGGCTCTTCATCCTCATCTTCATCTTGGTCATGAAACAGCAACTGCTTTTTTTCATTTGAATTCAAGCTACATGACTTCTGCACATCTAAAAAAAGACACATCATATTCTTCTTCTGCATAAATCAATTCCTTACCTTCCTGTCCCCAAAGTACTCCTGGAGCTACAGCTAGTTAATGTGCCAAATACACATCTTTACCTGTCTTTGTCTGAGGGACAACATACTAATAAAGCTTCCAGTATTACACTGTAGTGTTAAAAATCTTACGTAGGACCAACTTCAAACTATCTCACCTCTCCAAGAAAAATAAAATGCCTACAAGACACAAAATTTGAAACAGTTTCCTCCTTGTGTGTAAAATTTTGTTTCCAACTCATTAGCTATGCAAAGATACTCACACAGATTTAATAAGAGGAGATTTAAACACTCCTCTAATTTCTTTTTGGAAAGGAGATTTTCTTTTCACCTGTCCCATTCCAGCTCTACTGTAGGAACAAGATGAGACCACATCTGTTCTTCTTCTCTCAGAAAGTTACTAGCAACAGATTTAAGTCTCTGCTGCAGTATCAAGACTAAGAGAAATAATTAAGTACCCACTAACAGTGATCTCTCACCAATTTCTGTAGTACATTTGAAGGTTTATGAAGTATGTGTTCTGTTAAAACCATTTCTGGCTGAAGAACACATTCAATATACAGGTTAGAGATGAGAAATCATGCAAAGAAGCAGAGGAAGAAAAAGGAATCAAGTATGCAATCATTCTACAAAATACCTAATGGACTTCTTAAAAATGGCATAATACAGACATACCTCTGTTTCTTACATAAAACCACCAAAAGAATTCTGATAATAAGCTTTATCTGATTTTGGATTACCTGACTGGTTAACATTTTTATTTTCACAAGATGCTCTCCTTTTCCTGCTTCCTCCATCACAGGGCTCTTTCTGGCTTCCACTGTCAGATGAACTCTGTTCTACAGGATCTTTGTGGGCTACTGTTAGAGCAGCACTGCTCTGCTCCACTTCCTCCAAATTCAGATTTAAATTACAAATCCCAGAGATTATTTCACTGTGGGGCTCAGCACTTGAAGGGAGTGTTTCCTCACTTCTGGTGTTGGAGGGAGACAGCTCCAAGCTCAGCACTTCACTGTGCTCAGGTGCTGGACTAACCAAGCCCATTTCTCCCAAAACACCAGTCTCTTGTGTAACCCCATTAATTTCCACCTTGTCACCATGTGAGCTCTCAGTAGTCCATCCTTGACTTGTCCAGTACTGAAACTGTTCCCAGTAATACCAGTACAGTTCACTATAATGCTGCTCCCATTCTTCCTTAGTATCTGGACTATTCCAAGGCTCAGAGATGGCGATGCCCTCAGATGATGAGATCTCCTGGTGCTTTTCCAACCAACTTTGCCAAAGAAGGCCCTCTCCGTACTCCTTCCAGTACTTCTCCCATTGTTCCTTAAGCTCACCAGGTAAAGCCTCATTTGCAAGGCTTTCTGAACTTTCACAGTTCCCTTCATTTACAGCTTGAGATTTGCTGCTCATCTCACACTGCTCTGTAGTTGTGGCCAGCTCACCAGAAATGGACTGGATACAACCACCACAAGCCTCATCCTGGCACTCCTGCCCCATTTTATCCTCATGTTTTTGCTGTAACTCTTTTTTCTTCTTCTTTTTCTTTTTCATAACCTTCACGTTATTTTTCTTTCTGTAATTTTCTGTTGCCTAAAAGATAATGGAAAAGTTAGAAGTCCACAACATATCTACCATCATGTCCTCTCTTCAATCACGTTTCTGTTTCCATTAGAACCCTCCCTCTCAGTGCAACCCTGCTGTTAGCTTTCTCCCCAAAAAGGCTGTAGAGTTTCTGGGTCTGAAAGGGCCCTGCTATATAACCTCAACTGACACTTCCAAGGAAGCTGTGAGAAGAGCTCTAAGAAAGTCTGTAGAAACACACACACATACAAAAGCAGAATGGTAGACAGAAGTGGGGTTGCTGAATGGGAAGTCATTAGCAGCTCAAAGATTCAGAAGGGTAGTCATCAACAAGAAACACTGTAAGATCCTAAAGGGAAGTTGGTCAGGGATTGAAGGTGACAAGATTGAGCTCAACAGCTAAACAGTATCTTGGTAACATCAAGGATTTGTTTTATGGGGCTGTGGTGGCTGACCCTTACTTTTACCTTGTATCTGCCTGACCAGCAAACACTGTTCAGTGTCTTACTAGGATAGCAAACATAATGCTCAACTTCATAGAATGTTAAATCCTTGCTATCTTAGGATGCTGTACACAAAAAAAGCATAATTTTGCAGTCAAACTTTATAAATCCTGCAGCTGAGTCCCTGTATGCCTTGAAGAGAGTGACCCAAAAGAGGGGAGCGGTACCTTTTCCATCCTGTAATAATCTCCAAGTTGGCAAACAGAAATACAAGGAAGCAACAAACTCCTGCCCAAACATATGGCCCTTTCATTTGTGCAGTACAATAATTTCATTTGTTAAAACAAACTCGGCTACTACAGTTATCTGGTGGAACAGAAGACAGAAGCTTGTTCCTGAAAGGAACACTAAGGTAACCTGCTGGTTCATCAATTACAGCTCCACGTGTTTCAGAGGGGCTTTCTCACACGGACAAAGGACTATAAACGTACGCCCCATCAGCTGCAATCTTTTCTTTTGTTACATTGTCAAAAGCATAAGGTGGACTATAAAGAAGTTAAAACAGAAGAACTGTCAATGATCTTTCATCCACATCCCTCATGTTAGTACACACAGTCCAAAGCACAATGCTTAGTAGTAATCTAATAAGAAAATGTATTATTTTCCCATTCAACTTATTTGCATATTATTACATAGCAACAAAAATTGTACATATACTTTGGGCTTGAAGTTGGATGCTTGTATGGTCTATTTACAAATTAACAATTAAAATCACATACAAGTTTCTCCTATTTATTTACAAATTAATCAGGTCAGAATCATGCAGTGCTCTGCACAAAAGTACTGTCTCACTGTTACGGAGGTCTGTATTCCATAAAGTGGACACTGTGAATATTATACTGTCTTTTTCTCATCTGTGAAAACTTCAGGCCCCTTCTAAAGCCCAAATGCTCCCTTATGGGAAGCAGAGCACCAAAGCCTCACTCCTGCCTTTTGGAACAGCCTGGCTTTATCAGCTGCAAGGGGGATTTGAAAAACTAGCTGTTTACATTACTATCAAAAGCTACGTGGTTAAAGCAGACAGTGTGAAAATACACACTCAGAGTGGAGTGTACTAGTTGTCCTGACATACAGCATCAGCTTTACCACAGCTGTTTTAAACCAGGTTTCTCTAGTCACAAGAGCAGTATGGATATGGAAGCATAAAGCACAGCCTTGGCCCTGTTTGGTCCAACCCGGACAGACCAAGGTGCTGTGTGCTGTTACCAGGATGCAATGCAGGCAGCTCAAAGGCAGCTCAGATACATTTCCATGAACTGCCATCTCAGAAATAACTGAGAGGAGGCATGTCCCTAGGCCTGGAAACATAACACAGGCAGAACAAATAAAGCAAGTAAAGATTTACCACAAAGTCTCTGTGGGCTGACTGGCCACCAAACTGAAGAGGCAATCCCATGCTCTTCATAAGCTCAGCTTCCGAGTCTAATTCAACTTCTTCCAGGTCCAGGGCATGATTAGTATCCACCTTTAATTTCACATTGGTACAACAGTTCTCCTCCTCAGACGCTTGCTCTTCCCCTGTTAACAAGTTATATTCATGAACATAATCTGGTTCTGATACCTCAATGTCACAGCAGGGCATACAAAAAATAGCAGAACTGCCTCTCATGCTTTCCTTCTCATTTAAAAATCTTCCTCATAAACAGCTCAATTTCTGCATAACTATCAGTAGGAATCAAAATCTAACTTCAACAGCCAAAGCTCTGGACTGGGTCTGTCTGGAAAGGAGACAACATTCTCCATAGCAGCCTCCATGGCATTGTGTTTGGGATTTGTGGCTCAAACAGTGTGGAGAGCACACTGATGTTTTGGCTGCTGCTGAGCAGGACTCACACAGCCTCACTCACTTTCTCTTTGCCCGACTCTGCCCTCCCCAGCAAGCTTGCACTTCTATCAAATTGTTAAGCAAAAACATATGCATATAAAATTACAAATATTATTGAGAAAGTAGGAGCTGTATATGGATGGAAATCATGAAATCAAAAGCTCTTGACTCAGTTGATAACACTGTAACATTCAAGGTTTTTGATTTGGTTGTTCAGGCTATATTAACTGTCAAATTACCATATAACAGGAGACCTTTCCATTTTTAACTCATTGTTCTCACCACAAATCACTCATACATGTACAAAAACATAGTTTACAATCTCCTTTTTTCAATCCTCTCACATTGCCTCAATCTAATCTGTGCTATTAATTATCAGCTTCTATTTCTGCTCAGACTTCCTTTCAAATCAAGCTATTATGCTGCTGGATCTACCAACACAGCAACAATAAAAAGAGATACCAAAAGAATTATGTTCAGGTAGGCAAATATGAGGAATTCAGGAGATGGAGTAAGGGAGTGGTGTTGATTTTGTCAGAGTATACACCGCGATAATTCCTAGATTACAAGCATGTCAAGTGAGAGGCTTACTTTTCTGGTCCTCCTCATATGATTCATTGTATATATGTGAATCATAATTTTTCCCATCAGTGCTATTGTTTCTTCTCTACTTCTGGCTCAGTAGATGAACTAGCAACAGCTAATGTCCTAGGCTGGGGTAGAGACAGCAGGAGACAAACATCTAGAATCTACAGACCCTCCATTATGTAATCAATTTTCAATTAAGTCAAAATTATGATTTAAGACCAGGTCAGGGATGTGTGATATAATCTATTCCATGCACCAGGTGAGTATTATGTGAGGTGGTAAAGTTTATCTGGGCAGGCATAAGCACTGCACTTGATTTGACACAAACTTCTACATCAAGATTAGGGTAACCTGAAAGCTGTGTAAGTTCTAAATTATTACTCACTTCTGTCCCCATAGCAAAAGTACTGAAAAACAACACAGAAATAGGAACAACTTAAATAACCACACATAACTCACTTTAAGAATGACTGCACATCACACTGCACAGTATATTGTATTACCTTACCTGTACTGTCATTGTCATCTTTGATATAAAATCCTTTTAATCCCAGTTTATATAACTTTCGATCTCTGTAAAAATAAAGACAGACACAGATGCAGAAAGTCACCATTGAAACATTTTTTTTTTTACAGTAAAAGCAATCATTCAGTGGAATAAGCCTCCCCAGGGATGCAATAAAATCTCCACCAGTGGATGTTTCAAGATGATACTGGAGGGGGCACTTAACCTCTTCTAGAAAGGCTGGACCGAGTGACCTTTCCAGGTCCCTTCCCACACGGGCTGCCCTGTGACTCCAGACACGCGAAACAAATTAAAACAAACAACATCTGGAAAAGGCAACACTTTAATTAAAGCCTGACGGGAAAGCCCATAGGAGCGACGTTCAGAAAACGCTGCAGCTACGCAGTACACTCCAGAATTCCATTTTCTGGCTCCCTCTGGCTGAGGGACCGGTTGTTCCCGGGCGGATGGGGAGCGGGGAGCGGGCGGGAGGGCGCGGGCTCCGTCAGCGGCGTCTGGGGGCTCCTCTCACCCTCTTCTGCTCCCCGCCGNTGCGGCCGGGAGGGCGCCCGAGGGAGGCGGCTGCCTGCGCCTCCGGCGGAGTGCGAGCGAGTCCGTGGGCTTCGGAGGGGGTAAAAAGGAGCCGGGTAAAGGGCATCGCAGCAAAAGTCTGCAATAAAAGGCGCAGCAGCCAAAATCCGGTAAAACCGGGAGTGGGAAACAAGAGTGAGCAAGGCATTTTTGCAGTAGCGACTGGAGCAGAATCATAGAATCACAGAATGGTTTGGGTTGGAGGGGACCTTAAAATCACTTTGTACCAACCCTCCTTCCATGAGCAGGGACGCTTTCCACTAAACCAGGTTGTTCAAAACCCCATCCAGCCTGGCCTGGAACACTTCCAGGGATG
>VYXF01012751.1:512239-537960 GCA_013397295.1 Polioptila caerulea
CGGGCTATTCTTGGTTTTTTTTTTTTTTTTTTTTTTTTTTTTTTTTTTTTTTTTTTTTTTTTGTTATGGTAGTAAGTACACTTAAATCATGTCCAGTTCCATAGCTCTAGCTAGATAATGGGCCAGATCATTTATTTTACAAATGGCTACTATTCATTTGTGCCTTTGGAAGTGCTGCTGATGTAGTTTAAGCCAAAGGAGGCCACATAACAGGACTGTGAATCCATCAGGGGCATCTTAAAAATTAGTTTGAAGATGTGTAGCTTTTATTCTTCTTCATCATAAAGCATATTGATCATGTAATTGGGTTTTTATATATATTCCTATAAGTAAGTTTTATAGTGCTTTCTTGGAGCTCTGTTTTCCAATATAGCTCTGAAAATTATAACTTCATGTTTCTCTTGTTGGTTATTAACTTTTCTTGTGGATTTTTTGGCATTGTATGAGAGCCATTATACTTAGTAACATCTATATCTCACTGAAAAGATTCTTTCTAATCTAAAGAGTGAGTAACAACTTGGTGTGAAGAGTGCAAGACATTTTATGTTTTCAGGCCAAAAAATGGTGTCAAAGAAAGACAATTCAAAGGATATAGCCACAGGCAAGTGTTTTGAGAAACCATTAATTTTCACCTCAGCATCCACCACTAACCACAAAACAAGATCCTGCTGGTTTAAGTAACTGCAGGGTAATACAACAAATGTAATGGATCTAACCTCCCAAGAAACAGGGTGACAAATTAGGGATGGGCCCTTTCCTATCTGCAGTAAAGCAGTTTAATGTTAGTCCTTCCATAATAGAAAGGAGGTCTTCCATACAAAGATCTTCCTCTGAAACTGAGCTTGTTCCGCTGAGGTCCTGATCAGCAGATGCAAGGGTGTCCTTGGTGGGCTGGCCCCTTGCTAAAGTTTCTTTTTAGGTTGAAAACCTTAGGTAACCAGTAGCTTTATTATTTTCTTTCTGTTAAATTCATAAAAATTACCTGTGTATTTTTTTCATGGGACATTTGAATTATATGTTTTAAAATTTATTTGTCATGTAGCATGATTAATATTTTCAATAAAATTCTCAGGGATGTGTTGTTTCTCTGGAACTAGACATTGAGCTTTTGCTACATTTTACTTTTCAATGCTTTTGTTGAACAGCAACAAAAGCATTTCTGCTCTTTCTGCACTCTCTTAGCTCATCAGTTGTTTTTAGTTTTTTTAGTTATAGCATGACAACTATGAGAAATCAAAGACTGTTCATCTGGGAGGTATTTTCCGAGGTTCAACATCTGGGCTGCAAATTATACGATGCATGTGAAAAGAGATTACTGAAACATAATTTGGTAATAAGAAATTTCCTTTCTGTAATTCAAGCTCGTATTAGGGTGACAACATAAAGAGAGGAATGGCACAGGAATGCACAGGACTGTAGCCAGCAACTGTCTTTGAGATAATTAGAGCATCAAGAAGAAGCATGTGAACTTCTAACTACATTTCTGCTAGGAAATGAAGTAGTCAATCATCTGAGTTAAAGACCAATTGTAACTTGAGTGCAATTCAGGGGTACTTAAGCTAATTGCTCATTGTGTTTTTAATAGCATCCGACTTTTTTAACACCAGGGACTGTGGCAGGCAAGACTTGTTTCACTTAAGTGGTTTAACTCAGATCAGGATCTAAGTGGTTTACTGATTTATTAATGACACATAATTAGCTGACACTCTGTGAACTTCACCTTCTGGATCAATATCAACAGGCTGACAGATAAACCAGAGTGCAAAACACTTGCAGGATGTTAAAAAGCACCTATAAATTCCTAAACTCCCTAATCCTCACCATTTCTAGTTCCACAGGACCACACTTAGGTGTGCACACCCCTCTCTTACAGGACAGGGGGTGACAAGTGCACCCTGTCTTGTGGCCATGCATATTCTGCTGGAGAGGGGGTTCCTGTGTCTTTATGTGTACCAGTGCAGGTCTCTGCTGCCTGCTGGTCCATGTGCTGGCAAGAGGGAACTCCATGGGCTCCAAGATGTGAGCTCTTCTGCTCTTGCACCCCATCCTGGGAGGATACAGGTTGTGATGGCAGCATGTGAGCCAGGGATCAAACTGCTGTGCTGAATGTCTTCTACTCGTGCATGTCACTCCACAGTCACAAGTTTTCTTCCATTTTTTTACACTTCTCAAGCTGACTCTTTTCTCCAAAGCCTGTTGGTAATCCCCTGGTTGCTGCTTAATCTAACAGATCCCTATAGTAAGCAAACATTGTCATTATTCATTTCCTGTTTTGGGGTAACCTTCTCTCATATCAGGCAGTTCTGTGTGTCCTGTCTTTACATGCTGTTTTCACTCTCCTTTCATATGAGTTACTCTTCAAGACAGGTCCATCAGGAGGTTTTGTTACTTTGAAACTCAGCTGGTATAAAATTACTATTATAACATTTTATGTTTTTGACAGGTGAGGAGTTTTGTGGAAGTGGAAGGAACCCCAGATGGACTATCACTCACCATGGAACCATCCTTGGTGACTCCTACTTCATTGCTGGCTTGCCCAGCTTGAGGCACAGGCTCTGTCACTCTGTAGCTGGTCATCTCACAGTTAAAATGCCAGGGAAATATTCTCATTGTATGACACTATGCTAACTAAGAAGTATTTTAGAGGAAAATATTTTTATGAAGCTCACAGATAAATATGTACTTACAGTAATTCTGGTAAGAAAAGAGTGACATAAAGGGACAAATCAAAGGGGATGTTATCTCAGTCTCTTTAGCTGTGACCAACTGTAGCTAAGACTGAGGAAAGAAAAAAAAATAGAATAAGCCATGTATGCCATTGTAGGTCTCCTGATAAACTTGAATTATATATATTCTGAAACCAGGCCACTCCCAGGGAGACTGGGCAGGGCTAAGCAGGGAGGCCTCACAGGATCCCCAGTGCTGCTCCCCTGGACTTTGCAGCAGATGTTGGAAGAGGCCAGAGTGGAGGATGGAAGGATCTGAGCAGAAACACCCTCAACACAGGGTGTAACCAGTCTTGAAGGGGGAATATCTCCTTCTTGGCCTCTTGGCCTCTCCCTCCCTTCTGTGGCTCAGCTTCAGGGTATGAGAGGGCTCTGATAAAGTGATGGGCATGGGAGGATTTCTGGGAAAAACAAGGGGCCGTGGCACTTGGGCACACAACAGGAAGCTTCAAATGCATAAATAAGGGACTTTAAAGGAGAGGAAAGGTCTGAGACAAAAAGCAGGATCTTTCACACCATGTGCAAATACCATGGGAAGCTCTGGGCAAGATATCATTTGAATCTATGGTATCAGATAAAACAAGTGACATCTTTATGAATCAAGGAAGTGCAATAACTGATATAAAAGCCTGCAAGTGACATCCTGCTAATCCTCAGGGATTCCTATGTAAGTGGTGAGAGATTAGACACCAAAATGACTTTTGAAATGAAAATAAATCAGACATGAGCAGACTATTCTGGAAACACCACGCTTGCAGCATTTCAATAGATTTTACAACAAGTCTTGTAGTGCTAAGACCAGAATAAGAAGAGATATAAAGCTGACATCAGATAAATAGCATAGCAGTTCATGATTTTTTTTCCTTTCAAAGCAGTTCTGTGCATAAAGGTGCTTTGCTTTCAGAACTTAAAGAAAAATCCTAGAAAGTGATTTTTCACTGTGCAGTTCACTCAGCTCCCTTGCTGTTGTCAATGGGATTAGAGCTGTCTGTACTAGAGCACTGGTAGCTTGTGAGTCTTTGCAAGCAGGAGGGGTTTTGCCAGTGACTTTCGAAGGTCTTTTCTGATAGTGATATAATATCAGGTGTTACTACAGTGACTGCAGGGAAATGATCCTAGTTTCTGCTGCTTATCTGTTCCCAGTAGGATTCATTTACCTCAGCTCCTTTTACCTGTCAAAGCCTTAGCAATGTTCTTTTACTGCCTCTCACTTCCTTTTTTTCCACCTAACACTTCTTCATACCTGTGCCTTAGCACAGTAAATCCTACTATTTATTCATTACTTTCTTAGCTGTAATTGCTGTTAGCAGTCCTGGCCTCCTTTCCAGAACACTTTTGACTTCATTTTGAGAAAGCACTTGCAGGAGAGCTGTGCAGCTTTGAACTTTGTTTTCAGAAGTTAAAGAAAGAGCCTGCAGTGCACTCGGCTGTAACCTGCTGCATGACAAAATTCTTCAGAACATCCCTTTGGTTTTGACAGCAGAGTGCCTTTAAAATAATTTTGACTTGGAATTTCCAAATTAATATTAGTGCAGGTTTATAGTGACATATGTATTTTCATACTTGTTTTAAATGACAGGAGGTCAGAAAATAATTTTTCATTTTTGAAAGAACAACAGTGGAAATGTTCTTTCAAATCACTGCTATTTAAACTGTTAAGCAATATGTAATGAGTGATTTCAACTTATTTTAAAATACCTTTGCTATTTAAGAATAAAAACATTTCCTGATCTTTATGGTTGTTTTTATTAGGAATTAAATATGAAGAGATATTACCTGGTAACAGATTCTTTTATACAAAAGGAAAGGGATGGTCTGGTATCATCTAGTTATTACATCTCCTTCCAAGGCTGTTGTATGTTTGGTATTTTTCTGGAAAAAGTATTTCTTTGAGCTGGCTAAAGCCTCTGCACCTGTGATATGTTGCTAAAATGTCACCAAATGCAAGACAATTTAAAAATGCAAGGCAGTCTGTAACTGTTCAGACTTCTTTGTAAGCTTCAGAAGCTGCTGCAGAAATCTCTAGGAATTGAGCTGAAAATGGAAATGCAATCTTTCTTGAGGCTTTCAGTCACAGTGCTACCTAGAAAACAAACAAAAGGGCTGTCCATAGGTAAATTGTCTTTTTTGCCTTTTTTTTTTTAATGAAGCATTTTCAAATTGTGTGTGCGTGTTTTGCATTTAGAATTGATCCTTTATTAGGAGTCTTCCTTTGCCATTTCTGAATTAAATGTAAATATTTTGGTCACCTTTCTCTGTGGATATGAATGTGCAATGCATCTTTCTTTTTAATAATGATGACCAGAGGAAAAAAACCCCATGAATTTTAATACCTCTAATAGCAACTAGCTTCCTGCAGTTGATTATATTGTATGCAGAAATGCTATGTTGTGCATAGAACAACAAAGAAATAAAACCTCAGGTGCAGATTTCTTAAGCAGCTTCTTTACAAATTGTAATGAAAAGTTTGATCACAAAAATGGGTAACGCTATCACTAAGACAATCTCCTGTGCTCAGCCTGTGAAAATTTCATATTGATCTTCTCAATGGTCTGACTTCAGAATTATTCTTACTTGCTTCATGTGCTTGTTTATTTTGGTGTTATTTGTAAGTGTGAATTTAAATTCCAGATGATAGCATGGTACATGTATTCATGTATTCATAAGTTATACAAACTGGTGCTAAAAAAGCTGTTATTGAATTGGCTTGTTATAACTACATGAGTGTCACAGGAACACTATAATCAACAAATTTTAGGCCTCTGTAATGAAATGAACACTACACAAGCAAAGCACGCCATATGCTATGCTATGCTCTTGGTTTTTCTTCACAGAATTTTGACCACATTGGCATTCTAAAATATTTGAGTGCCAAGACTCAATGATAATTGCGAAAATATTTAATTCTTGACTGCCCACTGAATCTTGACTAACGTGTATTTTCAGTTACTGTGTCCTCAGCATGCTGTGAGGAGTTACACTGTAGGGTGCCTTGCCTGAAGCTGTGATTTAAAGTTTTGCATTCTGAGCACCTGACCATTTATGAACAGCATGATGCAGAAGCCACACTGGAAGGACCTTTGCTTATTGCTTATTACCATGATGCTCTTCTTATAAATTACGGTTGATTTCTGCATTAACACAGCCTGCCTCTGCCACTCAGCAACTGGTCACTTTATCAGCAGGATACTAGGTAAATACTTCTGTGGTAAATAAGATGTTTAGAGGCTAAATTTGTAATTTAAGTTCAGACACCAGCCTTCATACCACAATATGCAGGATGGATTTCCTGTTAATCTGTTGGGTATTTCATTTATGCTCAATTCGGACACAGACTTGTCAGCTGGGAGAATTAATTACTTAATTATTTTTACAGTCATTTGATGTCCGATTTGCAAGCAAAGGTGTGCAACATTTTAAATAACCTTTTACATCAGTGTGGCAAATGGATTTCATATACAGTAATTAAATCGTGCTACACTGCTGTGTACAAGCAGAAAAGGCAAATACAGGTTTTAAGAACTGTGCAGAGGAACAGGGGACAGCATAGCCTTGGCAGTAGAAGGAGGAGTTCAGAGATAACTTAAAGAATGACACAGACAGGAGATGTAACTCAGCCCAAGGATTCAGGTTTAGGCTCTCTGTGGCCTCGAGTCCAGTTTGGTGCATTGTGCTGGTGACGCTGAGCTTTGAGATTACTTTTAAACTGCAAGACCTGAGCAATAGCTGTGTAAGATGAGAAAAGTAAAGAGACAGGCAAAGTGTAATTATTGAGGTGGTAATTGCTAGTAACTGAACAACAGAAAATAGCAAGAAAAAAAGTAGGGAATTGAAAGAAAATGGTGAACAACAGTATTCTATGGTAGTCCCAGCTATTCATGTTTTTTGTTAACCAATAAATAATTGCTGGGTAGTTTTTGAGCTGTATGTAAACTGTTCCTAAAATTTGTCTGTAAATAATGAAGTATGACCAAACCTAAAGAGTGAGAGTTAGTGAGGGTCTGTCTGTAATCTGCTCTATGTGTATGAGACAGTCTCTCATCCATCTGAGTGGCTGCATTGGTTGGAAAGCTGTGTGAATTCTGCCTTCTGACTTGTGATTCCTCAAGAGAGCAAAACAGACTTCTCTTCTACAGCATGAGCATATGTCTGTATGACATCTGTATTTGCCCTTTGCAAACAGATGTCATCTTAGAACCATACTATGCCTCTACATGAAATAACCTGTTGATTTAGGATCCTGTAAGCCCACTTTTCTGTAGAATTACAGGGGACATTTTTTGTTTTTGCAAGCAAACCAGGTTCACACTGCACATTTTTGGCACTGTGCTACTAGTCTGAGTCAATTTTGTATGTTTGATTCTTTATCAGCCTGCTTATCAGGTGTGTGATTGGACAGCTATTTCAGGATAAGGCATAGATAATCTAGTAATAATTAATTTTATATGTATCTCCATCTCAGACTGTTACACTGACATGTCCATTGTTTCTACATTTCTGCCCTAGGACCAAAACTGAGTTTTGTTTGGGCTTTTATCCTTTCTTTATCAATTCTTCTATGAATATATCTCAAATAATTTAATATCTAATGCTTTAATATATAGCTATCAAGTATAGCTCATTTACATATATAATACCATATTATAGATTCACTCAGTTTCAGTCAGTATCTCTAAAAGTTGACCAATCAATTTATATTATCTTACACACAGAGATTTCCTTTAATACCAGGAAGAGAAATTGTACTTACTAACATCTAGCAAGTGCATCCAGAAGAGGGCACAAACAATGTTTTTTTCTTAAGAATATTAGACCTTCTGTACTGCAATAGACCAGAAATTCCAGTCAGCCAAATAAGCTCTGAGAGGGGCAATAGTAGATGCTATTCAGGAAGACTGTGTGAGTCTGGCCATTTTCTCTTTTACCTGTGTGTTTCTGCAGCATGCAGAAATATTAGGAGTGTTACAGGGTGCATTTCTGCCTGTCCTGTTTAAGGACTGGTTATTCATGACTTTGTCTAAACCCTTTTTGAACCCATTGATAACCTCTGCCTTTATGAGCTTCTTTGGTAGGGAATTCCAGAAGTCTAGTGTCTGCTGTGTAATCAAGTATTTCCTTTTATTTTTGTTTAAACCAATCTCCTACTAATTTCACTGAGCTTGCCTTAGTTCCAGTGCTTTGGTGTTGATGAAGAGTTCTCTGTTCACCTTTCCTGCTGCCTTTATGACAAAATAAACCCCAACCACATTCCTCTCTGCCTTTCTTCTGAAACAGTACTCTCAGAGGCTTTTTGTGTTTTTAAAAGACAGATATTTCATTCTCTTCATCATTGTAGTTGCTTTTCCCTATGCCCTTTGTAACTTAGCTGTGCCCTTGGGAAATATGACTACCTGAACTATAAAAATTACTCAAGATTTGGGTGCATCATACTTTTGCACTGGCACAAAATGACAGTATCTACCTTGTTGTCTAAATGCCTGTAAACGTTTGGCTAATGATTTCAAACAACCATCATTGATAATGCCAGGATCTGTTTTTTGATTTACAAGTCAAATGTAACTTCCTTCAAAAGCACTTTGCAACTGATCACAAACGATTTTCAGTTGTTTTAATTTATCAGTAAAGTGAGCTGTGTGGTTACTTAATCTCTGTGAATTATTCAAGGAATTGGCTCAGGAGCTGGTTTAGAACTTTTTAGTTCCAAAATTTTGAGTAATTATAAAGAGAATAAAATAAAACAGGACAAATGTTGCCTGAAGGAAAAGTATCTCCCTAATGATATTTCCAAATTTTATTGACTGATAGGAATCTTGATACTAGAAGTGTATGCATTCTAAGTTGTTAAGAAACATGTGCAGGAGGCTGATCTCTTAAGGATCAACATTGCCTAAACTTCAAGATAATATCATGCAGAATGATGGTCTCATTGCAGCTCCAGATGGGAGTACCAGGATAAACACAGGGCCAGGGAGCTGTGCCCCAAAGACAAGCCTTCCCTTATAAACTTACCATTAAAATGAAACTCCATTAAAACTGGAGGAGGTAGATATGCATAGCTGGTCATATCCTGTCTCGGCAATCAGATCTAGTTTTAATTTGTGTTGTGCTGTGGTTACCTAAACCAGCCTAATGTTTCACCCTGTAGCCACTTGTGCCAGAGGTGAGAAATCCAACATTTCTACACTTTTTGCTTAACAGCCATTTACTTTGGTTTTCTCTATTTCAAACTTGCGATTTAACTTAGGTAGAAACAAAATGTCTATTTCTGTTCTTACTTTCTCTGCTGCTTTCTCTGAGAACACCTTCCACTCCCTCTCTGGATCAGGTGCAGACCTTTTGGTGATTATCTGGTACTTATCTCAACTGGATTCACAGTTCTGTGCTTTTACTTACTAGGTCTTATCCCTGGGGTAAAACAAACCCAGAAGAAGAGGGAAAACGCGGAGAGAGTGCAGAACACACCACTGGCGAGTAGCATCAGGTGTGAGTGAAAAACTTGCTGTTAAAGAATCAGGTGAGATTTTATCTTGCTTTCAAGAAAAGCAGAGCAAGTTGCCCCCAAATCTGCCCTGAAATATACAGGGAGGTTGATAACAAAAATCAACTAGCAACATACAGGTCAAAGTGAATGTTGCAACCAGATTGGTTATCATCAGAGGCACTGAGATAAAATAGAAGGAAGGGTGAGGAATTGAATTTCATCTGCTTAAAGTATATGATCCTTTGACCTAGATAAAATAAAAGAAAAAAATCCCCATCACATAGAAAACATAAAGGAGATTTGTTTCAGTTAAAGGTCAGTGTTGTCACAGGATAAGATGCATATCTTGGTAACAAATACATGTAATTTGTAAAGAGTATCAGAAAATATGGTTTTGGAACAATGTCCTGAATGTGAAAAACCTAAAGGGTTTTAAAACTGAGTTTGAAACATTTTGTAAAGGTTATATAGAAAATTCTCAGGGAGAAAATTAAGCTCTTGTATAGTGTGTATGTTACTGCCTCTGAAGGAGTAAGAAAAAGGGACTTTTATTTACATTTCTGTAAGAGAATTCAAATATCATATTGATCTGTGTCAGTTTCTACTGCTTGTCTTTGGAGTAGAGCAGAAGGCTCTTCCTTCCTCTTTCCTAATCTTTTCACCTCTTTCCTATCCCTAGGCTTGCAGGACAAAATGTCTTTGTGTTTCTATTGACATTAAAACTGCCAGGTGTATTTCTAGTGTATACTCCTTATACGTTCAGCATTAACACCTTTGGCCAGAATTGCAGTCAACAGAGAATCTTTCCTTAAGTCAATCTGGCAGGGCCAACAAGTTTTTCCCACCATCTGTGAGTTTTCTTCAACAAATTCCTTCTTGTTGCAGATAACTCTGTCATTGACAACTCCCTTAATCTGTCCTAGTCCTGTGACACTTAATTGCCGTGGCTCTTGACCTCTTATTAAAATTCTTAAGCTAGCTGATGTGGAAGCATCATGTGCCACTGTGAGTAGAGTAGATGCTTTATGGGCTTCTTCAGTAGCTGTCAGCCTGTTCCAGGGTTTTTTGGAGACTGAATTCATATAGATCTTTTCAGTTCTATGATTTTATATTGCTAATAGGAGTTGAGTAGCTTCTTCCTATTAGAGTTATTCTGCACACGAATGGCTCTTCTTTTCCCTGGGGAGTACAAATTTCATCTCTGCTGAACACCATGGATATGAAGTAGAAAGACAGCAATATTTATCCCACTTAACTTTATGTGTTTAGATTTGTTTGATCCAGCTCTCCTTGATGAAACAGACTGAGAAAACTTAATCACTGGGAAGGCTTGAGGGAAAGATGTTGCAACAAAGCAAGTTTGATTTGGACATACAGCCTACCTTTTGGACATCTTGCATTTCTCAGGAAGGATGTCACCTAGTGAACCAACCATGCTTGATTACTGACTCACCTGCTCAAATTAGCTACGAGTATCCGTAAAGTTGTGAACTACTGTAGAGAATCCCTCAAAATACTTGGACAATCAAATGGGAGGTATTTGAAAACAGAATTAGGGGAAGAGTAGTTAATTCAGTGGTTAGCCAGAAAAAGATAATGGATTTTCAGAGGAGTTGGTAATTTGAGGAGTAAGAGAAGAAGAGATGAAATTATAGTTTATATCTATTTTATCCCTTTAGCTTTTCAACTCTTCAATACAGATAAAATTCTGATGTTTTTTCAGTAAAGTATACAATTTGGCTAAAATTTGAATAAAACTGAGTTTGAATAGAGAATGTTACGGTGCTAAGAGGCTCTCAGAGATACATACTCTGGACTAGCTGTAAAATATTTTTCTCATGTGAATAAGACTGTGGATGAGATAAAACATATCAGCGACATTTCTGCTCTTGCTGGGTAGAGAAAATCACTAGCTGTTGTTCTGAATCTCTGTTCTCTGTGGCAAGGATGACCATAGGTCCCTGTGGACAGGAGTCATTGTACTTGGAAGCAATTCTGAGGAATCAGGCAGCTTCATATCTCTTGCAGCTTCTCTACAGACCAAGGAATAGTATAAAAAGAAAGCCACCAAGGAAGAACCACCCAGCTTACATATATTATTTGAGAAGGAAAAAAAATCAGCCAGATCAGATTTTTTTGCCAAAGGTTAAAAATCCCACTTTTTAAAAAAAGAAAATGATTGCTTGCTAGTTTTTACTTCTGTTTGCATTTATTTTGTTCGAAACTCTGATGTGGTTTTTTTGTATGACAGATGAAGTGACTTTTATCTGTACTCCTGAAAAATATTTTACGGCTAGTCAAGAGAGTTTGCTTTTACTAAGCAATTAATTCTCAATGCTATGTAGTGAGAAGAAAAATAGCAGAAAGTACTTAGCATTAAATTAATTATAATTAAGTTACAAGAGAGGAAAAAATCAAAACTGTTCTTCAAATGGGAAAGCAAAAGAAGGTGGAGCTGTATATGAAGACCTCACATTATACCAGTATAAGAAATTATGATTACAGAACTTAAAAGATATTTTTAGTAGAAATTAATCTTATTCCTGCACTTAACTGCTAAAGAAAAAATAATAGTATGAGAAGTGAGGATGTGAATTTATAGAAGATTAAAAAAAAAAAAAAATATGTTCTAGAATTCCATTTCATTAAAAGCAGTTACCAGTGCATTCCAGATTTAGTTTGTGAAAACTTAGGGAACTGTGTTCACACTTCTGACAAGAAATTACATGTTGGAGAAGAAATATCCATGCAAAGTGCAACCATTCACTTGGTTTCTCTTCTACTAGCATATCAAAAGGAGTGTAAGGTCAGTCCATCAGTTGTGTTTTTTTATGACCCTTGCTTGAGAAACTGCCATGGTCTCAGGATGACCTCAAAAATCTTATGATCTCAAAAATATTTTAAGCAATAGTGGATTAAAAGTAATATTGTAGCCTTCCACAAATATATTTGGAGACCTGTTCTCTTAGACAGCATATGTTGTCCCTTTGGAAAGTCTGATGGCACTTACCTTCGTGAGTAATTTTTACTTTCTAGGAACACAAGGACTGAGAGCAGTGTCTTGACACTTAGAGGAGATGCATGAAGGTCCATGGAGGCTTCATGAACATGTGCCTCAAGAAGTCAATACTATCCATCCAAAATGCCTTAGCCAAAACAATTACAATCACAAAGAAGACTGGGGAAAAAGTTCCCCAAACTAGAAATCTGTAATACACGCTTTGGGGAAGAGAAGGAAACAAAGCAACTTTGTGTTATGGCTATGTAATTAATAAGGAAATTACCAATCTTGTTGTAAAAATCTTTGAACTCATCACAGAACTGGTGGTCAAAGAACTACTTTAAAATACACTTCTACTGATTCAAACCAGATGTATTTAGACAGGTAAGATTTTGCCAGCCAAGGTGCTGATAATGAAGATTTACAAAAGCTTTATTGCAAGCTAGGTAATATAAGGAAACACTTTCAGTTTATGGGTTCTACTGGCAGACCCTGGGTCTTACAGGGGAAGTCATGGGATTGAATCCTGATCCCTCTGGACTACATGTGAAATTACTGTCTTTCAGTGAAATGAGAAATGGCTTAACTTCCTTTAGAGCAGGGATAGACAAGATGACCTCTCAGATCTCTCCACTGTATTTTTATCTGTTTGTTTTTTGGGTTTTTTTTTTGGTTGGTTGGTTAGTTTTTGTTTGTTTGTTTATTTGTGGTTTTGTTTTGGGGTTTTTTGGTTGTTGTTTTGTTTTTTTGGGTTCTTTTTAGGTTTTGGGGAGTTTTTTGTTTGTTTTTTTTTACAAGAATTCTACTGGATTTTATGTCAACCTTCTCATCATAATTTAGATATGATATGATATTGGGAGGACAATGATAGGGTGGATATTCTGATACCAGGATGCCATGAGTCTCAGCAGGGCTTTTTCAAAGTTTCAGACCACCTGGCAATTTTTTTTTCAAAATTTTGATGATCCTTTTGTGGCCATGAGGTATACATTGTCAGAGATGAAAAAGACATTTTACCCTCCAAAATTAAGATTTGTTTTCATAACTGCTTGGGAAAAGTGGCAGTTATCATATGCATAACTTTTGAAAATGCCTGAGGGACTCCTATGATCTTTACACAGTAATAGTAGCCTGCCAATAGAACATGATTTTTTAAACTAGCAGATGTCCAGTATGATAATGAATTTTATTCAAACTGCCTCAAACTTCCCTCAAAATCTCCTTTTATGCTGGGAGGAACCCCCTTATTAGATTTTTCCAGCTCTAGGTGTAAGTCATGCTACCTTTGCTGCATCTGGTGCCAACCACAAGTAATCTATACAAAAAAGGGCTAAAGAGAAAGGATGTTAAGATTTGCTAATGTAATATCACAAGTTGCAAATCTCAGGCTCAAAAGTACAACATTACCTTAGCTCTTTTGTAGATGAACAAGGCATAATTTTCCTTTCAAAGGGTTCACATATTAGTTGGTGCAGGTGGGTGCAGGTGCATCAAGACACTAAAGGAACTAAAATTCCTTTTAAAATCATTGTTGTTATTCTAAAAGCTTGTTTTTAAAGAGAGATTTTTATGAAACTCTTCTTAGAAAGGGAACAACCCCCAAAACCTCATCTGTATCTAGATATTTAAAATATATAAAGAAAAATTTTGATGCAGAAAGGCTCTATATAATGTCAACTGTTATGCAAGATTATTTACAAGCACTGCTCTACCCAGGATGATTAATAATATTATTTCCACATCTGGGCGGTGTTAATGCAAGAGTTAATTATTTGTTATAACTTTGATTAAACTGTTTATGAAGTTGGACTTTAATATCTGCTGTATGACTTAGAGTGTCTGGGTAAATGACACTTGTATTGGTTTTAAAAATGTTCTTGACCCACGGACATGAAATCAATTAGTGGTTTCTTCTCTCACTTTTACTCTAATGAGCCTGGTCAGTTCTGAGCAGGATAAAAAGGGATCTTGAGTCTCGAAGAACTCCCTGACTTTAAGGAGTTTTTCCTACTGACCACACTTGTGAAGGTCAGGAGATGCTTTTTCACTGAGGCATCCTTGCATGGAGGCACACCACTGAGGCAAGAAAACCAAGAAAAGAAACATCTCCACAAGTATTGTTTTTTCTTCTTATTGACTACTTTCAGCTGCACATTTAGCAGAACTGCCTTGTTGGGTGAATGATTCAAAGACACTGTACTGAAAGCCCTACAGGGTATAAGAGACAAGTGTTTTGTTAGGGGTTTTTGGACTCTACTGCTACAAGACAGAACTTCTGAAAGTCCTGTTAACTGAGTAGGCTATCTAGCAATTTACCTATAGCTCATGATGTTATAGAAAATATCAGCGTGATGACAGTTGCACTTAACTGCACACCCTGCTCAGCAAATGTCTTCTATTTTAAAGAGTGCCTTTAAAAATGATATATTTTTTTCAGGTACTGTTTGACTCATTAATTCAACCATATATTTGCAAATAAAAATGGTAAAAATTTCAGTGGGTTTTTACCTGAGGACAACAGGAGTAAGGCCATCTTACCAGGAGCAGTAGTATTTTGTTTGCAATTTCACTTTTTAGGTTTAGAGTTATGTGGACAGCTAGTACCCCTGATGGCTGGAAACAAGAATGATCTCAGCTGGGGGACTGAATCATATAGCACACAGGCAGTCACAAATCCTAGGGTTGCAGATGAAACAGGACATTAATTCAAGATTAAATCTGTAATACCACAACCAAATCATTAGGGAGTGCCCTTGCCTTTTACCTAACAATCAGAGGTAATAACAGAGCATTTAAAAACATAAAGATATTTTTATAATCTCCCAGCAGAATTAATTATTTCACTCCTTAGGGATTAACAAACTTCCTTGGCTGTCAAAGGCCAGTAGACTAAGAGAGTCCTGAGTCTGTCCTGTGTCAAAGCAGCTGCTGAATTAAGAACTAGCCAGTCTATGCCAAGTGTTAGGTATTCTGAGCAGCAAACCAACTGGAGTCTTGATGGTGTGTGATCCAAGTTTGCATGCTGGCCTGCCCAGTCTGCAGAGCTTTGGAGAGTTTTCACTCTTATGTTCGTATTAAAACTTCACGGGAGACTTTCAGGAGCTGTTCACAGTTACACAGTCATGTGTTTCATAAGCCTGGAGGCAAGTAAGGAATGTGGAAGGCTTTATCCCTGGAGTAAGTCCTTTTGGAGGGTTCAGAGGTGGCAGGGTAGTGGGAAGCAGTATGGATGCAGTTACAGAATGTTCCAGATGAGAGGTGGGCCATGTGAGAGTGGCAGTACATCCTCAGAACACTGAGGCCACAGGCACTGCTGGTGTGGGCTGTGATGACAGAGTGCGCTTCCGTCCACCTTAGCAGTGTCACAACAAGCCTTGCTGCAACCTGCTCTGTAGTTACACAGCCTGCCTGGGAAGAAATAGTGTTGCAAAGGGAAAAAAGAGATGGCCTTCTTGGTATCTGCAGCATAAACCTCAGTCTCAGAGTTGCAATGTTTAGGAAGAAGCACATGTAATCTCTCGGATTAAATTTTAACATCTGGGAAAAATTTGTCTCAGAGGTACCCAACCAAAAAAAGGATGCTAATTTGAAGAAGCAGCCACACTGGTCTTGATCTCTTCCAACCTCATGGCAGCTGTTATCATTGGGAAAAACACCTTCCTGGATACATGTAATGGTGACTAAATTTCCAGGGCCTCAACAGGTGCATACAAGAAGGCTGCAAATACTGACATCAGGCCTTTACTAAGTAACAGCCTTTTGCAGATGGGGAAAAAAAGTTGGCCAATCCCTTTAAACAGTTGTGTGTAATTTGATATGGAAATATTGAAGTATATCTATATTTGTGGAAATATTGAAATATAGAAATGCCATGCAGCGATCTAAATTTATTACCAGATTAGCTGCCAAATGATACAGTTCTTGACTGACCCAAAAACATCGTAGACTCCTTCAATTGTAACTGAGGGTTCAGAATGAAGAAAAATCAGCAGGTAGAAAGGGGCAAGAACACATTACACTGATAATCTGATGTATTTTGTCAAATACATATCACGATCCATTTTTATAGTTAGCAAGAACAAGGAAAACTTAGTTTCATGAGGAAGGAAAAAGCATTCTACAAATGCAGATGAATCCTTATGTTAGGCACCCCTGGGCTGGAATAGAAGAGCACCACAGAGTTCTGTGCTAAGCTGGGAAGAAAAAGGCAAAGTCTTTGGGATTTCTCACTGAAAAAGACAAGGAAATTAGTACAAACATTACTTTCTTCCTTCTTTTTCATTCAGATGAATGCTAAGTTATCAAGTACAATTTTAATCACAACATGCAAGAACATACTGGATTGACTAAGATTCCTTAATTTTCTCATAGGCACAGCCAGCAATCAGTGATGACAATGTCTTTGGCCAGTAGTTTTTAGCTCCTATCAATATTACTGTAACAAGGGGCAAAAGAAACAATGACATCAAAGTGATTTTTCCAGATCAAGGCCAAAGCATCCTTAACTGGAAACACTTATCTTCTGCTGGTCAATGACTTGAATAGACTGTTCTGTGGCTCAGAATCCAAATCCAGAAATATCTCTACTTAATCTATGTACTTATTACACAATACCCTCAGAAGAAATTATGAGAAGAATTTTTGTGATTCAGATTATTTGATCTGAGGTGGCCAAGCATGGGCACATTCACATGTTGGGCAAGGGAATGAATATATGTGAAAATACAATACATATTCAAAATGAACAACATCTAAGATGAATTACATTTTTATTATGTGAAGGGCATTTTAAATATAAACTACATCTTTTGAGAGAAACCTTGTTTTAGATTCTAAAACTGTGAAGAAACCGTAGAGATATATGAATAAAAAGAAGATTTTTGAGGTGTCCTCACTATGCTAGAGCAGTACAAAAGGAGTTCAAATGTGGATGAGAAGCAAGGATCCTGCTCTATTGAATTTGCAGCATTCCTAAATATGTGGTACAGTGAGTGAAGTGAACAGGGTTTAACACACTGCAGTGGGTCTAGTAAATTCAGATTTTATTCTGATACATGTAAAAGATGGTATTTTTTCCTTCTTGGATGACTCTATTTCAGAATCACGTTGAATTAATTTTTTAACAAAGTTAAAAACTTGGGGTTTTAAGTAGTTTTTATTAGTGGTCCCTGCAGCTACAAATGTATCCTGGTTTTGGCTGGGATAAAATTCATTTTCTTCCTAGTAGCTGGTACAGTTTTGTGTTTTGGATTTAGTATGCAAATGATGTTGATAACACACTGATTGCTTAGTTGTTGCTAAGCAGGGCTTGCCCCAAGTCAAGATCTTTCCAGTTTCCCATGCTCTGGCAGTGAGCAGGTGCACAGGAAGCCAGGAGGAAGAATGGCTGGGACAGCTGAGCTGAACTGGTCAAAGGG
This sequence comes from Polioptila caerulea, assembly GCA_013397295.1. NCBI lineage: Eukaryota > Metazoa > Chordata > Aves > Passeriformes > Certhiidae > Polioptila > Polioptila caerulea. The sequence goes on from VYXF01012751.1 coordinate 529,865, forward strand.
ATGTTCCACATCATACAGTGTCATGTTCAGTGTATGACCTGGGGGGAGTTGGCTGGGAGGGGCCAGTCCCAGCTCAGGGACGGGCTGGGCTTTGGTCAGCAGCCGGTGAGCAGCTGCAGTGAGCATCACTGCTCTGTCCTGGGTTTTATTCCTCTATCTCTTCTTGTTAACTACATTTGCATGGATGTTGTTGTTGTTGTTATTATTATTTACTTTATTTAAATTATTCAACTGTTCTTATCTCAACAGGTTTTAAATTTTTCTGATTCTCGTCTGCATCCTACCTGTAGATTGGGGAGCGGAGTCAACAGCAGTGGCTGGTGCTTAGCAGCCATCTGGGGCTAGAACATGACACAATGTAACCTTAGATACCAGTAAATCTAAGGTAGGATGAAGTCACTGTGTTCTAAATCAGCTATTTAATTCATTACTAGTCATAGAGGCATTGGAAAACCCTTGTTTGATTTGGTACGAAGTGTAGCTGATCACTGTAAATCTAGAAATTGAAAATCCAGGGAAAAAAAGCAGCTCAAGAAGCACATGGGTACTTCTTCTAGAAGGAAAAGAAGACTGAAAAACATGCAGGGGAGATAAGAGGTTTAAGCCAGTCTAATTAAGAAAGTATGATACTTTTAATTCACTTTCACTAAAATATAAGCTTAAGTTTTTCCCCGATTTTTTAGGTTCCTTTCAGCTAATAGCATTGCCTTTGCAAAATTACTTGAAATCATGATTTATTATTGTTTAATTGTGAAGATTACTGTATTTTACGTGCTGCTGAAGAGCTCCTAAATTTTTTTTGTTGTGTCATGCAATGAGCATTTAAAATTACAACCAAGAAAATGTGTATCTCTGATTACCACTAATTTTAATGGAATAATAAATTGATTTAATTTGTCATCTTTTAGTCCCCTCCAGCAGACAATCCTCTATCTCCTGAAATGCCTGTTTGCTTTACAGAAGACTCATAACAAAATAATAATATTAATTATCATGTTGGAGTGTTGTGGGGTAATATCTATCACTAGTTTTTTTTAGACTGATACAGACAAATATTTATGAAGACATGGACACAGGCAGCAATGCCATAAGCAAGGGGATGGATCTGATCCCAGTCCTTTCCAGTTTGGTGGCTTCCTGAAGAGATGGTTCAAATGTCTTAGTGACACTGGACCAAGCATGTTATTGGGGCATTAATCTGTTATACTTTCTACCACAGGAAAAGCTGCCCCTGTAAGAAACTTCACTATAGCTTCTAACTCCTTGTCAACCTACAGGTGACGTTTGTCACATTTCAAGCTGAGTTTTTTGATTTTATTTAAGAATGAAACACAACCATAATCTGAAATGATGTTACAATATTTTCTCATTTGTCTTTAAATATATTCCCCTATAAGGAATGCTGTGGTATCTCTCAAAAACAAACAAACAAAAAATCCAAACCAAAACAAACCCCCAAATCCTCCCAAAAACTCCAAAACAAAAAACTCCTGAAAGAGGTTTTAGCATTTCCTATGCCGTGGCTTATTCAAGATTATAATTCACATAACCTTTTCTTAATTATGCAGAAGAAAACATTTGTAAAATTTCCATTTTAGGCAGAATATTTGAAGTTACAGTTTCATAAATGTCCAAAACAAGTACTTTTCTCTTAAATTCCTGAAGCATAAAGCATCCTAGACAGATTCATTCAGCAAACCCCATGTTCCAGTAAGGTTTTATGACCTTCCCGCCCTTCGGAAGGCCGCCCTGTTTGGTGTGTACCTCCTGCGTGGGCAAGGTGAAAGGGTGTATAAAGGGATGCATGTCACCCATACTTCATATTACAGCTCATCTACTTCATTTTCATCTGTGCAAATTCTACCCACTTAGATAATTGCTACATATACACCCACTCAACTGCTTGCAATAGAAAGAATGCTATTATTACAGTATTTAACTGAAGTAATAACTAGAGCAAAGTCATCCAACCTCATGACAATCCAGACCTAAATTATGTTACAATGATTATTTTGGGATTTGATGGTGAATGCTGTTTGTAATGCTTGAAGTGGTACACAATCAGTCAGGAGAAATGGAACCATCAGAGTACTCTGAAGGGAAGATCTGAGTCCAGTCATGGGATGAGCCTTACAACCTTACATAATGGAAAAAGTCAAATGAGATAAGGCCATACTCTACTGTATCTGTATGTACATGAGTTTAGAAAATAACCATGTATTCAGGTGCATGAAGTAGTTCACAGCCATATTCTTTGCATATGTGTCTCTCAGTAACAGCCACACAGGGTGAGTACCTTAAATACACTTCAGTCCTGCTAAAAGATGTACACTCATGGCCATCACTAGCATCTTGACTGCTCACACCACACTGGTCTTGGTTCATTCTGCTCAGAGTGGCACTGATTTATCAGAGAAACTGTGTGTGCGTGGTTTAGCTGAGGTACCGTGGGTGATGCAACCCCGGAAACAGTGTGCAACTACTGCAAACAGTTCTGAACCTCTGTTTGTATTTGGGATAAATTGTTTCTTCCTCCCTCTTCTCTAGTCTCGATGACAGCAGGTTGTGTGTTACGCAGTTGTTATAGTCTAGAGGCAAATTTTAAGTATTTCTGTCCTTTGACCCATATGTTGCTCTTGGTTACATTACCAACCACTTATTTAGCCTTTGAGCCACTGTGACACTGGACTGAATGGAAGGAAATCAGCAGATATATTTCTGACCTGAATCTAGGCTGGCCTACTATGAAGTGTAAAAAATGTAGTGTGCTTATGTTTGTTCAGAAAAGTGTCGCCTTTTAATACCTAAATATCTAAATGGCAGGGCTGTTGTAACTAGATAACCTTCAGGGTCCCTTCCAACCCAAAACATTCCATGACTCTATGATCTGCAAGACTCTGTCCTCTCTATGCTATTTTTTTCTCAATATATGGCGTTATTCAGACTAAATAAGACTAAAATAATAATTAAACAGGAAAATTAATCCTATTTCCTCTGCCTCTAGGCACATAAACAGCACAAGACTATCAGTGCAGGCAGTGAAATTTTATGGCAACTGCTGAATTCCAGCAGACTGGAGGGAAAGAGAAGGGCAAGGGAGTAGTGAAGGTTGTGCGACGGAAGGGTGGGAATTGTGAGACATCACTGGGGTTTTACAGATACGAGAGTGGGAAAGAAGCTGGAGAACAGCTCTTTTTTCAAACAAACCATGATGTGTAGAAGAGCTGGGAATGACTATCATTTCCAGATAATGAGGCTGTGGAGATTCAATGGTTTGGGGTCAATGAAAGGACACTGGGAAGAGTGCACCTAACTGTGGAAGGGAGCTTTCTTTGGTGACACTGTGATAAACTGGGCAAAGAAACTAGGAACCAAGGTGATGGAGACCAGGCAGGGCTCATTCAAGTGAGGTGGATTGATGTTGAGAATAGAAAAAGAGATGCAGGAGGAGAGAGAATCTCAGCCTAAGAACCGGTGCTGGAAAGAAATAGGGAATAAGAATAATGCAGACTGAAACTAAGTAAGAAAGAAAGGGAAGGCAGGAAAATTATATGAACATCAGTAGAGTGCACACATTGGAAAAGAATGCAGAGGACACTTTCAAAATATCAAGGTATATAGAAAAGAGAGATAACAATAACTGCTAGACACTATGTTTTCTTATAAATTGGATGAGACACAAAAATTCCTGATGGTTTGTCACATCCCTGCTAGCAGCGAATGATGTGCTGAAAACCATGGATGACAAGAAGGCAGGGTGCAAACCTGTGGTATAGTGAAGGGATATCCTTCTGCCAAGCAGCAACCTCCAGCTGCAGTGGTGAGGAGGTCTCCAGCCCTGCAGGCTGACACCACTGTCCCTGCCAGTAGTTTGAGCCAGAATCTAGAGCCAGATGGCCCACACTGACAGCTGTAGAAGAGAAGAATGAAATTTAGGATATGAAAAAGAAATGGGGAGACTTGTGCAGCAAAGTAACCTTGGCTCTCATGGTCTTGCATATGTAAGAGGGATGGCTTAGACAGATATTTGATGAAGGAGCTCTTCCTGGAGGTAGGATTAAGTACTCTGTGTTGTTTCTCAGATTGTCATTTTCTGCTTCAAGGCAAATGAAATGAGTTAGATTTTTAGACCACTAAATTTTAATGTCAAGTGACTTTGTGTTTTCCTTCAGGACAGCAGTGATATTTGCAAGCACAGGATAAAGTTGAGCCTGGGAAGAATTTGGTTTGATTCTGCTGATTTTATATAGGAAAAAAACAGAACAAGTTTTCATACTTAATGTCTGAATACCCCTGCCTGAGCAATATAGTTTCTTACACCATCTACAGTCAGCAATTTCCATCTATAAAACAGCTTTCCAAGGATGTTATTGGGAGATGTTTCCTTCAGGATCTAAAGGGAAAGCTCATTTTCTTCATCATCAGTGAAACATCTCTCCAAGAAGATAAAAACAAATTATTCTTTGTCTTGACAGCCACCTCTAAGCTTCCAAGCCTACCTGCAAATAATCCCATGTCTGTGGTACTATCCTGATTCCCACATTTTAGCATCAGTGATGGATATGTTTAGAATGTCAATGTTAAAAAAACCCAAAAATGTTCAAGTTCAGTTTATTAAGACCTCCAAGACAGTCATCATTTCTCATCACTCTGTGGCATTACTGCCTGAAATAGGATCCAATCCTAAGAACCCACAAAGACCACCATTACTCCAGAATGAGGTTAATAGCAATTGCTAATCCTAGGTTCTGGCATATATGCTCAAGCAAGTATTAAGAGACAGGAGGCAAGACTGAGGCAAATCTTTAGAACTAAGTAATCACTTTCTTTTAGTAAGAAATTTTATAGCCTCCAAACACAAGTTGTCCTTTTATGTTAAGCAAAGGATCACAATAATTTAAGGCAGAAAAGACCTTTATGATCTAGTCCAAGCATTAAACTTAGACTGTCAAGTCCACCACTGAACTGTGTCCATACACTACATTTACTTGTCTTTTAAATACCTCCAGGGTTGCTCCAGGGATGGTGACTCCCCCACTGCCCTGGGCAGCCTGTTCCCATGTCTGACAAATCTTTTCAGTTAAGAAATTTTTCCTAATGTCCAATTTAAACATCCCCTTGTGCAGCTTGACACCATGTCCTCTTGCTTGTTGATTTAGAGAAGAGGGACCACTGGACTTGAGGTGCAGCTTCACCAGTTCTGAGTACAGGGGACAATGCCTGCCCTGCTCCTTCTGGCCACACTATTGCTGATACAGGCCTGGATGCCATCAGCCTTCTTGGCCACCTGGGCACAGCTGGCTCATGTTCAGCTGCTGTCACCAGCACCCCCCAGGTCCTTTTGCACTGGGCGTCTTTCCAGCCACTCTGCTGCCAGGGGTTGTTGTGCTCTGTAGAGCTGCCTGGGGTTGTTGTGACCCAAAGGCAGGACCCAGCACTTGGCTTTGTCAAACCTCATAAAACTGGCCTAGGCCCATCAATCCAGCCTGTCCAGCTCTCTCTACAGAGCCTTCCAACTATCCAGCAGATCAACACTCCTGCCCAACTTAGTGTTGCCTGTGAACTGACTGAGGGTGCGCTCAGTTCCCTCATCCAGGTCATCAGTGAAGATGCTAAAAAGGACAGGCCTGGGGAGCACCACTTGTGATCAGCTACTAACAGGATTAATCATTCCATGTTCTACTGGATTCATCCAGCTCCCAGCACAACTCACCTCCAGTGTCATGCAAGCAACACCAGACTGGGACTGCCAAATTCTGTAACCTATTTATTTTCAATTTTCAAATAGCAGTAGAAACTCCATTACTTCTTTTCTAAACAGATTCGTAACTTCAGTATTTCTTGCTGGAAAACTTACTGCAATATAAAATGTGCCAAAGTTAATGTGCCATTAACTGATATTTATTCTGTGTTTTGACTGGCCTTTAACTGAGTTACTTTTTTATCTTCTTGCTCCCAAAATGATTTAACAGCAACAGGTATATCCCTTTTTAAATTTCATTCTGATAGGTTAAAAAAAGCCACATGCCTCTGCCTCATTCTTTGGACTGCCTTCTGTCCCTGTTTCAATCTAAACTGATCTATGTAAACAAGGAAGAAATAGAATTAAAATATTTCAGAGGAGATCTCAGCCATGCCTTCAATGTTAGCTGTAACATTTCAGTAATCCTACCCGGAACTTTGTGAGATTAAGCCCTAAGGTTGTATTTACCCTTCCCATGGCTTCATGGCATTGGCAGGACTGCCAGGTAACAGTAACAACTAAAAAAGGAAACAAATTTACAATTTCTCCACATCTTGAACTCCTGTTTTCTTAACACTTGTTGGTTCGGGACACACTGGGTAGTACAAAATATGGGAGACTCCTAATTATTCTTAATTTCTCAAATATAAGTGTCAAATTTGCTATTCTGGGTCACATGGTATTCTAAACTCCACAAAGCTACTAGAAAGTCCTTACTACTGGGCCTGGAATTAAATCTGATTGACATTGTTCTTGCATAGATTGAGAAAATGAACTGGTTCTATCCTTACCATGTCTGAACCCTGATTTTTCATTCCTGTTTTATTATTTCTCCTCCTTCATCTTTATGATTAATCTGCCAATTCTCCATCTCATTACCTTAATTCAAAATTAGAGCAAAGTACCTTTTCAGCCCTATTAATTTTTTATATTTATCACACCTTGGTTGCTACTTTTATTTTTAGCTGAAGTTTAACATATGCTGCTGATTCACATGGCACAGTTTATTATATTAATTAGTTCCTTTTGCTCCATTTCTTGTATAGTCTTTATAGTCATAATAATACATATTGTACACTAGATATTTGTAGGAATTTTGGAAACTTTTTAACATTTTTGACTAATATTGCACCTAAAAATTCCAGGCTGTTGAAATTCTGCATCTCTTATTATATTTTCCCACTCCCTGAGATCCAGAGGCTTAAATTTTGAATTCATGTAATGACATGGATTACTCAGAGTTGTTTTGTCTATCATTAGAAATCTCCATTCATATGCAAATCTGCTGATAGAAACCCATGTCAAATTCCTAAAAATACTCTGAAAAAGCCTCACACCACTTTTTCTTCACGATGACTCTCAAGGAAAAAAAAATGAGAAGGAAAAGCAAAGATAGCAATGCAATTTTTTTTTTCTTCACACAATGCAATTCAGTTCTTTTTATTCCAGTGTATTTTTCAATATCCATATTACCATATTGCTGCTTCATTCTAGTTCTGTTCTTCAATAGTAGTTTTAGTTGTTGCATTTCCATCCAGACTCTTTGGATGATAGTACACCATCATGCAAATGCAAGGAAACAAAATACATGTGAACAAAACAAAATAATTTTAGCTAAATTTGATGTTGGCTGGTAAGTATTGTGTACAACATTTTTTCTCTCTGCACTGATCATCTAAATGTACTTTTGCCTCTTACATACTTCCTATCTGAATTTTATCAAACTCTCTACTAGCAAAACCATTTTTTCCAATTATTTGCTGCTTCATGCTAGGCAAGGAATATCAAGTTTTTATTCCCTCACGAGAAAATCTGTTATTGAACAAATCTGTCTTGTGCCATAAAAACCACAAGCCAATAGAAAAGCATTAATGGTGGATGCTTTTTTCACAGGTTTGTGTCCCCTTTCCCTGGACCACAGCTACAGCACTGCGTGTGTGTGGGAAGCGATGAACCACAGTCATGCATTTTACTTCATGGGAGCCAATTTCTTGTTCTGCATCAAATCAAATCAATGAAATTCAATCACCTGCCTTCAACAGGTTGGATGAACCATTTCCTGAACTTCAAAATTCATACCTATTGGTTGTATCAGTCCAAAAAGACCTCCACCATATAAGGAAGAGGGTGAACAACAGTACAACATACGGGTATTTATTACATTTCAGGTTTCTGTCGGGTTTTCTGCTTTTGCAGAAATGTCCCTGAGATGCTAGAAGTCTTTTTTCCCTGCCCAAGATGAATAAAAGACGTAAAATCTTCGGTCTTCAGTTTTTCTTTATTGTTTATTTTACCTTATCGAAAACACAGTTCTCTCTGTCCTGCTGAGATCTTCACAGCACGACAGTCCGAG
>VYXF01012751.1:538035-557935 GCA_013397295.1 Polioptila caerulea
CAGGTGTCTTGGGCTTGGTGCCAGGGCTTCTGAGCCCTCTGAGCCCCCTGCACAGGTCTCTGAGCTCCCAGGGCAGTCAAGGACAAGCCCTGAGATCCCACAGTTTCCTGTGCTGAATTTAGCCATATTAACATGTTCTGTGTTTTGCTTTAATTATACCCCGTGTGACACCCACGTCTCTTAACCTTTTTAAAGAGGTTATTCCCTTTGCAAAACCAGTGCATTTTCTCAATTTAGCAATCAATGACACTGCCGAAAAGTTTCCTTGATCGACGTAGACAGGACTTGACTGGAAGCACATCCTGGGGAGCCTTCTTTCTTCCGAGGAGGGAAGGGCGCACAAGGCTTTGCGCGCCCGCTGCTCCCCTGCCGTGGGACACGGCTCCTCCATCCCAGCGCGCCCAGGCGGGGCTCCCGGCGGCCGGCCCGGGATTTTTACGGTTGAAGAATCTCCCGGAGATCTGGGCGCGGAGCCCGCGGTGTCTGCCAGGAGCAGCTCCGCCTCCTCGGCCCGGGCGCGGGGGCGGCGGGGCGCTTATCCCGGGCCGGGGCCGGGCCGCGGGGGCTCACCGGAGCCGCGGGCAGGTGAGCGGGGCTCGGGACGGGACGGGGCGGGTCGGGACGGGACGGGACGGGACAGGATGGGATGGGATGGAATGGAGGGACGGAGGGCGGCAGGGGGAGCCTGTGCCGCCCCACGTGGAGCCGGCAGCGGGGAAAGGTCCGGCCGCGTTCCAGCACTGCCGTGCTTCAGCAAGGATCTGCTCTTAAGGGGTCCTTAGCGCCCGAGGTTGAGCAAACCTCCGAGTCTCCGCGGTGCTGACGTTTGGAAATGTTAAATGACATTTCCAGGAGAAGAAAAGGGGCAAATGTAGGTGATGGGAACTTGCTGTATATTATTTGTGCCTGAGCAGGACAGGTACCAAATCTGAACGCTGGTGCTGCTCCTTGTGCTTTCCATACACCCGACCGTGTGTGCTCACAGCCAGGAAAGCCAAGCCTATCCTGGGCTGGATCCCAAGAAGTGTGGCCAGCAGGGTGAGGGAGGTGATTCTGCCCCTCTACTCTGCTCCAGGTGTGAGCCATCACCGGGAATGCTGATCCAGCTCTGGGGTTCTCAGCATAGTAAACACATGGACCTGTTGGAACAGGTAGAGGGAAGGATCACAGTGATGATCAGAAAACTATCTGGCGAAGACAGGCTGAGAGAATTTGGATTGTTCAGCCTGATGAAGAGAAAGCCCCAGGGAGATCTCATTTCAGCCTTTTAGTGTGTGAAAAGGACCTACAAGAGGGTTGGAGAGGGACTTTTTACACAGGCATGTAACCAGCAGGACAAGAGGGAATGGCTTTGAACTGAAAGAGGGCAGTTTCAATTAAATATCAGGAAGAAATTTACCATAAGAATGATGAGACACTGGACCAGGTTGCTCGGAGCAGTTGTGGATGCCCCATCATTGGCAATGTTGAAGGTCAGGTTGGATTGGGCTTTGAGCAACTTGGGCTGGTAGAAGATGTCACTTCCATGTGACATCCCATGACAGGGGAGGGTTGGAACCTGATGCTCTTTAAGGTCCCTTCCAACCCAAACCACTCTATGATTCTATGAGTTTATCATTCTTCTAGCTCTTACCTGCCACATTTCTGGCAACCAAGCTGAACAAGGATGCTCAGGTAGGGGTAGTGCCCAATATCCACATGCTCAACCAAACACAAGTGGGAATTCAGTTATTCATGTTTGCTGAGGCTGTAAATGGGAAACAGTGTGTTCTGGGTTTAGTATCCTCAGTGTGTGAAAAGGTGGAATGGCTGCCAAAACCTGGGGGACTGAGCACTGTAACTGCTGATAGTTTCTATCTGGAGGGGGTAGACCATTCATTTTTGGGATGGATGTGCTGAAGGCAGGAGAAGCTCTACAAACACAGGAGGGGACAAGATGAGTGGATTTATGGAGATAAATAAAATGGGTGGTGGCAGGGTGAGACCAGCAAGAAGAGTTATTTTCCACAGAACAAAAACATGCAGGAAATACAAAACTGAAATTTAATTTACATTGAAAAGCAAGAGGCAGAATTGTAACCATTAGATAACTCCCCTCATGAAACACAACAATTGAGTTTGAGCAAAGAGTAGGAGCCTGCCACAAGAAAGCAAGTGCCAAAAAATTCTCTCTCCAAGAGTTTGAGTTAGAGTTACTTTACACTTGCTTCTGTGTAAAGCTTCTTCTCATTATGCTCTACTAAACATATTGCCAAGAGCCAACTAGTGAGGAGCAGGATCAAGATTATCACTCTTCAGTCATGGTTGAAAGCCAGCTACAAGGTTTTAATTTTAATATAATAGGTCTCTTGTGACAGCTTTGTTCTTCCCTGGGATTACACTGTTGGTGAGATTATCCTTATCAGCAAATGATGCTTCAGCAAGACCTCAGGATCCAAACAACTTGTACTACAGGAGACTTTTGTTGAAAGGGGAGCTCCTCTCTAAGTAGGGAGACAGTAGTTCTGTCCTTCTCTGACATCACCTGCAATTTTACTCTGTAGATACAGCGATTACTCTGGAATTTGATATGCTTTATAGGTGGAGCCCAAACAAATACTTCACATGTCAACACACATGTTGTTCTCTATAAGAACCATGAAATCACTCAGAACAGAAGCTTCAAGTCCATTACTAGATAAGATGAGAAAAATGTAGACAATTTAAAAAATGTTTGTTTAGGATTTTTTTTTAATAATAATATGACACTATACCCACTTGTTAACCTTTTAGAAGCTCTTCAGTGTTGAAGTACATTGCAGCTGCTCCTGGCTCAGATTTGATAAAAGCAGAAGAGAAATTTCTCCCTTAAATTTGACATTTGGGGCAAAACAAAGCCATTATAAGTAAAGGTGTTCACTTTGTGGTAACACTCCTGCATTGTCTTCTAATGCATTGTCAAGGAGGTTGTTTATACTGAGTTGCAATGGCACTCATATAGTTGTAATAATTTCATATATGGTGTTTGGTGGAAAGAATGCTTCAATGCTTGATAGAAAGAATGCTTCAATGCTTGTATTTGTGGTTTCAGCATGGGACTGGTAAGACATAGCCAATAGAACATGTTAAAATAGAAGTCCTGTCTTGTTGTCCTGCCCTTTGATGTTATACTGACAGTAGAGGGATGCATTTACTGTGTTGAACTTGCATCATATAGTCCAAATACCAGGCTCCAGGTTTCAGTAATTGGAATTAATTCTTTTCTTATGAAATATTGGAGGCAGTCTGCAATTGAACTGTGAGAGCAGAAACTGAACCATGGTTGAGTACCCAGTTTCCAGAAAAAAACATGCTGCTTCTAGTTGTTCCTCAATCAGTCAATCATTTATTCTTTTTCTACTCTTGGATTCAGCTGGAGTGATGTTGAATTAGCTGGTATCCCACCCATCCAGCTAACTGGCAGAAGGTGAACTCACTCTCTGTCTGCACAAATACTTTCAGATGTCTTTGGTCAAATCTGTACTGTTAAATCTGTTTTGTAGGTTTTTTTAAAAAAACAAGATTTTGCACATTGGTTCCTTTTACTTTCTTTCTAAAGCTTTTTCCCAGTGTCTATATTGAACTTAAAATCAGAAATTAATAAGTTAAGATGTTAATTAATAATGTAGACTGTGAGCTAACAAAGTTAAGGGTAGTGGTTTTCCAGCCAGCATATGATTTTTTGCTACCCAAGAACTGGGTTGGAGGAAGAGGAATCAGTGGAATGTTGCATTGTTAAAACTGATCGATGTAAACATCCTATTAATATTAGAAGAAAATTCTGAAAATGCTGAATAAGGTAGGACACAGACTCAGTTCTCTTTTGGTAGAGATTCCGCAGCTGGTGGATACTTTGTTGTCATGGTAGTCGATGACATAATTCATTGCATATGTGCTCCATTTAAAAGGTGTTTATTTTTTAATAAAAAAGGCAAGTGGCATTGGTAATATACATGCATAATACCCAAATGTCAGCCTAAGTTTGGGCGGTTCCCAAGAGTGATTTTGCTTATGCCAGCATTTTCTCTGGCATCCCTTTAGCAGGAAGCCAGGAGATCCTGCAGGAGACCAGGCTGGGGGTAAGAACGTAGAGTGAAGGACTGGTGGAAGGACAACTTTCAAGAAGCAGCTCATGTGTGGCTTAAAGTGACTCTTTAAGAAGCTCCTGTTAAAACCATATGTGCATGAAACCTGTACAAGCTATGAAACCTCTAATTTCTTCAAAGAATGGAGGTGAATTTGTTTGAAAGGCCTTTTTCCCACAAAATTAGAATGAGTAACATCAGTTACCAGCTTCTCAATTATCTTGCCAGAAGTGAGTCTGCAATTGGGGACTTTGGAATCATCTTAAATCTTGTTGATAAATTAAATGATCTCTTGTTCATCGGTGATCTATATATACAAATTAATCCCCATATCACACAGGAGTTATTGTTGATGCACTTGCTATGGATACAGACATTTTATCTGTGATTTTAAGACACTTTTGCTACTGACTGTAGTAGTCTGTGTTGCAGATCTGAACCCCCAATAACAATACAAAATCCACTCACTTCCTTCACCCTATGTTGCAGGCTGAACAAGTTATTCCAAGTACTGCTCAGAATTTCTGATTCAGTAGCCTGAGGCAAGCCCCCTTAACATGGCCTTCTCCTGGGCTCTGTCAGCACAGCATGCTTTGCACACATGGAGGATTTGTAGTCCTTGCTCTTATCAGAACTTTATAAAAAATAACTTACTAGAGAGTCACACTGCACCATCAGTTTTATCCTTCTTAAACATTGTCTAAGCAGGTATTTTAATATCTGAATCATGCAGACCATTCCTTTTTTTCTTTCATATTATTGATAAAATCTCTTTTCAGTGGAAATACCCAGATCTTCCTATATTTTAGTGAGGCATCAGTCATCAGGATATAAACAATTCTATACTAATTCTTGTTACTTTTTGTCATACTGATTTCATTTGTTTGTACCATGTTGAGCATCTTCTAACACAGTACTTGCTTCCTTTTTGTTTATTATCCTTCCAGCTTGTGCTATACCTATGAAATTGGTATAACTCTTTGTCTCAAACCAAGAGTTTTTGCACTTTGAATCTTCTGATTCTCTCACCCATCTCACTGCAGTGGGGAGTGAGTGAGTGGCTGTGAGGTGCTCAGCTGCCTTCTGAGGCTGAACCAAGTGGTCCTTTTAGGTTGCAAAGGTGGAGTTCAAAGGGTTTGAGATAAGGACAGATTACACTGGCATTTGTGAGACCAAATTTATAACTGCTGCAGCTGCTCATTCTGCAGGGCTTGCTGTGGGGCTTGCTTGCCTTGATGCATGTCAGGCTCTAGTGCTTGTTCATGGCTGCTTTCCACTTTTGCTGTTTGTTGTACTCTTGTCATCCGTAATTCTGAAAGGAGTGTGTGCTTTACGCCAGTCCACCCCTGTATTCTACCCAAAGCTTCAAAGAAGGAAAACACAAGTGTACAGCAGGTTTGCTCATATAAGTACACAGCTGAAGACATAAAGTCAGAGTAGTCTGAGCTTGCTGTATTTTACAATCCTGGCACTGACTTTGGCACTTACGCTTTGTTTCTTGTAGGTACTTGTTCTGGTGCTGGAGCGGAAAAATCCACTCATTAAACAAGTAGCAACCTGATTGAGGCAAAGAAAATCAGTATTCAGTTATGGATTACTGAACTGGATTGCAATGTTTCAATCTCTAGCTAATGCTCAGGAATCTTAAAAGCAGCCAGTGATGCTGGAGTGCTCTTGCCTTCCAGTAAAACCACTACCTGCTGTCAGGGTTAGCTGTAGGTATGGACTGACTAGGGAGTTGCATGTGGTAAACACATCAGCAGGGCCATGGAGCTCTCCTGGCCTTTGCTAGGGCTGGAAGATCTGAAAGAAAGGTGTGTTGTATGGATGAGGGGTGAAAAGCTGCTTTTCCCAGTGCTAACAGCAGTACCAAGTATTGTCCCAGACACACCCAGGCTTTGTGAAGAAGCCATGACTGCCTTGGTTTTGCTCGCTGTCCCTTCAGCTTCTCACTCCACTGTCTGATCCCCTTGCTGCCAAAGTGAGAGGGAGAAGAAGTCCTCTCTACAGAGGATACAGAGAGCTCATACCTCTGGAAGCAGTCTTGGCTAATGCTGCTAAAAATACAACCCACTTATCCTCTTTTGGGAGAAATCATCTGATCAGCCATGTTGCAGGGGTCCTGAGGCTTTGTTGTACTCCAGTCCTTTTTGTTTCAGCCCTATTACATAAATACATGGATAATCTCCAAGCCAGCACCTATCTTAGCATGACAGAGAGACACAAAATGTTTGAACCTGTGCTATACCAAAATAAGCATCAGGTATATTTACAGAAACCTTTCTTCCTAAATTGAGAAACTACAGCTGGTTTGCTTTTTTTTTTTTTCTTTCTTCTCCATGCAGGACATGATAGGTAGAAAAGAATCCTGTGCTTCAGGATCGTTACCAATGACCAGCCTCAGCTGCCTTTTCTATGCACTGGAAGAATGGACTGTTGTGGAGTTCCTGAAGAAATACCTTTTTCATGTGATCATTGGCTCACTGACAATTAGTGCAGTATTAGTTTTTTTTATAGTTCCTTTAACAATTGTCTTTTTCATTTACCTTAGTAATGTTTTGCTTTTAATCTATCAGAGGAACAATGAGTTAAAAGCAGATCCTTTGAGTGATGTTTGGGATAGTGTAAGAAAGACTATAGCAAGCTTTTGGGATATATATGCAAGAGTATGGCATGGTAAGTATGACATGACTTGTCTGAAGCATTGAGTTACAGTAAGTGGTAAATACACAGAAGTTTTAATTTTAATTGTAGTATTTTTCTTCCATATTGATGCAAATAAGTTATAATTATTATACTTTGTATGGCTTCTTTGAACATCCTGCAGTATAAAATTCTCCACGTGCTCCTAGGACTCTGCCTACTCCAATCCCATCCAAATGGCTCATGGCAGGAGTTGTAGCAGGGATGGAAATAAAGGCAGACAAGGTGGAACAGAGCTCTTAGTTGACAAAAGCCGTGTCTTTCCCAAGCCCTTGTATACATTAGCCTTCCAGTCTGACTCCACCTGAAACCTAAACCAAATAAAGGAAAAGTCATGACAAGGATGCATAGAACTGTATGTCTGTGAGGAAATTCTCTCCCACTGTGAAGTGAATATATTTAACTCTTGTGGAGAGAACCTATTTTTGGGATTCTTAAAGATTATGGTTTCAATTTAAACATCTCATCCTCTCTAAAAGAGGAACACTTTATTATGGAAAATCCCAAAATCTTCATTCTCATTGACACAGAATAGAGATTCATACCTCTTCAGGAAAGTATGCAGACTGTTTGCCTCTATTTCTGAAAATGAAGCACTTTCACACTAGTTACTGATTAAAAAAAATAAAAATTGTACTGTTTACAAACAGTTCCTAGTGGGAAACATTTGCTTTAGTTCCCTCATTGGGGAAAATGTCAGGTTCAGGTCTGATCTTGTGATTAAACTTACCAACAAATCAGTCTAGTGATATGCTGTGGTGTTTGAGGGACTTTCTCTGTGCTGTTGACCAAAAGATCCATCCTGAACTTAGTTATTTTGAGAACTAGTACAGAAACTTTTATGGGTCTCTGAAGATCATTTAACAAAGGACAGTAAAGTTTTCTCTAAACTGCCAGATGATTTACAGATATCATTGTCAGTGTATTGCTTTCCATCCCAAACAGGTTATGAGCTTCATGGTGTGGAAAACCTCCCAGAAGGACCAGGCATTCTTGTGTATTACCATGGAGCTATTCCTATAGACTACCTTTACTTTTTGTCTAGGCTGTTTCTGTGGAAAAAAAGACTTTGCCTGTCAGTAGCTGATCATTTTGTGTTTCGTTTACCAGGTAAGAATATGTTCCCTTGTATTTAAGATTCCTGGATTCACCTAACCTGTCCTGGTTTTGGTGAACTTCACATTTACTATACTTGAAAAAGAGTTTTTAAACTAAAAGACTTCTTTTAGATTTTTAAACTAAAAGTTGGTAGATGTAACAGAACAAACAGGGTAGAGTATCCTGTCTTTTCAGTGAAAACATTGGTAAACCCTCCAAAGCCAACAAATAGACATATCATCCTTTTGGGATGAAATGTCATCCCTCAGTAGAAAGTGCTGGATAGGACTCTATTGACCCAGTACTGACTGCTCAGGAGAAGATATAGAGAAACAAAGATAATTCCATTTTAGATAAACAAGGCATAAAGAAGAGTGTCCAGAAGGAACAGCAGGGGATGGCAAATGCTGTGTCAACCATCAAAAAGGCTGTAAAAGATATCTGATAATAAAGACTACAAATAATTGAAGTTAGACCTCCCCATTGCATTAGTAGAAGAAGTGGCTACAAGTGAAATTCCTCCCTAACCTTCTTTTGCTCTGCTCCCATGACTTTTTGCAAAGGAATGTTGCACTTCAGAGATTGGTTCTTTAAAGAATGCTCATGAACATATGCTGGACCTCCGTTCAGTTTATTTACAGGATTAATTACAGTTACAGGAATTGTGAATTAATAACTCTCTTCATCTCAGAATAGCTTCTAAGTAATAAAGTCACAAAAAAAGACAAGGATGATTCAGAGGTGTGGCATGGATTCCTTTGAAGAGCTAGGGCATCAGACAGAAGACTTGCATGGCTAAGGGATAAAAAATTCTGTGAGACCTGGAAAAGAGGAATAAGAAATTATAATGTTTGCATGTGACATATTATAATTCTCAAATATAATTCTCAAAAGTTTTCAAGCCAAGCAAATGGAAAACCTCTTTGCTTAATAAAGATATGGCATTTCTGACTTTAGGATAAAACAGAAATGTGTCTGAGTTCACAAAGGGATTAAACAAAGCCAACATCTCTCTTTGAAAGAATGATATATCAAGCATGAGACCATGAATAAGATTAAATACAATTAAATTACAAGATTCAGCACTGTTATTCACTTCTTTGTCTTCCAAAGTTTTTTTTTCAGACCTCTGACAGTTCAGAGTTGTTGCTTCCATTTATTAATATAAAAAAAATTCTTTTCAAACTATGTTGTTTGAACAGGGAACTTGAAGATTGTGGAAATGCTTGTTTGCTTTCTATCTGAGTTCCAAATTTATATATTTAAAATATGAAGATAATATTGGAAAGCACAGAGTACTCCTATGGTTCTCAATCTGTCTTTTAGAGAAATCCCAGTTATGGAAACAGAGGAAGGAGATGCACTGTGGTAAATTCATTCCCCATTCATTCATGTGGTGCTGAAATAGCTTCTGTCATTCATGCATCTTGAGAGTCTTAGAGCAGTTCAGTTTGATCCACATAGTTTGCTATTTAACCAAAAAATACTCAATTAAACAACTCAAAACCTCAATGTTTAAAATGTTAAACATCACGTTTTAAAAGAAGAGCAAGAATAGCTGCTTGTCAGGTATTTATTTTTGTAGTAATCTTTATTGTACTGATTTTTTTTTCTATATTAAAATATGTAAAAAGAAGGAGAGAGGAATAGATGCTTATTTTCAGATTTTTAGCAATTACCCACAAATTTTGTTAACATAATTTGGTTGATAATTATGGAAGACAGCATGTGGAAGAATTTTTTAATTGAAACGTTCCTGACAAGATGGTTCATCTTCATAATATTTGGGCAAAAATATTGTCACATATTTGTCATTTTGCCAGCTTTTATTCTGTAGGTGCCTTACTTCCTTTGTAAACATTTGTCTTTACCTAAACACGTAGCTACTAGATTTTAATTTAGCTGTCATCTGGCTCCTACATGCAAAGAGTATTTGGGATATATGACGTTATATTAAATGTACCTTTGCTACTTATTTATTTCAGGACTTAAATTATTGTTGGGAGTGACAGGCGTTATACCAGGAACGAGGGAGGAGTGTCTTGTTGCACTGAAGAATGGATACTTGGTGTCCATCTCTCCAGGGGGAGTTCGAGAAGCGCTGTTCAGTGACGAAAGTTACCAGCTCATGTGGGGAAACCGAAAAGGCTTTGCTCAGGTTGCTCTAGAAGCAAAAGTGGTGAGTGCCGTGAGTTACCAATTCCAGTTCAGGCTTTCTGCATATCTGCTTCATTATAAAATGCAGCTAAGGAGCATTTATTGTAAATTCTTCCAGGAGAAATGGTTGAGAAGTAAAGATTTCATTTCCTTTTCCCATCACTTTCCTCGAGCACATTCATTCACAAGCAGCCAGAGTTTTGTGGAACTGTCAATTTTTTTCTTGACTGCTTTGAAGCATCCATCTCTGTGGTTCCATGTCTACACTTCCATCATGCAGGCATCCAGTGTTTCATCTTGACTATATTTCAGGAATCTTCATTTTGGTCCTTCTCTATACTGCCTTAAGGTTTTGTTCTCTTTGCTTATACTAATGGATTTACATCTTTACCTTGTTTCCACATAGCCAGTCATTTTCCTATGGTTCTTTAATGTATTATCTTTCTTCTCATTTTTTCTGGGAGGGTCTAGGATTTTGTCTTTACCTTTACTTTTCTTCATGTTTGTGAAAGTTTGCATCAACTAACTCAAGGTGTGCCCACATCAGTGTTTAAGTTTGAATCCTGCGTGCACTTTTGAAGCAGTTTTTGCACTTCCATAACCATGCTTTCATGCACATCACAGAACATGTTTGGATACTGGAGCTGCATTCTTTCTGGCTGAATCTAAGCCAAAACTGGAACCTAATACTCTTCAGTGTCAAGCGGCCATTCAGCCAATGGTGCCAAACAAGAATTAGTTCTACATAAAAGCAGAGCACTGAAGTGTGTTCAGTGTGGATGCCAGCATCCTCTAGACATGTGCTTCTCTTGATTTGTGCTCCACCAACAAACTCATGGCCAAGGTTTCAATTAGTTTCTATGTAGATGATGATCTACAAATACAACCTTCTACCACTAGCTCTTGTTGTATCTAAATTTACAAGGGAGACTGATTTTCTGGTACAGTCTCTGGAAAATTATTTTATTTGGGATAGCATGCAGCTGAAAGAGCAGCAACCCCATCTTTTTCCTTCTTGCCACTTCTCCTCATCATCACCACCTCTAGACACAAGTTTTCTGCCTTAATTTAGGCTTAGCATACCTAGTGTTTTTTGTGTCTGACAATAATGGTGCAAATCCAGGCTTTATCTGGAAAAGTGCTGCTATGCACTTTCTGTTGCTTTCTCATGAACTGCACAACCATCACTTTTTCCTCACATTCTTATGAACATATCATAAATTGCAGTGCTCTTTGACCTTCCACATAAAGTTTTCTGTCTATATAGAAGAAGCTGTACAGGGAGTTGAGTTCTTCCCATGAAACTTTAATTTCTTAACATCCCTTTCAGATTTTTGTGCATTTATATCTCTTTTGCACCTCATCCAATTTGTTGCTTCTCAAACTTTGTTGTGGTCTCTTGTGCTATGGCTCCTAGTACAAAGGATCTGAAGGTGTAAAATGCATACTTCAGGTTAGTACTTCTTCATAACTCTATCTCTAAATTATTGTGGGGAGATAATTAAACACTAGAATAAACTTAGGGGCATTTAACCAATGGATAAAGTAATTTTAGGCCTGGAATCCTGTTTCCACATCTTGTCTTA
This sequence comes from Polioptila caerulea, assembly GCA_013397295.1. Lineage (NCBI taxonomy): Eukaryota > Metazoa > Chordata > Aves > Passeriformes > Certhiidae > Polioptila > Polioptila caerulea. Next base: position 549,683 of record VYXF01012751.1, read on the forward strand.
TGTGGCCTTTTAAAAGTCAGGTTTTATGTGTCTCTGTTCCCTTTCCTGTCCTTTTTCTCAAAAGCGTAAATGTTAATTATAATACTTCATATATTGTGTCGGCCTGTACACCACCACCACAGGGAAAATATCAGAATGTGAATGGGATAAACTCAGTCAAATTCATGTGGGCATTTTGAGTTCCCCAGTAGTCTTCTTATGTATTAAATGAATAATATGCTGAAACAGTTAGAAAGAGATGTCACTTTAAAAACTTGAGAGATTTCTATTGATTTTGCTTTCATCTCAGTCTTTCAAGATACTTCAAACATCTAGACAAACTTTTGCCAGATGTTCTCCTTTTACCTGAAACCTTACAGTAATGCAATGTAATAGGTTGTGGGTTTTTAGATAAAAATTGAATTGAAAACTGAGTGCCCTTACATAGATTGTCACACATCACAAGAATCCTTGCCAGTAATTCTAATTCTACCAGTCTTCCATTATAGAGAAGCACAAGGAAATAACTGAATAGTAGTACCTAAAGTTGTTATCTCCTTTTCTTGACAGAATTTGTTTGGTTTTTGATGGGGATTTAAAATATTTTATTTAATGAATTGAGTATTCTTTGAGGGTAAGGTTCTTGCAGTGTGAAAGGGTCTTGTGGTCCTTTGCATAATGTTTGGTAAAACAATCACTATGTAGGACTGTTACCAGGAGGGCAGAGAGAGTGCATTATCCTTTGGCAGCTCCTAGCCTGGGCTTACCTTTACAGTGCTGCTGGTTCTTATATCTCTTGTTGTTACCCTCATTCAACATTGTGGGTTTTTTATGATCAGGAAGTCTGACTGGATCTCTGTATGCATTGCTGTAATTAGCTTGCAAGTTTCACTGAACTTTGGGCATCATTGATATTCTTCTGGAAATCTGGAATCAGACAAACCTTAGATAACTAAACACCAAAAAAAAAAAAAAAAAAAAAAAAGAGAACTGCTGTGTATTTAACAGTAGAGGGGGTAGTATAAACCTTATATATCACTTCTTATATAAAGTTAGGCCCATAGTAGTAACTGGATTCCATCTTTCTACACATTTCAAGTTTGATTGCTCTTGCTGCATCCTTTTCAATACTGGCCAAACTAGTCTTCCAAGTTGTCCAAAGACTGGGATGTCATGGATGCCAGGCACCCATCAAAGCCTCTCTATCACTGCACTCCACAAGTGGACAGGAGAAAAATAAAGGAAAAGATTCATGAGCTGAGATAAAGACTGGGAGAAATCACTCACAGAGTACCATTATGGGCAAACCAGACTCAACTTAAGGATATAAATTGCATTTATTAGTAACAAAATCAGAGCAAGACAATGAGAAGTAAAAGTCTTAAAAACACCTCTTGCCCCACGTCTCCTTTCTTCCTTGGCTCTATCTTCTTCCCTGCAGTGGCACAGGGAGATGGGAAACAGGAGACATGGCCAGTTCATCACATGTTGTTTCCTGCACTGCTCAGAGAGGAGTCCTTCTCCTGTTCTAGTGTGGGGTCCATCCCACAGGAGACAAACTTCAAATTGAGTCCATCCCCTGGGCAACAGGTTCTCCATGAACATGTGAGTCCCTCTTCCACAGGGTGCAGTCCTTCAGGCACAGCCTGCTCCAGCGAGGGTGCCCCTCAGGGTCACAAGTCCTTCCAGGAAACCTGCTCCAGTATGGGCTTCTCTCCCCATGGGTCTGAAGACCCCTGCCAGGAGTCTGCTCCAAGCACTGGTTTCCTACAGCTACCCAGCCCTCTTTCAGGCATCCATGCTCTGGTGTGGGTCTCCTCCATGGGCTGCAGGGGAATCTCTGCTCTGGAGCACCTCCTCCCCCTCCTTCTGCACTGACCTTGGTGTCTGCAGGGATGTTCCTCTCACATTTTCTCACTCTGCTCTTCTTCTGTGTCTGCAATTATATATGCACAGTATTTTTATTTTCCTTCTTAAATGTGTTATCACAGATGTGTTATGATCATTCCTGGTAGGCTTGGCCTTGGCACTCAGCTCATCTGTCCTGGAGCTCTTTGGCACTGGCTCTGCCAGACATGGGGAAAGCTTCTGGCAGCTTCTCACAGAGGCCACCCCTGTAGCTCCCCCTCAACCAAAATGTGGCCACAAAAACCAAATACACTGGGAATAGACTAATCCAGATATCAGAAGTTGCTCTATTATGTAGCAATTAATAATAATTTGCTAATAGTTACTCAGATATCATGAATAAAAGCAAGATAGAATTCTAAGGGTATTTTAAAATTTTCTCTACATACAGCGTAGCCATCAACCAAAGAACTACACATACTTTGTCAAAATCACCACATGGTGGTTAATGACCTGTCACAGACTACTTGAATGGGGATTTCAAGACAAAATCTACTTTATATATGAATAGACATTCCCATCCATCATATAATAGTACAGAAGTTCAATAGTTCTTCCACTGAAAAAATTGACGAAAAGCAAACAAGAAAATGTAGTTTCAGCCTCAGTCCTTACCTGTAAAGTTTCCACATTTGGTTTCCACTTCATTTTGTGTAACTACTCTGCTTAACAGGACTCAGAGGGTGTTACTGACTCAGTGTACCTCTGGGACATGTATTTGTCTCAGTCAAGCTCACCCATGACCTTCAGAAATACTCTCTGACTATGGCGTGGTTTTGGCAAGCTGACAGGGGAGGGATCATCATTTCTGAAGATCCCTGAATTTTATCTGGGCCAAAAAATGCCTTCAATTTGAGTTAGGTGAAAAATAATCAGGAACTGTGATTTATAAAATTCTTGTGTATGGGGCAAGGGGTTTGGACTACATGATCTCTAGAGGTCTCTTCCAACCTCAACTCTCCTGTAATTCTGTGATTTTCAAGCTGGCTGGGTGAGATCCAGCTCCTGTCTGGCACAGCAAAAATAAGTGTGTAGGTTACTGCAGATCTGGTTGTGCTGCTTTGCAAATGTAAGATTTTATGTGTATATCTGTATTTTCCAGCTTAGGGACTGAACCTTGCTGCTTACCCTGCATCTCAATGGCTGATCATTGTATGAGAGTAACTTCTGTAGCTGCCAGATTTCTTTAGAGCCTACCACTTAGATGTACAATATTCAATTAATAGCTGAAACAAAGTGAGGTATTTCTACTGTCCAGTACTTTTATGTTTTTAAAAGACATTACTGATTATTTTTAAAGGGTTTATTTCTAACAATTTCCCTTAATTTTGCATTCTGAAAGGTTTATTATTACAACTTTATGCATGTTTGATACTTTTTTTTCTCTCTCAGGTATGTTTTAATTTGAATGCTTTTTATCACTATGAGTTATTTGGTAGGCTCTAGTTAGGTCTTTGTCTTGCTTTTTTTCTCATCCTGCAGCTTCTGTTCTGTGGTAGTTATTTTTTACAGTATAAAAGTCTTCTTTACCTTCTGCACAAGTTATTCCAACAACCTGCTCAAATTAGAGTTCCAGAAAAAGGACAAGGGACAATAGAGGAGAAAAAAAAAGTCTTTGCATATCTGGAAACAACTACTGTCACTTGGTCTACAAACTATGAAATCTTACCTCGGGCTGTAAGGCATGACTGCTTCAAGTGCAGGTATCTCAAGCGTGTTTCTTTTCAGTCACAATGATGAAGTGACCTTGTTCTGTAAGTGCCTAAGGTTCCTCCTCCAGAAGGTGTGTAGTCCAGGTCACTGAGGACACACAATTGCCTTTTTCAGGGATCTGCAGGAGTCTTTTCCAGTGAAATTCTATCCAAACATTACTGCTTCAGTTACACCCTTTTTGTGAAGCAGATGAGATGAGCCAACCATGAATGTCTGCTTGCTTTCTGCAAGACTTCACCAACTGAATACTGTCCTATTCACCCCTCATGGTGAAAGATTTACACAGAGAAACAATTGGAAATTTGTTTTATGTTCCAGTCAGAGATATTGCAGCAAATACATAACATAGAAGCTACATAAAACCTAGGACAATGTCAGTCATTTTATTTTCAGATAGTGACTTTAAAATAGACATTTGTGGGAGCTGAAAAATAGCATTTTAATTCTATTCTGGAGTTTTTAAAATCAGTATTCCTGGTTTACTACTTAACTGACATAATTACTCTGTATTTGAGTGATTTTCTTATCTGCATTAACAAGCTTTAAAGCAGAAATTCAAACCCGGTATAACATTTCCACCTTTTTATTTATTTCTTTTTCATACTTCTTTAGCCCATCATTCCAATGTATACTCAAAATGTCCGTGAAGGCTACAGGATGTTTAAAGAAAGAAGTAAGAACTTAAAAATATATTTTATGTATTTCGAATGTTTTATCTCTTTCCTCTCAGATTTCTCTTACTTTTACCTTAGACTTTGCTTTTCAGACTTTTGCTTACTTTGGATTCTCTAACACTGGCTGTGGGTCAGAGGTAGCTTAAATTTGGAAATATCTTGTGCATAACTGGTTTGTGTATGTGATTTGGTTCTTTCATGCAGTCTTATTTCTCTGGTCTATGAAGTCTATCAAGCTTTGTTTTGGTGGACAGTTGCCTCAACCCTGTAACACCTTCCTGACTGTCAAATGAAGCATGAATTTTTAAGAACTCTTCTACATGAATCAGATTTCATGTTTGGACTGTGTTTACTGTGACTATAATCTCACTTTTCCCTCCCATAAACCCTTCCAGGATTTTTTAGACAGTTATATGAGAGCACTCGGTTGCCGTTTACTCCTCCATACGGAGGACTTCCCGTTAAATTTCGCACATACATTGGGAAGCCAATCCCTTACGACCCGAATATAACCACAGAGGAATTAGTTGAAAAGGTAAGTTCTCTCTCCTTGCAATATTGAACTACATACTTTGCTCTCTACTTGAAGCCAGTTTTTTACATGTTTGAATAAAGGCAAATACACTTTTATTAGCTTGTTAAAGCCATGGGCAGTTGTTGAGGTTTGGGATTATTTAATGTACAAATACCTACCAGTAAATATTGACATAGTAACAGCTGATTTGGGATGCCCTCATGCTTTTGAAATGTATGAGCTCTGTCTTCTTGTTATGTTAGTTTTGTTTCTGCCATGCCTTTGATGACTTTGATAATAATTATGATAACTGAAGTGACATAAATCATGTTTTAAATGCTATTTTCAGTAACTATGAAAATAAGTTTCATAAATAACAAATAACTTTGAGAATCTTCACCAAATAGCCTAGGGCTTTAGAAGCAAAGTTCTTCAAGAGCTTCAGTCTCATTGTCAAAATGAAAATGGCAAAAAGTTCCATCCAAAATATAAGAATATTTAGAGTACCTACATTTTGGTGAAAGTGATACCCGGGAGCATAAAAGTGTTTATAGATCTAGAGTTTAAGCATTTTTCAAAATATTAAATTAAACTGAAAATACAGCTTTAAAATTTTTCATGGAAGATGAAAGGAGGATTTTATGAAAAAAAAAAAAAAATCTGCTACAACCTAGAAATACACAAACAAATCAACTGTCAGAAAAAACATATCAAAAAACACCTTGCTGCCCCCCCCCCCAAATACAACAAGGCTAGCTTTTCTTCTTTTGTTTTCTTTTTTCCTTTTTTAAGGGTCTGCTGCAGGTTGTTCTGAGCTTCACAAAAGTGAAACCAGAAAGACAGGTTTGGTCTGTTACAAGGGAACAGCCCCAGCAAGCTGTAGAGTTTGGTATTAGCACCTTTAGGAGGCTGAAAGCAATATGACTGCCTTTATTGTTATTCATATTCTTGTATTTTAGGGGAACAGTATTTTGTGTACCTGCAATAGTGAGGTTGAAATTTCCCATGATATTGATTTACACTACTAAGGCAAGCCTTTGGCTGCCCTCTTTGACCACCACCCACTTTGGTGGGAGTATAGTTAGGTATTCTGTGGCTGATAGCACTTAAGAAAAATCCAACTTGGATGAGGTTTGAGGTAAGCAGTGGCCTGGCTGACCTCTGTCTGATCCTGCCCTGCAAAGGAGTTAGGACATGAATCTGCCAGGAAAGATTGGCTACTCTTTTCTTATATTCACAGTGATATTCTACCATAACCTGGGATAGATCAGTGGAGTAGGTAGCTACCCTCATTTTAAGTTTAAATACACATGGGAAAAAAAAGGAGGTAATTTCTTATTTCTTTTAGAAATATAGAATATTGTATTTGTTCTCTTCCTAAACTTTCATTTGAACCTCATGTAAAGAATATTACTACTTCTTATTATGTGTGTGCTGTATTTGATAAAATTATGGGAGAATTCATGTTGGGAAGGACAGACAAAGTTTCCTACTGCAAATTCCTAGTCCAAGATAGGTCGGCTATAAGATCAGATGAGGTGAGTCAAGCTTTACACATCATTTTTTGAGGAAAATTTTCAGGGATGGGAGATTGCAGAAACTTAAAGTTTGCATGTGTTAAAGGCTACTTTGACTAAGTAATGACCACATTTGATAAATCTTAGTAATTTGAGCCTACCTAAACTGCAGTCATTGTTTTTGCTCATTTCCAAGAAATGTGTCATTAGGACTGCTAGTTAATATAAAACATAACTTTTTTCTTACAGTAGAGCTATGTGTGAATTTTCCCTCTTGAACCTCTGAGAAGTTAGTGATTATACTGTGCTTCCATGCATAAAATAGGTCTGTGAAGGCAAATTTCTCTTCTCTTTTCAGACAAAGACTGCTGTCCAGGCTCTCATAAGCAAGCATCAAACAATCCCAGGCAACATATGGAAGGCTTTACTGGAGAGATTTGATAAACGTCGTAAAAGTGATTAGAATGCTCATGTTTATTTCATTGGTTTTACATCATTCAGTAAAAAACAATGTCCTTCAGCACTGGTCACTAATAGCTGGTGTTCATCAGTTTAATTTAAGAATTACAGATTTGGTGGGAGAAAACAATTAACCTCTAGAAAGTTCCCCCATGTCTTTTAGAATATCCTGAACTAAGAAAGACTGATGAAGATGACTTATGTATAATAGCAATGCAACAGCTAAATTCCCCCAAAGGAAATCATGCAGCCAAGATTTTCCTGGTTCCTAAAACAAGTACGTACTTACATCTGAGAGCCTTAGTGGTGTTGTCTAGATCTGTGAGTTTGTGTTTTGATCACAGTCTGGTCTCAGAACAGAGCCTCAGAGTTGGTGTTGTCCCACCAGAGACCACCCCATGGGGGGCACCTTCCCTGATGGACCCCAAGCAAGACACATCAGAACAAACTGTCTTACTTTAGGTAATCAGCTACTGCTTACACCATTCTCTTAGAGACTACAAAAAGAGACATAATCCCATTAAAATAGATTTTAGACTCCATCAAACACATCAGCTTAGCAGCACGTACCCTGCAAAACAGGACTTTTTGCATCCAAGAATTTTCCCCCACAGAAAAAGGTTTCTCAAAGAGAGGGAAAAAAAAAAAAAGGTTTAGTTCAGTGTAGTAAATATTGCAAATACATGTAGAAGGTAGTTTCAAGTCTGAGCTGGTTTGTGCATGCTCTATTGCACCACCATAGTTGTTAAGTGGATGAGGCTGCCCCAGCCTGAAAATCCCTGGATATGGTGTGTGCAGTATGGTTGTGCTGTATTTACTCAAATCTCCCAGTGAACAGGCTTGGGGGGAGCTTTCTTAGGCAATGCATCTTTGAGGCTTATCATCACTGGTGGTTTGCTTAAAAATGCAGCACTGCAACACTGCTGGTAGAGACTGAACCAAAATGCATATTTGGAAAGGCAGTCTTGTCTTCCTAATGCAACTTGTGGAAAACTCAAAGTTAGCACAAAGTAGAATGTGTTTTTACAGGCTGTGGGATGTTGTTACTGGTGGGAGTGGGACAACTTTGTATAATCTATCCAATAAGCCATTAAATGCAACTAAGTCTTAACTTCAAAGACCAAGATAGGTAATTTTTGTGCCTCATTTTTCCTTTGTGTACTTTTAATAAGTAAATAATCTTTCCTCTCAACATTTTAAAAGGTTACATAGCATCTAAGGATATATATGTAATGTTTGCCCATTTTTCAGTAGAAAACTAAATCTGCTCTTTGGATTAAAATAAATTCTTCCCTGATCCTGCCTCTTCACAAGTATTTCTTGCACATCTGGCCAAGGGAGAAGGATGGACAGGTGAGTTATTTCCCTGGACCAAAAAGACAGAAATCCTGTCCTGAAAAAACCCCTCAAATCTGTCTTAAGATACAGGAGTCTTTACTTGAACACCTTAACTATAACTGCTGTATACAGGCAGAAAGATTTTTTTTTT
>VYXF01012751.1:566362-586138 GCA_013397295.1 Polioptila caerulea
GGAAAAAAAAAAAAAAAGAAAGAAAAAGAAACCCCAAACAACCCTACAACCAACCCCCCAAACCTGGTGATTGATACCTGTAACTTTACAAGTGTTATGCCAATGCCATGTGTGTTAATTGGCTGACATGGAGCACAATTAGTGGGCCTTTGGGATGAGACAAACAATACACTTGCAATGTGTTGCAGCTCCATAGGTATACAAAGTAAAAGAGGGAGAAGAGCCAAGAGTACCTTCAGAATTAGGTAAATGGAAAAGGAGTTGCAGACCTGATTAATTTTGAAGAGGTGACAGGATTTGGTTGAGGAGGGTTGTTTTGAGTTTTTTGTGTGATTTCTTTTTGCTTGTTTTATTTTATTTAAAAAAGATACTGTAAAAGTAAGAGTAATAGTGTTAAGTGAATATGTCTTAAACTGATGCATTTGGGAATTTTGTGTTAATTAAATATGTTCAGCACTGTAACTTGGATAGAAATGTGATGTCAGGAAGAAGCTTATGTGTGTTTATATGTTTTTCAACTAGGCATATATGGTCACAACTAGCTTATAGTATATAGTGATGGAAAGCTGGAACAGGTATAACTTGGAGATAAGTAGCAAAGATAAGCTTCATATCCTAGAGTAAAAGGAGAGTTGAAAATAGGTGCTGTAATATCAAATTTTCTAAAACCGTCACTGATGGCAATGAACTTTGAAATAGTTGTTTCACCACTCCAATCCATATTTTGATTTCTCTTGACTTATTGATTCACAGGACTTTGCAGCCTTGAAAAACAGTGAATTGAAAAAATAAGGATAAATTATACAGTTTGAGATAATGAGACTGGATGTTTTCTTTTAATGTTGGGGGTTTTTGCTCTTTCTCAAAGTGTGGTGCCTTAAATGAAACTTGTGTTCTCTGTGAAGTAACTTGTATTTCCTGTAGATGCTGCAAGTTACCTCTTGACTTATTATTGGTCACTTTGCTCTTACCACTTTTCAATCCATGTTGGTTTCAGTTTGCCAGCTTGCTGCAAGTTACTTTCTTTGGGATAGAATTGTATAAAAAAATTAACATCTGTTAAATTTTTAACTCCTAACAGGTTATGAGCTTCATGGTGTTGAAAATATTCCTCAAGGACCAGGACTTGTTGTGTTTTATCATGGAGCTACTCCTGTTGACTATATCTATTTCTCAGCCAGACTTCATATAATGAACAAGAGGCGCTGCAGCGTAGTAGCTGATCATTTTGTCTTTAGATTACCAGGTAACATACTTCATTATAAACAAGCAGTTTTGGAATTCTTATTTTACATTTTTTAATCATGTAATTGATAAAAATTGTGTTGCATGAACACAGCTTTCAGAACAGACATCCAGACAAACTCAGTGAAAGCTTTGAAATAGAGCATGTTCTTTACAAACAAGAATGAGACTGGCCCATACAAGGATGGGACATATTCCTGTCTGGGCAACACCTTCCAATCACTCTATGGTGTTTAGAAGTGAAGAGAAGGAGATTGTAGGAAAGCCCTGTTCTCTGTATTAATCATTAGCAAAGATTTCAATAAGATGTTTCTTTTTCATTAATATAGGCAGAATGAGTGGTGTGAACTGATTAGGAATTAAACTGTTTGGAACAAATGCCCTATAAGCTAAGAATAATAGTCTTGAGAGACAATGTATTTTCTTATCCCACCCAACTCTTACCTAGTTGAGGATGGTGGGCAGTGGAACCTATCCCCAGGAAGACCATTTCAAGCAGAATCTCTTTGGGAATGAAAGCTAGAGAAGTGTTCAACATGTTTGTGTGAAACAAGAGGTGAAGAAGGTAGAAAATGTTATGAGCATTATGGGCAAACATATATGTTTAGGGCAAGATTTTGTCTGGATGGCCTCATGAAATGCACTGCCAATTGGTGAAATTAATTTTGTGAAATGTTTGGTTTTTGTCTGTATGAAATACAGTAGTACCTGCGTTCTTTCCCAGGTTCGGTTTGTGATCAAAGGCCTGTCAATTCACAAAATGAATTACAAGGAGCATTCTGTAGTGTGCTGGTGCTTTTAGTGAAACCAGCTCACATAAGAAAACTGTCTTCTTGTCGGTATAGATTTATTTCAGCCTTAGTCCCTGAAAAGAACCTCTTCTTACTGATCACAGTATGGCTTTGCCTCTACGACTGCTTTTGCCAACAGATTCATTTGTCAGTGGTTATCAAATCTTTAGCATACTGATGGCTAATATAACCAACTTCATCATGCAGACTTGGCTCCATATTGTGTCTATATAGGCACAGTTATTTTTTAAATGGGGCATTATTTTACTCCTTTTCTGCTTTAAAATAAGGCTCCAAGTGTGAGAATACTTATGAGTCCCCCCAATATTGTTCAGTAGCATTGCAGAAAACCTCCTGCTGAATGGCTGATCTTGAAGAACTGGTTCCAGCAGTACAACATCTAGCTAACAGCTACAGGCATTCCTCAGGGATTGATACTGAGACCACTGCTCCTTAGTGTTTTTATAGTACCCCTGAATGAGGGGCTGGACCATGCACAGGAAATTCACTGATGATACCAAACTGGGGTAGCTGTTGATATACTGAGCATTAAAAGCTTGTCTCAGAGTGACTTCACAGAATTCAACTGGCAGAAATATTATGAAGTTCAGCAAAAGCAAATATAGAGCTGTGCATCTGGGATAGAGCAGTTCTGTGCAACAGTACTCTGGATAAAAGGGGGCTTTGCAGGAAAGGACTTAGAATTCTAGTGGACAACAGGTTGAATGTGAGTTGGCAGTGTGCCCTTACAGCAGAGAAGATGAACTGCATGGTGAGGTTTTTTTAGCATGAATGCAGCCACTGGGTTGAGTGAAGAGGTTTTTTTCCCTTGGCATGGCACCTATGCAAGCACATCCTGTGATATGGTGTCCAGTTGTGGACTGGTACAGGGTACACTGACACACTGGAGCATGGTCAGTGGATAATGGGGAACTGGAGCATGCAGTGTACAAGGAGAGATTGAGAGAACTGGATTTGTTTGGTCTGTACTAGATAAGGGTGGGGAAAGATACTATTGTTGTCTTCAGTGACCTAGTGGGAGGGTGGGGAGAAGAGGGAGTCAGACTCTTCTCACAGGTGCACAGGGATAGATTGAGAAGTAACAGAGACAAGTTGCAACACAGGAAATTTTGATTAGACATGTGGAAAGGTATTTTACCATGAGAGTGATCAGACACCTGAACAGATTGCTTAGGCAAACTGGGGAATCTCCATCCCTGCAGACTTTCAAAACTCCACTGGGTGAGGCTCTGAATAGCCTGATCTAGTTGAACCCGCTTTGAGTGGGAGGCTGGACTAGATGACCTCCAGAGCTTCCTTCTAATCTACATAATTCTCTGGTTCTGTGAAGGAATTAAGGCTATTCAGGGAGACAAGTCCAAAGAGCCCAGAAAATGTTGGGGATTGTTTCAAAATAAGCACGGTAATCTATGAGTGGCAAATCAGATGCTGCTTCTCTTGTGAATCAAGCCAGAAAGAGTAATTTTATCCTAATATTAAGGCTGTCTGATCTTGATTAAGTGTTTGGATTAAACTGAATGCCTTTTCAGAAGATGTTTTAACCTCAAGTTATTATGCACAGTGCAGGGGAAAGGGGAAGGGGTGGCGGTGCATTTGGGGAGTCTGTTAGACACACGTGGTTGTGTCAGAATTGTGACAATGTTAAGTATGCTTTTCATGTATTTTGGAGGAGAAGGATATGAAATACAGTCATGTGAATTCTTTTTTCCTTCTTTTATAACTAGAGGTTTGCCACAAGAAAAAACAAACCCAATATTCCAGGTTTCTGGTTCCTCTAGACTCTTAGCTGTGTAGTGCTCAGAAATGCATTGACTTCTCTAAGCTAGGGAGAAATCCTTTTCCCGATGCATTTAGGGAGGACTGAGATTTCACTTGTGTTCCTCTCCATCATCCTCTGCTATAGTATGGGTCATTTTTGCTTCCTAAAGTCATCTGGGAGTCCTCTTTAAAAGGTTCCCTGCTATTTTATATAATTAAGACAGTCCCTTTCCTGTAATGTTCCAGAGGAGAGGAGCTTTGGCTTCTTGTCCGTTACACGCACAAGATGTTGCAAAGTATCTTGTGGGCTAGATGCTCTGCAGATATATATGTGTGATTACCCACAACTATGGAAGGTTGGATTCAATGGTCTAAGTGGTTCCTCTCTGTCTGGAGTCCTAAAGGTCAGCCATGGGAAAATGATGACATCCTTGCCATCCTACTACCTGGTAGCTGACAGCCCTGATGTTACAGTCACTGGGGCCAAGATAGAAAAATGTACATATCGCACAAGTTGAGAGCAGTGTTACATGCATTACTGGGCAGTCTCCAAAGGATTTTCAAACATTTCTGCCTACACAGTCATGTGGAAAATAGGAGAAGAGTATGTTGGGGCAAAGGGCAGAGTTCAGATTGAACTGTGGAATAAAACTAAATTAGAACTTGGTGTCCAGAAGAACATGTTCTGAATGGCTGAAAATGTATGTTTGGATAATTTTGAGAGTTGTTTTATTGTTTAAAATGGAAAAACAGATTCTTGGTCCCTTTCACTGGTACTACCCTGGTGTATCTTCTAACTTTGTGGTGACCTTTGCCTTGGACATAGGTAACCTGGCTGTCCTTTCAGGGCCACTGTGTCAGATTCCGTCTCTCAGCTGCTTTAAGGGAGCCAGATTCTTCGGTACTGAAGCAGACATATCAACAGTAATATGTGATCTGCTGGCAAGGCTGGGGAGTACAGCTCAGAATGTAGTTGATACTACAAGGCAAGGGAGGAAATACAGCTGAGAAATTTTGTGAAGACTTGGAACCTCCCTGGACAGCTATTCTGTAGAACACTTTTTTGTCTGTATTCTGACAATATTCTGTTCTTTTTTTACTGATATATTAACTGGACAGACTCATGGTGTTGCTTTGTCACATACACCCTCCCCCCTTACCCTTTCCCTAGTGTATCCAGTGTAGAAAGGAACGGTGTTGTCAGTCTTTGCTTGCTTTGAGTCTCTTTTCCTGCTCATCTCAACCCTTTTCATGATTGTTTTGTCTGTCTTCTGAGCTCACTGACAGAAAGGACGTAGAGACAGGCAGCTTTTTACTACCAGATACATTTCAGAGAGCTTTAATTATTTTGGGAATGTCAAGCATTGTAAAAATCATCTATTGAAAATCCTAAAAAAAAAGCACTTGAGAGAAATGAATTTCAATTAGGCAAACTATTTCAGGTGTTCTTCCATGCAGATTTTACTGGATGAAGACTGAGTGTCATCAGCAGTGATGTGGGGCAGGCACAGCAAAATATGAGACAAGTGTAATGCAGCTTGTGTTCTGTTGTCATGTGTATGGGCAGATCCTGATAGGGTATAGAGATGAATTGGGAGTAATTATACTCACACCACCTACAAAGACTAGTTAGAGATCAGAGTTTAGTTAAGAATAAAGTCATATGTCATATTTTTTTTTCCCCCAAGCCCTTAGTTTATGCAAGCTATAGGAGAGGACAGATCTCTGTCTTCTTAGCTTTGTTTCTACTTTCCTTTAGAATGTGTGTGTAAATGTGTGTTTATAGTCACAGCTATTCATTTATTAAAAGGCAGACTCAACTAGATCAATTTTTTTGTCCTTGACTGTGACTGATAAGGTTGTTTGCTTCAGTGGGAAACTTCAAGAAAGAGAAGTAATGTTTCCCTCACTTCCCAGTCATCCAAAGTTACCATTTTGGTATGCAATACTCATAAATACTGTATACATTTAAAATCTGTTGAACCAACTGGACAGGACTTATTTCTTGCAAACAGAGGTCTGTGGTAGTTATGTCCTTTAACAATAGGCTAGTTATCTAAATTGATCAGATATGTTCCTTTTGATGCTTGTAGCAAATTTTTGATGTTCTGCTGTTTCTTGAAGAGTCTAGTCCCAATGACATGTCAGATTCATGGTGATAGGAGGAGTTTATGTAACCTTAGGTCAAAAACTTCAGTTACGATATTAACAGAAGGTAAGTGTATCCAAATGAGGCTTACCAGATACCTCTCTTTGAAATGCCATCCAGGTACTCACAGACTGAACCAGAGTCAATTGCTGCAGTGATCCCTAATGCAGAGAATGATGCATTTTCTTTGTCATTCTTCTTGCACATTACTGTTTTTTGCTGAAGTTACAGGACCACAACAATTTCCTGGTATTGCTTCTTGTTGCTCTCTCTTTGGGCTATGCTATGTTTGAACAGTAGAGCTTGAGCAAGGAGACAGTGCCCTTGGGGCAAACAACTCCTCTGGAGGGACATGTGAAAGATATCACAGAGCGCTTGACAGTTCTTTTTCAGTTTAGCCTGGACTTTACTATGACAAAGAGCCACTGAAACCCCCAAATCTGCAACTTGGCAGACCAGAATCTGTAAGTTGGACTTAATGGTTCATTCCCTCTTGGGGACTTGGGACCACAGCTTATTAGACAATTTAGTTTTAGCTGTAGTGTTCTGTGCTGGGAATCTGTACTCAATGGTAGCATGAACTAACATTTTCTGAATTAATATTATCTTACCCTACAGGTTTTAGAATCCTGCTTGAGGTATTTGGAGTTATACATGGACCAAAAGAAGCTTGTGTCAGGACTCTGGAGAGGGGCCATCTGCTGGCCATAGCCCCAGGCGGGGTGCGGGAGGCGCTGTTCAGCGATGAAATGTACACTATTTTGTGGAGCGATCGGAAGGGCTTTGCTCAGGTGGCCATTGATGCAAAAGTGGTAAGTATGGCACATCATGGAAGAGAAGCAAAGAAAGCTGAGTTATTAGTACTTTCTTCCAGAGAAAGCTGTTTTGATTATTATATATTTGATAGATTTCTGACTGTCATGAGTATGGTCTACTTGCTCTAACAACTACATTTCAAGACACTTTTTGTTGCTTTTGATAGATAAGAAGGCTTTAGAGTCAGTTAAGAATAGTGTGGTTAGGAAATCCAGAGTTTAAAAGAGCAAGAGAGGAAATACAGGATGGTTTCTCCTTTTAAGCATGTGCTGTTTTACACATACCTGGTTAGTACTGTGATGGCTTAGCCCTCCCTGACCAGCATGGCTGGGAAACAAACAGCCATGGTTGTTCAATCAGAGATATGGAATATGCTGGGTTGGGAGGAACCATCAGGATCATGGAGTCCAACTCAATGTTTCTGTTTCTTCTGTCACTGAAGTGTGGTGTGACCCAGCAGGGTACAGACTCACTGGCACTTCATACTGTATTGGCATTTTATGGTGGTGAGGGATGTCCAGGGCTGGTCACTGGTGTGAACTCTTCAGTTCTAATGCACAGCATTGGGCTGGGTCAGCAGGCAGGTACTTATTCATAGGGGACCAACTGCTAAGGCACAACAGTGTGTGATATGTTTCAATTGTAACTATTTTAGTTATCATTTCAGAGTCCCTCTCATTCTATATTTGTACTTGGAAGATGTGTGCATATGTCCACAGGTCTGCATATACCTAATTTAAAAGCAAGTCTCACACCAGGAGTTTTATATTTAGTTACTGTCAAAGACAGACTAGTTAAATCTCTGGATTTTATACAGAAATAGAATACTTTTAAGACCCAAGTGTGCATCACTTGTCACAAGGAAAATAACACTGTTTAAACAGGTATTTTCAACAGGTTTAAATTTTACTAATGTATTGTAATAGCATGTGAAAGGTCATACTTGAGATTCAACTATGTCTGTACAAGTTGCATTTATTTTCATTGGATGTGTGTTTGGTTCCCTTTATGCACTCACAAGGGTCTTGTAGATTCATCTCCCCTAAAAAAAAGCCTTGAGGGATTCAGTAAAAGAGAAAGAATGTCAGAGGCAGGCTGAAAGTAGGAAAAACATCTTTATTTAGATTAAAGGTGAACTTTTAAGTCACCCTGAATCATAAGCAGAACTCCTCATGGAAAGAAGAATATGTCTGAAACATCAGAAAAATGTGTCTAAAACTGAGACCTTCAGCTTATTGAAGTTGTCTTATTTCAGCAGTTTTTTTGCCAGAATTTCTGTCATATAAACAAAAATTTCTACCTCTATGTCAAAAGTAAGATGTTCCATATATGATTGTTCTAGAATAAAGATATATGCATTCAGTTTAGGCAACTGCACTCCTTTTTATTCTCTGCAATTATTTAGAGACTTACTTTTCCTCTCAAAAAACCCCCAACTTGATGCATGTCTGAAAAGTTACATGTGCTAGCTCATCTCCATACGTGTCTTTGAAAAGTTTAAAAGAATCTGAGTTCATGAAAATCCCACAAAGAGTTCTGTATTTGTAATAATGCTGTGTACAGTGGGCACATACTGTAAAATAATATTGAAAAAGTTTATATAGTAGCTGACCCTCTCACAGTTCTTGTAAATCTTGACAGCTGTTTGCAATTTTAAAAACAGCAATAAAAACTTGAAATATTCCACACCATTCCAAGCACTCATCAGCAGAAATAAGTCATGGACGTGTATTGAATATGACACATCAAATGTGAAGCAATACCATCAGCATAGCAGAGAGGAATCAGACAAGTTTAGTGTCCCAATCCTGTGAATCCTTCCCTTTGAGCATAACTACAAATTAGGTAAGAGGTTTAAGCACTTAAATCACAACTGTGCAAACACTGCTAGATGGGGGGAGGGACACCTAAATGCTCCATAGGTTCCGAAATTCTGGACTACTCTAAGAAAATATACTTGCTGAAACAGTGTCTCACTGAAATCTTGTGGTATTCTCCAGTTTGAAACCTCATGGCAGGTTGCAGAAGAACTTCAGAATGCTTGTTTTGTTCTCTATATCCTTGTCTGAGAAACACTTCTGAAATTAATTTGCCTGTTGAGTTTAAGTGAGGTAGAAGTTTTTTAGGTAGTGCTATCTTCCTTAAATTCTTAATTATTTTTTTTCCCTCCTAGCCCATCATTCCTATGTTTACACAAAATGTTCGAGAAGGCTTTAGGACATTAGGAGGAATAAGTAAGATATTTTCTATTTTTCTGTAGTTTATTTTTCCATATATGTTTAGCCTGTCTCTGTAGAAATAATCCTCGTATAAGTTTGAGATTTAACACAGCCTTGTTTCTTGATGTTTGCTCTCTGGTAGAGTTCAGAGATTTTATTAGGATTTAATATCAGCCTTAGATGTGATATTGGCTCATCTAGGTTATTTTCCACATAACAGTGTTCTTTTACACAAGCAGTAGAAGAAAGGAAAAAAGGAGCCAGAAAAAGGCGGGAAGATTTAAAGCACTTTTTTGTTTGCTTATATCTGCTAGGCCAACCCTAGATTTTCTGTTCTCTGTTAAGAAGCAAAGCAAACAGATTTGCAATGTAATTCCTGTTCTCTTAAAGCTCTGTGCTTACACCTCTACCTGTACTTAAAGTTTGAGTGGTTTTAACTGCATTTAATCTGTAGTTGCTTTTCTGCTCTGCACTAGACCTATGGTTCCTCGCAAAACCTTGCATTCGGCAGTTCTCCTTCCTTATCTCTGTGGAACTTGCAGCCAGAACATGAATAGATGGGTCTTTTATCTGAGGGCAAATCATTCCATCTCTGGAGTGATTAGATGCCTACATCTCTGCTCATTTGCTAGTGTTAAACTCCCTCTTTTTTATATTCTTCCAGTTACTATCTGGCAGAGGGGCCTGAACAAGTCTCCACACCACATGTTCTGTCTCAAATATGGCAACATCACCTTCATCGGAGGACTGCAGGGCAGCACAGTTCTATTTCTCTCCTCCTCCATTTAAGAGCTGTGTATTGCATGGAGAAAGCCAAGGCATCAGCTGCAGAAGCTGGAATAATTCACACATTTGTCATGTTTTACAAAAATAACAGCAATTAATTGTTGCTGTGTTCAGGAGAATCCCAAACAGAGGAAATTGAAGCCAAAATCACTAATGCTACTTGCATTCTACAGCAGAGTTACTAGAGGAGTGTAGTTTCTTGATCACTGGAGGTGTTACTCCAGTTTCAGTAGTTTTTTCTTTGTTTTTATAAGCTGTGTACAGAAAATTCCACATTTTGATGAGTAAGAGTTTTCTTATACCAGTGTCCCAGTTAATGGGGGTCTGAAATTGAGAATATTAGTGCACATTTTTCAAAGAATCTCTTCTGGGTACATTTGGGATAAACACTGATAAGGTTGCATGTGGAGAAGAATGTGTCCTCTTAGAACTGATTGAAATACCTGTTTTTTCTCCCGTTTTTTATTGTTTAACTGCAGCCAGCGTGTGATCTGAAAGAGCAATTCAATATATTAGCATGACTGACTTTTAGGCAGATAAGGCTATTTCTGATCCTGTAGACCTCTGTGAGACTGAACATGCAGTTTTCCAATCCTAGTTTCTAATGCTAACTTGCCAAATGAGCTGAACCTGTAACCTGTATTGCGTAGCAATCTCTTCCTCTCCAGAGAGGCAGCTATTGAATTTCTCTCCTCTTCTTTCTTCTCGTCTCAGCTACTCTTTGGAGGAAAGATTACACCAAGTTAGAGTAGAAGTAAGTCTGATATAAGCATTAATGCAGCTTTTAAGAAATGAAAGTCAAGGGAGGATAGCACTTGAGATGACACATTGTTTGAGAGTCTTGGTTGGGGGCTAGATTACTTTGCAAGCCAGTTTCAATGTTAAGACATAGTGGGAAAAAAAAAACTTTACAGAATAATCCCAGTCTCTCTCTCTCTCTCTCTCGCTTTCTCTTCCCTCCTTTACCCTCCCCCACTCCTCCCTTCCCCACCTTTCTTTCTCCTGCTTTCCACTACATTTTTTCACACTAGAAATACTTAGGTCGCTATATGAGCGTATTAGATTGCCAGTAGTTCCTCTGTACGGGGGGTTTCCTGTCAAGCTACGTACATTTATTGGAGAACCCATTCCATATGAACCAAATATGACTGCTGAGGAACTAGCTGCAAAGGTAAGATTGATATCTATATATGTAAATTTAAAATATTGAATGTTCTGATAAAAACCACTGCAATAGTCTTGTCAAGGGATTTCTGTCTAGGAGCCAATTAAAGAAATTGGTGGAATCATGGTAAGTTTTATACTTACCTAACTCTGAATATCATTCTTAAATACTAACTTTTTATTACTACAACTTGCAGATGTTCTAGGTCTTTTAAAGTTAACCCTATATTTTCTTTGAGAAACAACTTGCTTTAAAGACTGAAGAAGTTTGGTCAGATAAGACAGCTCTCAGTTGATAGAGAGAAGTACTTCACCCAAGAGGAAGCATTCTGCTTCCTGGTGTTTTCAGAGAGATACTGAGGAAGCCTTTCAAACATAGCAAATCTATGTTCACAAACTGTTGGAATTACATACAATAAAAGAAAAAGGTAAATAATTTCACTTCTTTGTCTAGTGTTTTTCTTTTTTTTCCAGCTTCTAACCCAGCAATTTATCTTCTAAATGTTCCTCTAATTCAGATTTAGATGCCTTATAGAAAGGATTTTCATGTCCTCATGTTCATTGAGTTTATTAATAGATTTCACAGTGCAAAGACATAAACCAGTTAAGTGGTGGAGCAGTGAGATGGAGTGGGCTGAAATAGGTATTTTTGAAAACTCCACAGATGGTCACTTATAATATTCCAAGAGCTTCACTTGAGAGAGAGACTTTTCTTGACCATGCAGGTGTTAGTTCAGTTGTCTCTGTCTGTTTACCCTATGATTAGATCCTTCAAAAAGACTCTTAAAATGTTTGTCTGCAATATCTTAGGCCCTGGTTGTGGAAAACTGGTTGTTTCTTTTGTGGGATCACTCTGACAGGACTTCAGAACTGCTGGCTTTCAGCAGAGAATGTATTTCAGTTACTTTCAGACACGTACTGGCATCCTACATTTATGCCAACCCTCACTTCTGACTTAAGTTCAGATTCTGCTAGATAAGGCCCCTGGAATGCAAATTCCCTAGAATCCCATTTAGTTAGAATGATTTTAAAGTTGTATCTCATGTTTCGGGTTTTGGCACAGTATGCATTTTCCCATTATGTAGAGCAAACAATAAAACTCAAATTTTTTACACAATACAAATTTTAGATCTTTAGAGTCACTTAGGACCAGATATATAAAGTCCTTCTCCAAGGACTTGACAGTTGATCACTTACTTCATTTAAACAGTGGGAGTTTGTGCCAACAAACAACATTCTACCAACATCTGCCCTTGCTGACCACTGGTTTACAGAGGCAAATAATTCTCTGTTCTGTTTCTGGCCTTAAGAATTCACTAGCCTGTGCTTGTCTAGGCAGAATTGGAAGTGTGTTCTCACCACGGCTTTTGCATGTTGCCCTGGTTTTGAATGTTCCCTATAGAGCTTTTATATAACAAGAGTAACTGCTGTGCACTCCTTGGCCTGTTTGGTTTTTGAGTGAGCATGAAGGCTGCTGTCACATGCAGCTAGGTGGCCTGAGTATGTGTCACAGGACCAGTTCCTTCAGGGGCCTTGGCTCCAGAGGGCATTACTTTGTACAAGTCAAATGTGCTGAGACACAATGGTGTTTCCAGTGCCACTTCTGAGCATGGGTAGAAGCAAAGTTGATGCCCACTAGAAGAGTGTTATTGATGCAAACCTGGGCATAGGCAGGAGTTCGAGTTGCAGTACATCATGCAAGTGTTTGCCATGCTTTGTAGATCTAAATCTTCATGAGTTTACTCTGTTGTCACTTGACTTCTGTGTATCACAAATACAGCTTGTGAACACAGCCACTAGACATAAGAGACACTAGTTTGTTGGTCTGTTTCGTGGCAATGTTGCCACAATAGGCAGCAGTGTGGGCTTAATCCTGTGGGCTTAAATATGGAAGAGCAATATTTTGAACTTGCTGTAGTTCTGTGGAATTTGAAAGGATTAAAAAGAGCCTAGAAATTGTGTTATTATATAAGCAGTATGAAGATGAGGTTTTCTGACCAAAACCCTTTTTCTTTCCCTACAGACAAAAGCAGCAGTCCAAGCTCTCATAGAAAAACATCAGAAAATACCAGGAAATATATTCAGGGCTTTAATGGAACGATTTCAAACACAAAAGAAAGAAGATTAAGGTCTTCTGAACTTAAACTTCTATAACTACTATTTAGTTATAATATTCTTATAGTCATATTTGTAAATTATTCATTCTTCTAATAATAGATTTTAAATACTGTCCTAATCCTGCTGTATAATTTAAGATAGAAGTCACTTGCCCTTGCCCTTTCCCCTGTCCAGTATCAAGCTCAGGAGCCCAAACTTCATTCGTAATGGGGCAAAGTTTAATTTTTGATAAATGCATTCCTACCTTGGAAGTGTCTGGGTTGTTGATTCTGGGTTTGTTTTTTTTTTTTTTTGTTTTTTTTCCAAATAATACTGCAAGCCTTTATGTATATGGTCTGTCTTCCTTTTGGTCTGTCATTGTTTCCCCTCCCCACCATGATGGATCTCTAACCTGAATATCAAACCCTCTGCAGGTACTGTCTTGACCCTCATCAGTGTAAGGAGGTTTTGTGGGCCAGATTAATGCCATACAACATGTATGAAAACTTTCCTGAGATTGTTACTCTCACACTGCTGGGAAACAGTCCACCACTTTTGGCCTGCAGAACCTCTAGCAATGCCTGCAAAACCTGTATTGCAAAGTATTTAGTTTTGCTGGGTGAGCTCAGAAAGGGTTCAGAGGACTGAAAATTGGTTAGAGAACTACAGTGAACTAAGGAGGTTTGTTATGGGAACCACTGTGATGCTGTGAATGAGAACCCTTCAACACAACTGCTATCCCAAGCCAAGACACGTTGGATATCTGCCCTTGAGCAGCGACTTGCGCCGTTTATTTCTCCGGGAATCTACAAATTCTCTTCTGAAACAATGAGCCAAGCATTCAGACATCAAGAAGTAGAAATGAAGAGTATTGTTTAGTAATATGAGCTCAAAAATCTTTATTGTGATGGAAAGAGAACATTGTTGCGACACTGTAAAAGTAGTAGTTCTTTTGAAAATCAGGATTGGCATTCCCAAATACCCTTTAGATTTAGTGTGTGGATAAACTGTTAAATATATTCTTCAAACAGTTATTTATGTAAGTTAAGTAATGAAGGAGAGGGAAGTTCTGTGTGCTTTCCTTGAATGAAAACAATTGAGTCAACTGGAGAGAATTGCAAGATTGGGTTTTTGTGCACTTACAGGAAATGATATTGTTATATTTTGTCTTAGCTATAGAAAATGGCTATGGTTTTATTGTTCAAATAGGAAATATCAGAAATATTTTATTTTAATTTCCAGAGATTTTAATCTACAGTTCTTAAATTAACATCTGTGAACTTTTTAGTTCTGGGATGAGGACAAATTCCTTCAGAAAAGAGAAAAGAGGTTTTTGCTATATGATTTGGTCGCCTTCCAATATTGTTTTCTTAAACCCCCCCCCCAAAGGCCCCAACAAATAACCAGCATTTGAAGGAGCAGTTGTATTTGATATAGTAGTTATTCCTCTCACCATTTAAGCACATACTTTGCTTTATGCTCTTGTGTAAATTAGTGACATTGCATAAGTGCATGTGGGTGATGCCCTATGTTAGAAAAATATCACTTTATGGGAAATTGTCTATCAAATGTGGTTTACAAGAAACAAAGGTTTACTTACCTTATGATATTTTATACCAAAAAAAAAAATTATGTGGTGTTAAATTTTTTACAGTTTCGGGAAAAGTTATGGTATATAAAAACAAATGCCCGTTCTGAAGTTTTTAAAATTACTTGGGTTTTACTTGAAGGCAAGATTGTGTTCCTTTTAATTTATTGGACTGTTTCAAAAATACTGTTAACACAGCATGTCACTAAAGGTGATAATGCTAAATTCCTGCATTGGAGTATAACTTAAGTATGACTTTTTTTTACTGTCCATCTTGAGAAAAATGTACCCCAGTCTATGTTGTGAACATCTCAAAGGCAGCTGAACATCTTTTGTGTTGAGGTTGCATATATGTAAAAGAGAACTCAATCCAAGAGGTTCTGTTAGACATGAACAGACATAATTATCAGAGATTTTGTAAAATTTATTTTATTAAATATGTGGGCTATTTGCTGCAGTTTTGTCCCTTTAAGTATTGAAAGATCAGTATGAAAAATGAAGGGCAGTATTGGTACTCTCTAAGGGATCATATTTGTATAGGCCTTTCATATTTATTTCTATATATTAAAAATATATAGAAGACACCTTTCGAATAAAATTGACAACTGGAACAGACTTCTGAAGTTTTGTGTTGTGTTTGGACTAAATGGGATGATACATGGCCCGTCCTGCTGAACCTTGAGTGGTTTGGAGCAGCATGTCCTGCCCCTGAGATGCCCTTCTTGCCTTGCAGTGTCTGAACAGGGATGGAAGGAGCAAAACCCCAGAAGGAGTGGAAGGAAAAATAATTCAGACAACAGTAGAATGAAGGAATAAAGTCAAGTGAGCAATAGGGTCTGAGTTTTAATGGTTGCAGTCTGTGCTGCAGAGGGCTGTCACGGGTTGCAGCGTTAAACCACAACTAAGCACTGCAGTACCACTTTAGTTAAAACTTCTGCAACAGGAAATAGGCCATAAATACTGACTGGTAAGGTTTATCTGTATATATTTGCGGTGTGAATTGTTGCCTACTTTTTTTAATTGAAAAAGAGGCAGACATGGATAGAGACTCTCACAATAAGGTTATAGACCCAGCATCCTTTTAGCTGATTTGGTTTACTGTGCATCAAGCAGAAGTATTGAGAGGGAATTTCAGCAGGGTTAGACTAAACCACTGATTGTCTCGTTAGCCTTTAGATACACTGAGGACATTATATGTTTCGCCATGTGAGCAGCATAAGCAGGATATGTATTTTTAGGTTGTTTGGAAGTAGACCAACTGCTGTACTGACAGGTATTCATCATTATCTCTCAGCAAGACCCAAATCTCCTACTGGCCAATTTACTGTCCTGTTGTGTAATAGCAGAGCACAGTCTGAACATCTATTATTAGGATGCTTTCACATGAAATTAATCTCTGCAAATGCAAGGTAGAGCAGTTAATCAGCACTATCAACACAACTGTGTGGCTCA
This sequence comes from Polioptila caerulea, assembly GCA_013397295.1. NCBI lineage: Eukaryota > Metazoa > Chordata > Aves > Passeriformes > Certhiidae > Polioptila > Polioptila caerulea. Next base: position 582,449 of record VYXF01012751.1, read on the forward strand.
TCCGGTGTGGGGTTTCCTGTACAAGTATAGCATTATGTTGCTTCATCCTATTATTCTGTGGAGGAGATACAGCTATGATGACAATGTGTTAGCTCTACAGTGCTTAATCCCTATTAAGCCCATCATAGACGCTAGGATGCTTTTCTTGGTGTTATTTTTGCATCAAAAAATTAACGTACCAAAAGTAAATGTGGAAGAGTGGAATTGCTACACGAGCATAGTAGCACTGAAAATAGATGTTAAGTAATATAATTCTCCAAAATGTGTCTACTAAAACTTCAAGAGACAATCTGATGACAGTTTTGTATTCTCTTCACTTTTTTTTTTTCAGCTCAGGTCTAGTCAGAGGAAATGATAGTCTCAAAATATGAAGGTGAGAAGAAAGCTGGAGTATCTCATTTTAAGGCAGGCTGAGAGAGTTGGGGTTGTTCAGCCTGGAGAAGAGAATGCCAGAGGGGCATTGGAGCACCTTCCGGTTCCTGAAGGGGGTAAAAGAAAGCTGGAGAGGGACTTCTGACGAGGCCATGTAGTGACAGGACAAGGGGGGATGGCTTTAAACCAGAGAGAGAAGATTTAGATTAGATATTAGGGAGAAATTATTTACTGTGAGAGTGGTGAGGCACTGGAACAGGCTGGATAAAAAACAGTTGTGGAGACCTCATCTCTGGAAGTATTCAAGGCCAGGCTGGATAGGGCTGTGAGCAACCTGGTCTAGTGGAAGGTGTTCCTGCCCATGAAAGGGGTATTTGGATTGAATAATCTTTAAGGTCCTCTTTCAACCCAAACCCAAACTGTTCTATGATTCCATTATACTTTTCTCATCATGAGTTATTTGCAGTATTTGCTTGTCTGCTTCTTTTTTTTTAGTGTAATTCTGTGTTGCACAGATGGTTGCAGATTTGCCACTTGCAACCTTGAATTTTGTCACAGCCTACATCGCATGCATACCGTATGTTGCTTCCTGAAACATTTTTAAATGGTTAGAATTATCTCTTTATGTCAGAAAATTGGTCAGAAAGTCATAACAAACTTTTGAACTGTAGGGAGCATTTTCTTAAAGTGAAGAAGAAACACTTCTCTTCTTAAAGAGAAGTGTTTACTAACACTTCTCGCTTTTGTCTGTGTGTGAAACATTACAAGGTGAGATGCCATTTGGAATTAATATCAGGCTGCATGTAGAAAGCAGACCCAATTATTTTTTTCCCCACCATGGAGCTGAGTTGGCTATTGTAGAGAAGTTCCTGTTCCACTGGGCTTTGCCTGTCCTTACCAGTTACTGTAATGAGTGAATGCAGCACAACTCATCCAATCACCTTTGGCTCTTGTTTTCCAGCTAAAATAATGCCATGCTCTGGAAACATGGGGTGCCAAAGTTCTAACGAAACACGTGTTATTCAGAGATCTTGAAAATTTAAAAAAATAGAAGTCAGGAAATGGAACTGCTTTTACCTAATTCCTTTTAATGAGAAACACAATGTCCCAAACATTAGGGAGGGTAGGAATTTACGATTTTGTGTCATCTTTAATTATCATTTGTGGCAGATGAATTGGGATGCAGATGGAGCTAATCTTCATATATTCCAGATGGATTTACTTTTCTGTTTCAATAGTGTTTTCTTAGGTTTACACTTTGCTCAGAGCAACTAATTTTTCTTTCCATTACTTCCTAAGTGTGAACAGAAATGGAGACCCCAATGAACATTTGTTAGTTCTTTTTTATAAAAAAAATAAAGAACTATTAGGTAGGATCAATTAGGTGGGAACAGACCTTTGAGATTATCAAGTCCAACCTATTACCCAACACCTCCCTGTCAACTGGACCATGGCACCAACTGCCACATGTCCAGTTTTTCTTAAACACCTCCAGGGATGGTGACTCCACCACATCCCTGGAGCCCATTCCAATGCCCAAACACCCTTTTTGTGAACAAATTCTTTCTAATGTCTGCTGCTATTCTGGCCTGGGCCCCTGAGATCCTGGCACAGCCCCCCCAGCACCTAAAATACTCCACCACTGCTCCATCTGCTGCCCAACAGACATCACATAACCATCCACAACCCAAACAAAATATCAACTCTTTTAGTGCACAGATAAAACCTACAAACATGAATCCTCTCTTGAGTAAAGAAAAAGGAAGAGTAAAGATACAGAGAGAACAACATAAAACATGAAGATCAGTAAAGAAAAGGTCAGGTCTTGAATAAGAGGAGAATGAAAAAATACCTCAGTCTTAAGCTAAAATTGTTTTGTAGACCATGGTGATCGACTATAATACACTGAAATATCCCTATAAATCATTGGAAAGCATAAAGAGAGCGTTCAAACTATAGACATAAGCAAAGACATCTGTGCTAAAGCAAGCAAATGTTGAAATAGTTGTAATCCAATAAGAAGCTTAAATAGAAAGAGACAAAAGTAATGAAAACCCTTTACTCTCAAAGAAGAAGACCTCTGTTCCCAAAGATAAAAATTATCCCAAAAATAAATAAAAAAACCCGTTGCTTCTAAACAGCTCATCCTTAAAAATATACCCCATTAACAAAGATTGAGCCCTCGAAAACAGCTGTGAGAAAAGCTGTAAGTCAAAGGGAAGGACTTTTCACATAACAAACAAATTTCTCTCCCAGGCAGCTGCTTCACTGGGACATTGAAGCCACAAAAAAACAATTTAATGTAAAGAAGTGTCCGTCCATACCATAACAAAACAGACTCCTCTCCCTAAATAAACTGAAAAAGACTATTTTAGAAGTAGTAAACTAACTAAAAGTCCCAAGTTTTGTCTCTTTACATTGTCAGCAGGTGAGACAAAAAAGTGTGGAGAAAGAAAAGTATTCTGAAAGTTTATTTGGCTTTTCTTATTATTTTTCCCTTTAATAATGTTAATAAAGTATTCTTTATACCCTTCAAAGTTTCAGCCTGCTTTACCTTCCTCCTAATCCTATCTCACATTAGAAAATAAGTAAATAATTCTAGTTATTCTATTCTAGTCTATTCTATCTGGCAATTTAGCCAGCACTAGATACACTACATTAAATTAATACATTAGCCAAGAAATCTCAAATTAACAAACCAAAACCAGTACACAAAATGTAGAATTCTTCCTAATGTCTAACTTAAACCTCTCTGATCTATTTGAAATCAACCAAAGGTACCTAGAAACATTTCTGAGCTCCTGTTTCTGTAGTGGAGTTGTCAGCTCTACAGACACTTCTTTAATGATCAGATTTCTCCCTTCCATCTGAAAAATACTTTCCTGACAGATCCACCAAAACCTTTGAAGCATCCTGTCCATTTAGAAAATAATTAATTTTCTTTTCCTCATTATGCAGTGGATTAATTTTCTTAACTACTGGGCACAGCATTTGCAGGCTTGCTTGGTGAATGTTTTTTACCATAAATTTCCGCTTTTCAGACAGAAATTTTGATAATCGATCTGGCTTCGTGAGAAAAAGTTTGAGGGAAAAGCCTGATTACATTTTGGCTCAGTCTCTGAAAGCATTAATGAAAATATAAACTCAGTGTCACAGCTGAAGCAAGCACACACAAACCATAAACGACTTTTGGAATCCTGATTCTGGGCAATCCTGAGTCACATTTATGAAAACAAAATTTCCTGGCTGTTGGGGAAGATGAAACAGGAAAGCCTTATAAATATGACTGCCTGAAAAAAGATTTTGAGAATATGGAAA
>VYXF01012751.1:586217-605117 GCA_013397295.1 Polioptila caerulea
GGCATGAATGTAACCCCCTCTTGTCTAAGCAAGACCCTGTGCTTACAGATAAGCATGGTAATGTATGGATTCTTATAGGCTGTATGTAAATGCTATAGGATTTGTATTCTGTACTAGATTAGTTAGTAGGAATTAGAATATTCAACAGAGAAAAGGATTTTTGGGATTGTAACAGAAACTTTGCGCTCTTGCTCTTACTCCTCTTGCTCTTACTCCTCTTCTGCTCTCTTACCCCTCTTTCCGTGCTCTCTTCCTTCTTTGTTCCCCCCTCTTGCTGCTCTTTACCTACTCTGCTCTGAGCTGCAGCTGGCAGCTCCAAGCAGGGCCCTTTGTACCCACGCCCCATACAATAAACTCTAAGTTCCAGGACGTGGCTTTAGAGATCTCTGGTACCCGTCCATTGAACCCACCCGACAGCAGTCCTGCAGTCTCCTACACCTGGCTCCTTTTTCTCCTTGCAAAACCTGACACCAGCACAGAAACACAGCAGCTTTATTGGCATTTCCAGGACCAAGGTTGCCATCTGAGTTGAGCAGTGGTGAGGGCACTCATCCTGGAGGAGTGAGCTCAGGAGAAGGCGTCAGCAGCCCTCAGGGCCCGTTTGGAGCAAAGTGTAGCTCAGTAGTATGTCTAGGAGATGTCTAGTAGTCAATGCTATCTTACACTATCATCAGGTATTCCCACCTCTGGGCTTGTGGTTTCTTCTCAAAAACAAGCTAGTAGTCATGCTTGCTACCCAATTCCTCTCTCTGCCTCTTATCTCTGCCAAAATCTTTCTTGCAGCCATCCCCTGTGGTGACACCCAGAGTCTTCAGGGCAAGGCTGAAATCCCACTAAAGCTTTGCCCTCAGAGGGGGGAGAAGCAAGCTCAAGCACCTGCAGTTCCCCTGGCCTGGGGCAGTGTGTGGTACTGTGCTGGGCTGGGCTGCCTTTGCAGAGCAGTCAGGGGGAGAGGCAGCAACCTGGCTGCCCCAGCCTCCTGTTTCCAGTGCCTCATGTGCCCTGGAATATCCAGGGCTGGCTCAGGCATGGCCAGACAGTCACAGGAAGTTACAGCTGAGGAGGTAATGTCATTAAGTTTGGGTCTTTGTCCATATCCCACAACCTCAAGATCCTCATAGAGAGCAGACTTGATAAGGGAAGGCTGCTTTTCTAACAAGAGAGGAAGCTTTGTATAAAGAGCTTCTGGTATTTTTCTGCCGTCCTACAGTATGCACAAATACCATTTCTAGGAGGCAGTAAGCTTTCTGCATTGCAGCTGTAATAAATGAACCAATAGACACTTATACTGTGTTATTTATTCCACATTTCCAGTGCAGCAAAGGGTCTGAATTTGTGCTGAAACAACTTTTAAATTGCTTTGGTTACTCCATGCCCAATGCTTCATTTACAAAGCTCTCCTTTTGTGCCAGTGGATGTACAGTTTAAAAAGCATTTAAATTTGGAGAGTGGCTTTTATTGCTGTCTGCAGCAAGGTGAGTCAGAAGAGCCTGGCATGTGGGCAGCTAAACACCCACCAGGGCCCAAAAACACACTTCAAGAAAGGATGAGAGCAGAGAGCTGACCTATAAAGGCAGCCAGAAAATCTCAGCTGTTGAAATGCATCAATCCATCTTTTGTTTCTTAACTCTTAATGTCTTACATTAATGGCTATAGGACCAGATACTGTCTGACTTTACACAGCAGCATAACTAAGTGTACATGTGTGTTTTTGTGATGCCCTGTTTCTTTTGTATAAACAGGAGCATGGAACCTACTTCAGCTGCTGATGCAAGGCAAATAGCAGACCATTATTATTCAATCCACCAGGGCTTTACAAATGTCAAGATTATATCACTCATGCTTGCTTTGTCATTATTACACTTAATAATTTTTATTTGCTGGTGAACCAAGCAGTTCCTGTAGATGTGCTGATTTCTAACAGATTGTCCCTTCAAACCACACAGCAAAAATAGATAGCAAGAAAACAATTATTTCTGTAGCCCAAGCTCCTAATTTTAATGCAGATCTCTGCAATTGTTGGAACTTGGTCTATAAGAATTTTTTATCTATTAATTTGCCCATATGTGAGGATCTGGGCCCATTTCCAATATCTAAAGTAAGAGACAGCACCTGAGTTAACAGCATGCTCACACTGGGACAAATAAAGCCAGGAACACTCAGGTTCCTGAATAATGTTTCCATCTCTGATATTGTGTATATCAGGATATTCCTGCACTCCAGAGAAAAAACCACACAGGACTAACAGCTTTCACAATGAGGAAACCTGATATTTTCAAGTATGAAAGTGTATTTCATGTGTAGAAAGGGGACGTCGCAAAAAAGACTGAAATTTTCATACTGGGGCTTTTCTTCTGAAGAAGCTTGATTTCTTTGGCAAGCTGTCCTGTTTCAACAGTCCCTCCTCCTTTCCAGGCAGCCTGCCAGGCAAGAAACAGCAGCAAGAGACAGGCAGTCAAAGGAAAACACGTGAGTCTATAGTATCAGCTCTTTTGGGACAGAATGAGGGCCTGCTTCCATCAAATTTAATCAGATTTAATACTCAGCCACTGGGAGCAGCTACTATTTTGCAACTGGAGAGAGGAAAAGATGTTTGGCTGAAGGCAGGCAGGATGTGTTGGAGAAGGTGGTGGTGATTCAGCCCAATATAAATGTGCCACTGCTGGGTGGGGCAAAGTCAATTTTAAGAGGTGCAGCAAGTGTTGGCAGCTGCATGAAATAAATTAGTAAGTCAAAGAAGAAAACATCACTGGCTCCAGGTAATTCATATGCCCATGACCCAAATTTCCCTTCCTGGCATCCTATACTTCTGTGTGTGTGTGCTGAGTTTTCCTTACATTTTAGCAGAAAAGCTGAAGGTTTATTTCTCCCAAGAATCCATTTGTGTAACAACAGCGCATCTGGAATGAAAATATTTGATCCTGCACAGGTTGCTGGACTGTTTTTTCCTCCTTCTTCTTTACATAAATTATCATTTAATGAGCAGTGCTGCCCCATTGCAACCATCCTAGTATAAAATCACCAACTTTAACTGCCAGTAGCACAGACATTACTTAGCAAGGCAGATTGTCCAAAGTTAGAAAAGCTGTCAAAATGCAAGATGTATGAGAAATAGCTGAAGTCACTTGGTTTGTTCAGCCTGGAAAAGCAGAGACTGTGGGGCGACCTCATTGCAGTCTACAAATTCCTTATGAAGGGAGGCAAAGGGCCAGGGATCAATCTCTTCCTTCTGGTGACAGATGACCGGGAATGGGCTGAAGTTGTGACACGGGAGGTTTAGGTTGGATATTAGGAAAAGTGGTTATTAGTGGCTGGGCACTGGAACTGGATCTCCAGAGAAGTGACCACAACACCAAACCTGGCAGAGTTCAAGAAGCATTTGGACAATGCTCTCAGGCACATAGTGTGACTCTTGGGGGTGGTGCTGTGTGGGGCAGGGAGTTAGACTTGATGATCCTTGTGGGTCTCTTTCAACCCAGGATATTCTATGATACCTCAACATGGCTTAGATAGTGCAGTTTTTCCCTCTTTGTAAGAGGAAAGAAAATTTTTTTATATGCCAAATTCCTTATGATGTTTCCCCTGGGCAGCCTGAAAGTCTGCCCACCTCATGGAGTTAAGTTTGCTTAGTTCACACCTACAAATGCTGTAAGGCATATAATGGAAAACCCCAAACATTGCATTTTCTTTGCTATCATCTGAGGGCAAGGGAAGGAAGGATCTTTAAACAGGGAAGCTCGCAGTGTGAAAAGGTTTGCTCACACTTTGGCCTCTGTTTCTTCATTCTTTCCCCCCAAGCATATTGGCTCTAAGTAAGTTTGCAGTTAGTGTTTCCAATGTCAGGAACAATAACAGGGAATTTAAAAGCATTGCTGCCTTGGCACAAGTGGAAACCCACATTGCTGAAGCGGAGATTATTGCTTTGAATGCTGGCTGAGCACCTCTGAGCACTCACAGCAGATGCTGCCTCCGTGTCCTGACAGCTCCCAGGAGGAGCTCAGACCGGAGCCGTGCGCTGTCCGAGCCAGCAGCAATGTGAGCTGGCACACAGGGAGCTGGTTGTTCTTGCAGCCTGATGTGGACTGAAAAAGCCAGTATGAAAAAGTTCTCTTTGCAGCCTGTGCTTAAAAAACAGACATGTGGGACCTGGGAAGTGCCAGAACAAGGAGCACTGCCCTGCCACAGATAAATGCTCAGCTCTGGCAAGGTAGCAGGACAAGGTGCCCAGCTCTGTTATTCACCCTCCCTACCACGCCTGACTGGCTGTATGTCCTTGCTGGCTCTGCTTGCTCCTGCTGCACAGTTTGATCTGTGAACTCATGCCTTGACACATAGCCTCAGAGTCTTTGTCTATGTCCCAGACAGTTAAAGATAAATAACAGAGAGATCCTGAGTCCAGAAGCTTCTCTGCTTTCTTCCCCCTAGCCAGCTGCCTTCACAAGAGTCAGAGCATCTCCCTTGGGCCTGTCTTCCTGTCTGAATTCAAATGGCACTGCTTTAGTCCTTCCTTTGAATCGAGGTAGTAGATAATGCAGAGCAAATGACTGCTTCTGATAACTCAGGTTTCAGAGAAATGTCAGATAAAGTCTTCAAGGCAAACTGTAATGAACACAAGGCTTTTATGTTCTTCCAAGATTTTTTGTTTTTTGTCGAAGGCTGCCCTGCTTTTTCTGAGTCTTCCTTTAGGAAATGTAAGAGCTCTAATCTCAAAAGAGGTTGCACATGTGCACACAAGAAAAACTACTCCAAAGGATAAAAGTGCAACCAAAACTTTACTTCCTATTTCAATTCTGCTTCAGGCAGAAATAAAAAGAGAGTATATTATCTCTGCACAGTCAGAAGCATCCTGTAGCATAGGCTGCCAGTAAAAATAAATTATCTATGCAAGAAAAGTTAATTAAAGAAAAGATTTTCGGAGATCTGTATTCAAAACAATGTTGAAAAAGTTAAATTTAAAATTGAGATTTCTCATGTCCTACTTGCATGCACTACCAGGGCAAAGGCATACCTGTTTAGAAACACAGTGCAGTGACTTTCAGTCACTGCTGAGGGAGGAGATGCACTGTGCTGGATCAGACCATTAGCCATGGCTCCATCCAAACCATGCACTGGTGAGGAGTGCCCAGTCCAGCTTGCCCTTGTGCAATTCCATAGGGCTGCATGGCAGGTGAGACGAATCCAGACAAAGCAGCAATGGTCCTGAGCTGAGCAGGAGGCACCAGAGCCTTTAAAATGGGCAGGAGCCGGAGGTGACCTCCTGTAGGGGCTGAGTGACAGGTTCAGGCAGGAGCAGAAATGGTTCTTTCCATTGCCTGCTGTCCAGCCCACATTTTAAAGTCTCATCATCATGATGTGTCAGACATTCAACTGAGCCCTGAGAGTGAACACCAAGGACCACATTCTTTGGATCCCCAAATTTCTGAGAATGTTTCTCATTTAATTCCATGTTTTCCGAAGATGTCTGATTCCAGACATCTATATAAGGATATCGAAGACAGGAGTTTTACACTGAAATTCTTTCTGCAACAAAGCCTCACAGAGGTGCTCTATAGGCAAGATAAAATAATTTTATGCACTAGATGAAATCCTGTGCCATTAAGGTATTGAAATTGCTGTCATTGAAATCTCATGTCTTATCAGCACAGGATAACAGTTTGGGATCAGGTGATGGGGCCAAATATAAAAACTTGATAACTACATAAATAGAATGTAGTTGGATAATTATAATTTTCAATATGAGATGGGTCAGATATATAACCAAAAGCCCATCTAAAAGCTAAACTTGATTAATTATCAGCTACAAGTCACACATAGGAGTTGATGCCACTTCAAAGAAAGATATAATCACGAAGCAGAATTATTCTTCATAGCCTGTAGTGCCCTGCCTGCCATCAGCTGGGGTGGAGAGGGGAGAGCTGTAACCCCTGTGTGAGCACCAGTGCTCCTCATAGGAAGCAAAGCAGCCCATTTCTGCCTTTAAACCATAAAATGGAACTGAAGCTTCAGCCTCATTTTTGCTTTACAAATACAGCATTGTGTAAGCGGCTCACAGGGGTAAGATATTTGGAGATGTCATTAAAGGAGGTCATTAAGGCTTGCTACGTGATTAATGCTAAAGCAGAGTTTAGGCACATGGCAGTTATTTATGTTCTTGGGAAATGGTGAATGCTCTAGGATATTATGGAAGAGCTAAAGAAGGGTCTCCTTATTTTGGGTTGAGTTTTTCTAGATTTTAAAATATGGGCACATATAAAAGTCACAGAAATTCCAAGTCAGCACAAGAGATCCTGGGGTGAAACTGTAGGTAGATGGAACAGGGTATCTAACAAAACACTAACAGGCAGGGAAGTTGAGAGATGGGTTAATTTTCCTACATTTATCAGGACATTGTTAGAACATTCCTCGGGATGCCAAACCTCTGACAAAAGGTCGCAAAATGTTACCTGTAACTTAACCACAGAGCTCCTCACAAATACTGAACCAACACAGTCAGCTGGAATCAAAGTCAACACAGAGAGGTGACAGCACTTGAAATGCAGTCTCAAACATAACAGATGGCAAGCAGAGCCCAAAGCAAATCAAACCCCCAAAGGAAAACACAAAAACAAATATCAGAGACAAATGGGCATTTAAAATAAATGAAGAAATGCATACAAAAGGAAAATGCCTTAAAGGGACAATCTTGGAAGAGTTACAAAATCATCAGACAAGAAAAAAGATCAGTAGGGATATATGTGAAATAGAGTTGAGTAACGCTGCTCACTCAGTCTGAAGGAGACTCCAGATGTTCCCTCTTACTTTCATTTAACTACAAGTTGTGAAATAGCTGGTTTGCAGAGGGTGGCTGAGCTGAGGCTGGTCATGGTGCCTATTGTCTCACTACAAGAGTGAGAAACTACACCTAGGGAAGAGAAACTACTTTCATTCCACTGCAGTGATGAATCCACTGGCCTGATGCAAAAGTGCACAGAGCTAACAGAGGAATAAAGCAGGGTCAATGCTGGTGAAGATATAGGAGAACTACTAGCAGCAGCTGGAACCCCACTAGTTATGATTGTTAAAATGAAGTCAGGTCCATATTGAAAGGATTGGTGGAGTTTAATGAATTGATCACATTCTAAATTTGGACTGCTCACTGTCTTTACAGACACAGGAAGTTTAAAATTACTACAAGACTAACATGCTTAAAATTATGAAAAATTTGGTGGTGACGTGCAGGAGACAATATCTGTAATAAACCATGAGCTCAGTTCCAATTATTTATAATAGTAATGTACTTAAGCTCATCCTTTCATGTTTTGGGACATTATCAGTGATGTTGACTGATTTCCATAGACTGGTCAACTTGCTTGACAAAGTAAGTCCTGTGATCACGTGTAGCAGTCACACAGCAGTGGGAAGCAGCACATGTACCTTGGGTGTGATCATGGCAGCAAAGCAGGTGCTCACAGCCCTTAACAAGAACCTGATTTAAAATAAACGACCTGGTTGCTGAAAGACTTAGTAACTTACTAAGTAAGTAAGACTTAGTAGCTTAGCATCAGCTTTTTTCTGTAGCCTCTTGCGGCTGGGGAATTCTCCTGCCTTGGGTGAAGCCTAGTGCTGAAGAGCAGCCCCTGAAGCCCACGACGTGCACAGCCTGCTGTGCTAGGTGGCAGCAAAGGCAGGGAAAGCCACCCTTCCAGTCAGCCTGGCTCTGCATCCTCCGGAGCTTGCTGTCAGCAAACTGAGCTCTCTTCCCGCTGGAATGGAGTAAATGCGAGCACCTGCGAATAACACTAACGCCAAGGAGTTAAAAAATGCATTATTGTGTAGAAAACACACTGTAGAGAGTAGTGAACTTGAGTTTGCTCAGCCCAAAACCAAGCCTGAGAGTAGGTTTCCAACCCATCTTCACATCAAATTCACCTGGGATTCTGTGCTTGACCGTGGGTCTGAATTACTCCCTCAGCAAAAGTACTGTACATCAGTACTTACTTTTCTGCTTTCCAGCTTTGTTTCTGCAATCACTGAAAAAAATGTGTCTTCTACCTGTGCAACATTCAGGAGGAAAATAAAAACCTTCTCATCTCTAATCTACCTTTCCAAGTTTCCCATTGCTATAGTAGGAAGACACTGCTCCTTCCCATGCACACAGGTCTCTAGGTGCTTTATTAGCACAGTATTAAGCTCATACCCTTACCAGCTCCCAAATAAGGTAAAGTAGGAGAAAAACCCTGCTTGAATAATTTTGCCAAGACACCTAGGACTTGTATTACCAGATCCCTGCATTATTTCAGATTTTCTTTCTTTTCCCCCTGGAACTGTAGATGTGTCAATTGTTTTAAGGCAGGAGAGACAAGAAGTTCTCTGAATAAGCACTTTTCCAGCCACTTGCAATTTTTTTCTCCCCTTCTGTTGTAAAGAATCTAATTAAACTGTCTACTACCTTTGTTCAGCCTAAAAAGAAGCTGCTCTGATTCTTTCATGTAGGTTTTCATTAAAAGTCCCCTGAAGAAAGCTTTTTCCCTAGAGGTAAATAGTTTGCATAAAACCATGCAAAATAAATCCCTTTTACCCCAAACTAACTAGACCCCACTGTGACAGCAGTCCACCCAGTAATGTGTGCTGTGCAGCCTGCATTTGGGGAGAGAAGTAGGAAACCATGCTAGGAGGAAAAAAATATTTTAAAGTATGCTTCTGTTACTTGCCTAATGGTTTTGGAGCCTTTGGTGGGGATTCACAGGGTTGCAGGGACTGAGGATTTAGGACTCCCATGAAACAATCCCAGTAGTGCTGCTGGGCTGCTGCTCCCTTCATAATGCTTTTCCAAGTTAAAATAACAAACCACTCCCTTCAAACCCTTAGCCACACAACAGACACACATGAGAAACAAACCCTCTGGGAATCTATCAGTCACATGTCATCCCTATTGGCAAATTCACTTACCCAAGATATATACACATATATTCTTTCATCTCCTTGAACTCATGACAGTTATTTAATTGTTTTGTGGGCTGTTTCCCCTTCATCTCCCTTTCCTGATCACCTGAGGGAGGCTAAGAGGCAGCATCTTATGAGTGGGAGCATGGCTGTAGGACAGAAAGGCTGAGGGATGTAGGAGCTTGCCTTTCTTGCAGAAACTTTGGCTGCTGCTTGAGGTGGCATTGCACACACAAATGTAGCAATGAAGTTCAAGATGCCTATCCAGGATATTGGAGATGCTGCCAAAGACAGCAACAACTTGTTTAATAGTTCAATGATTTAAGCAGTTACCCAGGAGGCAGAGGTAGAACAATCTACATCTTCCCTGGAGTTTTTCCCAAGTATTGGGGTCAAGGCATGACTGGGGTGAGGCTCAGCTCTCCCTTCTTCACTACTCAATGAGCATCACTGAATGGTGATCCTTTCAGGGGTCTGAAGGGGGTTTAAAAACAACAAAACACCTTCTTCTGTCTCCTGTGACTGGGGCCCTTCTCAAGCGATCAAGAATCCTGGTTTTCTGCTGGCCTGTTCCCTGGGTGAGGGCAGCTGCTTTGGAGGACTTCTTTCAAAACAGCACAAAGACCCTCACCCGTGGTGGCAAGAATACCCTCTTCTGCTGCTCTGGGCAAGATGCCTGCTGGGGTATCTCATGATTTCCTGGGTGTCCCTGCAAGGACAACACCTGTAAGGTTGTCCAAACTCCAGGTAAAATTTTCTCCCAGTCCCAGGGGTAACCTGGGAGCTGCTTGCATCACTCCCACATTCAGGGGTGGGAGCTCCTGTGGTAATACTACCTAGAAGTATAAAATAATTACTGGTGGAGAGGATCTCTCGAGATCATTCGTTCCAAACTGTTGTTCAAGCTGGACTAACTTTTGTCTTCTTTGTTAATAATTTCAGAAGCTCAAAAGTTAGCATCCTTTTTCTAATCCATTAAGATAAAAAGTTTTTAAAAGGACTCAAGAGACAGGGTAAAATGACCACAGTGTACTTTATTTAATGATTTTGGTACCTTGTGTTGCAATAAAATAAAAAAAATCTACAAAATCCAAATATATAAAATTTTCAAGTTTCCCTTTTAAGTTTTACAAGAAAAATCAAGTTGTAACCAAGGAAATTTGTTAGTATGAAGCACTACTTTCAACTTCATTTCATCACAAATTGCAACTTACTTAACAGACCAAAATAACTATGGTACTGCAGTACATCAAATACTTCACACACTGTGTTCTTTACTATAGCACATGTAACCCCCACCACGGGAGGCAGTGGTCTCTAGCCAATAAAGACACTCTTCACAATCTGAACTCTAAAGGAATGTTTGTATACATGGATTCAGAATATATATATTTACAGGAAGATTTCTTTTTCTTTTTCTTTTTTCTTTTTTAATAACTATTTTGATTCTTGATTTCAAATAAAATACCAAATACATTTTTACAATGTTTACAAGTCAAAGCACAAGTTCTGCAATGATTATCATTCACCTCTAGTCACTGTGCTTGTACTGGGACGGGGGGGAGGGGGTATCTACACTGTTCCATAAACACAAATGTGATCTTCCATCACTTTATTTCTGCAGTGGTGACTAAGGAGTATAAGCACAGTAACAATTCTTTTAGCACAATCAGTGTATAATGCAACAGTTTACAACAGACAACTGAGAAACTCTTGGTCCACTCTGTCCAATTTGCTGTTTATCTGCCAACTGTTATATTAGTCTTTGTCACGTAAATTGTGTACAAGAGAAGAGTTAAATAACACAACTTGAATAGGAAAGAGCATACATTTTTAAGGCAAATTAATAAGCAGCTTATGGTGTTTTTTTGTTAAACTATACCCCAACACAACGTAAAAATAAAATGTATGTTCTGCAACTGTCAATAATTATGTCTTCTTGAACTGATCTCTTCTATAAATTGATCAACATGGCTTTGAACCTGGTTATTCAAAACTGAAATAATTCCTCCCCCCAAATCCCCAAATATAGAAAGTGCATGACTTCATATGCTCCAAAACAAAACAAAAGGCAGCTGAGGTAGTTAGATGTAAAATGTATTTATGAAAAATAACTGAAAAACTAAACAAAGACATATACAGTAGAAACCCACTCATTTGGAATAAATTTTATATCAGACAACAAATTAAAGCAGGAAAACTTATGACTTCTGAAAAAAAAAAAGTAGTAATAACATACAAATGAAAACACAATATACTATTGGAATTTTAATTTCAAGTATTTAGTGTATTTGCATGTGCATTTTTTTACAGGCTTTGTATAGTATTAGGAAGTCATTTACTTTTTATCAGGCATCACATGAGATCTGGTTGACCCCTGGGACTGCAGCTCCTGGAAGGCAGAAATGCACTGCGGGTGCCTGACGATATGCCACCATGTGTGCCTGGAAGCGCCGTGGCTCACCTGGGGTGAACTCCTACACACCCATTCTCTGCTGAGCTCAGCTGAGAGTGACAGGGCCGGGGATCCTGAGCCTGTGCCTCCTGGAGATGACTGGATAGATGTCCTGGGAGCCTGCCTGGGGCGTGCCCATGCGCCTGGATCCGTGCAGGATGTGCCCTCGTGGTGGGGCTCCCGCACTGATGTCCCTGCAGAGCTGGTGTGTGCACACCTAACCCAGGCAGTGACCCTGTGCACCAAAGAGAGGATCAGCTTCCACTTGGAGCACAGTCACAGCTCCTCATAGGCCTTCCTGCCTGTGCCCAGCACCATTGCCCTCCAGCTCTCACGGGGACCTTTGCTCACCTGGAGAGAGGGACAGTGTTACCATTTGGGCAGACAGGACAGTCTCCAAGAAAGGGTTTGCTTAAGTCTGCTGAGGATGCATTGGGATTTTGTCTCACATCTTGGTCCCAGAGCTCTACAACAGCCCCTGGCACAGAGGGAGACCCAGCTTTTCTTTCCATTCCTGTCTAGAAAGACAAGCAGGCAGATTTCTTTAAGAAAATGTCCAAATGGAATGCACAGGTGCATGGAAAGTTTTCAAGCTCTGGGAATGAAATTCACAAAAAAAGGGCCTACCTGTAGGAGACAGATAATTTTGGAGATGTGTTCCTGTCTTCAGTAACAACAACCTAAAACCATCACATTACTAAATGTGCAATGTGCTGGCTCTTCTGAGCCCTTCTGTTAAGACCCCACTGCTGATGGCCACAACATGGGGATGTGCAATTTACTATCATGAATTCTGCACCTGGCTTGAAGAGCATCACAAACTGAAATAGTTCTGCTGTGAGTGGTTTTCCTGTTTTCCTTTTTTTTTTTTTTTAATTGGCCTGTGAAAAAGTAGGATTTGTACTTCTGAAATGTGTCCATATGCCATATTTTTTTTTTCCTATTAAACAAGGAAATCCTGAAGCCCTTTTTTCCCTCTCTTTTTCCTTTAAATTTTTTTTTTTTCCTTTAATTTTATCCTTCTAAGCTCATTGTGTTGTAAATATGGTTTTCAAAAGTGATATGTGATTTTAGCCAACTTAATCTCTGGCAACCCAAAATGAGGAGTCACTAATGTTTACACAGTGCTGAATGTATGTAACTATGGTGGCTGAGATAGAAATGGCCAATTACTCTTAAACAACCTGCACATAATGGCCTTTTAATTTTTCCTGCTAGAACTAGATGGAAAACTAGAAGACTGGACTGTGAGATTTCTTGGTGTGGCATGATATTGCAGCTTACCCCAAAATGTTTGTCAGGAATTTCTGCTCAGTTGCTCAGATTTTTTGAGCATGAGAGGGAGTTTCTCAGAGAAGTCAAGGTTTTATATTAATGTAAACCTAAGCAGAAAAAGATGCTCTGATTTTAAAGAGGGGAGAGATATTTTTTCAGGTCTGATATCATAAAATATGAAGATGCTAAAAGGCACACTTTTGCAATGGATGTAAAATTCATTTTTCTGCAAGTGAAACAACAGAAAAGACAATCCTCTACTGCCTAGGGAATCCAACTCGATGTTTCAGTGTGTTGGCATTGTGAGTACTTGACATACCTAGACATCCTCTTCACTGTGTCATAACTTTTATTTTCCACATTTCCTTTCAAAATACAAATAATATTTCCACGTCTCAGTACTCACAACCAACATTTTCCCCCAGAGGAAGGAGTTCCCCTTCCCATCAGCGATTCAGTCGTGTCACTGGTAGCCATTGGAGAAACTGGCAGAGAAGAGGATCTACCTCCACCTGCCTCACCCTCGTCCTTGTGCCATTGACCTGCCTCTGTCCAGTTGTTGTATGACCCAGCACTAAAGAATGAGATGAAATTTGTCAGGATCCAAATACTAGATCAATTTTCAGGGATTTCAGTGATGAAGAACGACAGGCAAGAATCATGGAGGGCTGGATAGCAGGCTCGGTAGAAAAATAGGACTCTTGCCTGAGCTTAGGATAAAATTTTACTTCCTCAACTTGTCCAAATTTTTCTCTAGAGCCCAGTGATTTGGACTTCATAGAAAGATGAATATTTCTCTTGAAACAGAAGTTGAAATATATAGCTCAAGTGACAGTTTTTATTTAATAGAAAGTATTAAAATATAATTAATATATTCACAAGCTATCTGAAAATTTAAATAGACATTTTAATTTATCCTGGAATCCAACAAGGTATCTTGACCTTATCCAGTGGCTAACAGCATTGGAAGACCTAGAAATGTATAGAAAAGTATAATTTCCAGTAGACTATTTTTTAATACAAAGCTTGATATTTCTTCCTCAGACATTTTCAACAACTTAGCCAAATTAGTATTGGGTGCACAAAGACTGAAAATTTCTCTTGGCAGTAAAGTTCTAGTGTACTGTAAAATACCTACCTAAGAGATTCCTTAAAAAAATATATTTTACTTAGACTGTCACTTAGAAATTTGAAAGCAAAATGGCCATGTGCTTTCTCCTGGGGCTTATTGGACTCCACTAAAGTCAAAAGAAAGTAATCCATCTGCTGTGGTGGACCTTCAGGGAAGCCCTTTATGATTATAAACTGCCTGTAACCAAAGCATATCCCAGTATAATAAATGCTCCTGTCCTGAGCATTGGTGTAAGCACGACTTATTGATGTGTGCACCAGGCAAAGTTTCTCCATCAGTCTTCTAAGTCTGTCTTTTGGTTGGTTTAGGGGGTTTTTTTGCTTCACTGTAGATTATTGAAGATGATTTTGTAAGCACAGCTGTTATCAAGTCTGTCTTTAGGATCATTTGTCTCATGTGAAATTGCTTTGGAAGGTTCCCTTGCTTTACTAATAGCCTAGAAAATCTTTTGCACATTTCCCCAAATCAAATCCACCAGCCAACCTGAAAACAGACTTGGAGTTCTGTATGATAATAAATGGAGGGTGAAAGAACACACAAATTAGTTAGCCTTATCTGACTATAAATTTTGCTGTATTGAATGGACAACATGCTCTTTTTAATTATTACTGGGTTAATTAATATATTTTGTAAGAATCCACTTGAAATATCCAATGTGAACTAACTGGCATGCTCCTTGCACATTGCACATTTCAAGAGAACAATGAATGCTGAGGAAGAACAATTAAAAGTTGAGATTTTCTTTTATTTTCTTTTTTCCTTTACTTTTAAAATTTTTTTTAAATACAAGTAGATTATAGAGAGCTGCACAAATTTCAAAGCACAGCTGTACTCTGGAAAATTGCTGTAAAACCAGTATGATGATGAACTGTGTTTATTGCATCCCAGAGGGTACCAATTCCAATGCACTCAGCTTACAGTGAGAAGATGAATCTCCCATTTGCTAATGCCACAGGTCAAATCCAGAAGTCAAACTGAATTTTGTCTGGCTCTGCAGCATATGAAATAACAATTGTTAAGTTAACATTTGATTAAAAAGGCAGGTGAACAAGCATGGGAGGAACAACAGAGGTGGCTGCCCCTGTTGAGACTATCTTATACACAGAATGGCACCTGCAGGAAAATACAGTGATTCTCATTTGTTAGAATAAACATTAGCTTGTTAATAATACAGAACTTGGAGAAGAGACAGCAAAACATCTGTCCCCTCAAGCAGAACAAATTTCACAGGGGACAGTTTCTGCCCTTGAGAATCAATGGGAATTGATTTAAAGGAACTGCAGTCCTGTTAAAGAACTGCAGTGGAATGGCAGATCCTTATTTGCTAATCCAACATGATCCCTATTATGGGCTGTTCTGTGAGCCAGAAATTACCTCAGAAACAAAAGATACTGATTTTTAGGTCGTTATGGGCATATACCGAGTCTGTGGAATGATGAAGTAAAATCAGCCGACCTGAAGTAAAATCAAGATATGACAGCTGCCTTTAATAAAATTCCTGCTTTGCAATTGAGAAAATTACTTCAGTGTTTGCATTTTTAACTCGGTTTTCCATTTTAACTCCAGAAGTTATCCCATAGCCAGGTGTTATGTAAAGGAATTTTTGAATTTTGTACTATGACATGAGAAAAGACAGTTTCTTAGATAACCTGAGCATTGCCTTTTCTCATTGATGAGGTCTGCATATGAGACTCCTACACACAAGAGAAAAATGGAAGTGAGGCAAACATCAGAACAGTATCTAGTAAACTTTACCAACCTTTCTGAGTAAATATTTGAAGAAAACAAAGATTTTGTTTTTTTTCTTTTGTAGTGATATGCTACACTTACGGATCATGCACGAGGTTATGGGTATCTCCACAGTGTTTTCTACTGAAATCAGGATGAGACTGTTTTTGCTACTAAACAAAAAAGAACGAATTGATGATAACATCTAATGTAACTGGAAGTCTATCAGCAGTATTTCCATGAGGAGCCGAGTGACAGAATACCTGAGCATGAACAAATGCTATGAAGGCTCACCTACTCTAAAGCTTCACGGCTCTTTCCTAATTATAAGCTTTCAACCACATCTACTGATCTCCATTTTCTCCATTTCTTTTCCTGCTCTATGCCTTTACACTGTGTGTGTTCCTCAGCTGTGCATCAAGCAGTGGATGTGAGGACTATTAGCAATAAAGGGACATGCACCTGCAAATCCACTATCTGCTCGTGGATGTACTGTGAGAGGAATTGAGAGCATGAGAAAATGCACAACCAGCTGAGCAACACCAAGCCTATAATGCTTCATATACAGAAAAGACCATCTTCTGAGGCTATTCTGAACCTTATATTTCTTCTGGAAGCCATCCGCGATTTATCCTCCATAAAGAAGGCAATAAGGTTCTCTGACCCATAATCTATTATAAAGATCTATCATTTCTAAATTTGATGATCACTGGCATAACTGCTATACAAAATCCTTGCCTCCCAGGCCTTAGTTTGAGACACTTTTGTATCTTATTGCTAATAAACAAC
The DNA here is from genome assembly GCA_013397295.1 of Polioptila caerulea. NCBI lineage: Eukaryota > Metazoa > Chordata > Aves > Passeriformes > Certhiidae > Polioptila > Polioptila caerulea. Next base: position 602,519 of record VYXF01012751.1, read on the forward strand.
ACCTGGCAATAGCAACAAAGTTACATCTAAGAAGTACCTTTCGCTGTCTCCCTGTGTGTTCCAGTTAGTGTGCACCACATAAAGAATTTTCTCCAGGTCTTTCCCCGAGGACAGAGTAATTGCACCATAAATAGTATTTTGGCATCAAGGCTTGTTAGTTTGAGTTTTGGGTTTGGTTTTTTTTTTTGCTGTTAAGATACTCTGCTCCTCCTTTTATCCACTGAAACAGCAGGGGCAGCTTTTCCACGGTGTTTCACAAACATCTCTATCTTGACCAGAGGAATCATCCTTTTGTTTTCATGTCTTTTCGATCTCTGGTCTCCTTGCTAGAGTCACTAGAGGAGATGCTCCTGCAATAAAAAGCATCTACAGATCACTCACATGTGTGCCCTGTGCACCTGACTGGAGGGGGCTGTGGCACCATCCCACCTGAAAATTCTGTACCAGGAGGATCCCAAGCCAGAACTCCTGCTGAGTCCCATGTTGCTGTAATTGCGTTCCTTCAAGCACCAGAGTCAAGTTAAATATTAAACCACCCATGCATTCTTGCTGATTTTTATAAAACTGCGAGTGTACTAACCCACACTCTGATGATGAAAAGAATTAAGTGCTTTGCTGATCACAAGCCTTTCATTATTCAGATATCTCTGTAAACAGCATTATTTATTTTTCTTCTGCTTCATGTCAAAGGAGCTAAAATTCACCTGTGTGTTAAAAACAATGAAAAACAACATTTTCTTCATCCATTCACCCAGTTATTAGTGCTGTTGCTAAATGCACTATGTTTTTTGTTACAGTAATTTCTCTAGGATAAACAGTTGCACAATCAGTACATTCATCCCAAAAATGAGATTGTACTGCTGCTGGATAGAATGACTTTTTGGTTGATAAGATGAATAAATGACCAGAAAGAAATTTGGCCAGTTTCATGTTGATGGGTAACTAAAGCCGTCTCAACCCTAGCGATCCTGTTTAAAATACAACTCTTTGTGAAACAAATCAAACAGATAAATGTTTCACAAGATGAATGATGAAAGCTTAGCTAGGATGAATTTACTAATATTACATTTCTTCTAGATGTCTCTTTCCAGTGTGGGCATCCAACTGAACACAGATAACAATGGCTTTATTTTTTTTCTTTTTTCCTCCTGAACTGATTAATGTTTGCTCACAGGACCTTGATTACCATATTACAAGCTACAGATTTGCAAGATTAAAAATGTCTGTTGAATTAATTAGCTGCAAATCAACCTAGGCACAGCTCGAAAATTTCCTAGCAGTTCCAATAAAATAAGAAAGGAGGAATCGATAGCAACCACAAATACATGACAATACGTTGGCACTTTGTGACTATAAATTGTGGTAGCTGCCCTCTCTGCTGACAAGGGAAGATTTTTCATTGTCCATACAGTGCTATCTAAAGGCTAAATCCTGCCCAGGCTGGTGTGGCAATCTCACCGATACCTAAAGTGTTCTCAGTGAAATATGTCCCATGGGCCAGCCCAATGACCCAGGGAGAACTGGGGCTAGGAACAGGCTGCCTACTTTGTCTTCACTGGCAGCCAGGTTGAAAACCACAGTGCTGGTGCCAGGAGCCATCCCAGCACACGTGGGTGCTGGAGGACAATTTGAGTCCCAAAGCGGAAATTCAGGGAATGATGTTGAAAGTCATTAGCGACTACTTTTGAACTTTTCCTCTGTAGTTACTGCCATTGTCTGACCCAGTCATGACAGCTTTAGATCTCTCTGACCATATAACAGATCTCCTTGGAAACCTACTAGTTTTTTCAAACACTGTCTTTCGTGCTGAATGGTGACACAGCTCAGGAACTCTAGACATATCTGAACCTCAGAGAAGCAAGTGCCTTCACTGGCTAGTAGTCTCTTCCTCAGCTGCATAAAATTTAAAATTAATTCTCATCAAATATTGCCTGGGAAACAGTCTGGAATCACAGAATAATGCAGAACATATTGAAAAAAGCATCAGTAGTTAGAATTTCAGAAATAGTTAATGCATATGTATGGTAGATTTCAATTGACAGGAGTATCATTTTCCAATATGTGTATTTGAAATTTATCTTCAGTTTGTAATCTGTGCAATAGCAAGTCTTTCCTTCCGACAGTTTGTATCAGGAAACTGCATGTGTTGGATAACAAACCCAATTAGTGTTCTTCAGTAAAAAGGCAAGTAAACCATCCTAATTATTGCAGATTATTTCCTTCATAAACTGCTGACAATGATAACTGATAGTGAAACAAATACAACCAACATTATGTTACATGAAACAAAATTTAATTGATCCCTTTGCCATTTTTCTATATGATTGGTGTTTTTCCTTATGTAAATGCGATAAATCCTTTTTTATTTTACACAACTATCCCTGCTCTATTCTTTTACCAAAATATTTAAGATATGAAATATAACATTAGACATATTTTCTCCATAACTTCTTCCTAAAGTGCTGGCACACGAAATCACAAGGCAGTTTCCAATAATGACTAGAATGTATTTTCCAATAATATAATTTTCTTTTTTGCCGTTACCACTTGGTTGTCCTTGATGACAATGTTCCTGATCCTTTTTTTTTTGTTTGTTTTT
>VYXF01012751.1:605148-746935 GCA_013397295.1 Polioptila caerulea
TTTTTTTTTTTTTTTTTTTTTTTGTTTTTTTTTTTTGTTTTAAGCTTAGGATTTAAATGAATTGTAAGCTTGAATCCTAATAGAATCTCAGGACTCACTGTCATGTGTATACACAAACACACACACACACACATATATATATACACGTAAATATATATATAAATATATATATATATATAAATGCATTTGAAACTGCAAATTTGCTCCTAATAATGAGATAAGGTCCTACTATTTTTACTATGATAAAACCAAACACTTTCACATGGAGTATTCATTATAGAGTGCTGTGGACACTGAATGTCTTGCATTCACCATAACCTGGGCAATTTGCACACAACTGTGGTTCAAATGTACTGTCCAGAGAAACCATGTCTGCTCCACAGGCTTTGCTAGGTAGCAGAGAGCCTGTTTGCCCTTTGCTCAGCCCAAACTGATCTTTGTTTGGCAAAGGAACTGGGATCTCAAAGTGTAAGGAATTGGGATCTCAAAGTGTATGAATGTTGGGCTCTGGGAACTACAGACAAGCTACAAGTGTAGCTCTGGTGTCCATACAAGTCTGCCTGTGCTCCGAAGAAAAACCATGTGAACATGGCCAGAGCAGCACACAGTGCATTCACAGACCTGATTCAAGGCAGCATGTAGAGATTCAGGCTTTTTCACAGTGTTCATACAGCTTTTGGTCAGGTTGGAAGGTGAGCAAAGTGACTTTGCTTCTGCCCCAGATGTTTACTGCAGACATTACTCTGGCTGGGTGTAGGCAACGGCACTGAATGTGCTCAAAAATTTCAGAGTCCTCAACACTAAAGGGACTGAACATGTCAAAATACTAGAAGCATGTCTACACTGCACATGTCTACATTTGTGTGTCCATATTTACATTTTCCAAAAAGAGGAAGAACAGTTCAAAATATGAGGCAGGGAGCATTGCCCTTCATCGCACCAGCATGCAGCCCTATATCCTTCCCCTGAGAGATAGCAGCTAAAGATAGGAATCATTGCTAGCTGAAGAGATCATTGTATCACCAAGGCTCTCCCCTTGGTCTCTGCTTACCATCAATTTACTGCTGGAAAAGCCCTCATGAGTATTTTAGTGCAAAGCTCCATCTGATAGCACCACAGAGGACCCAGTTCTTTCAGGTAAGATGGGCAGGAGAATACCTGCTCAGAGGATCCTGGCAGGCTTAGGTGGGAGAGAGGAGCTGAGCTAACTTGGTGCTGTGAAGACCGGGTTGGATCTGACCAAGTCCCAGAGGCAAATTTTGGGTCCTTGAACATCTGGTGTTAAAAATGTTCAAGTTAATGCAGTTTGGAGGAACACAGCATGAGCCTGAGACCCCCGACGTGCCTGTGCCACCCTCTGCATCTGTGCTGCAGTGTGCCAGGTAGCTGGTGCCCAAATGCTGGGGCTTTCATCCAGCCCATGCACGTGGTTTTCCTCTCTTTTGTGAGCTCTTTGGTGCAAGAGAGTGCTGGACCATGACCTGGCCTTGCCCTGAGCAGACTTGTAGCACACAAACACAGTGTATGCCTTGCCTTAGCACTGTGTTATGTCTCTGACAGCTCTTCTACACATTCAACTAGCAGGTTTTTTACCTTGAGGAAATAATTGATCTGTGAAATTCTGTTTTGCAGTACCGTACACGCTAGGTGGCTGAGTGGACACACTTATTTCATGCCAAAAAATGCTTTTGTGAGGTTTAGTTCAGTGCAAAAACCTACCCCAAATTCAACACTTTGTTAAAAGGATGTGGACTTTCCTACAGCAGAACAGATCTTGTGTAAAAAAGCTGCTAGCATTCCTAGAGTTGCCGCATGCCAGAAGCAATTGCTTCCAAAGTTATCTGAAATAAGAGGCTGAAACCTACAGATAGAGACAACTTACAGCTGTCATATCTTTCTTTCTACAAAGTTTGCATTTTGTTAGATTGAAAAATCTGTTATATTTTTTAATTTATTCCAACCATTCCTTGAAATGAGATTTTTGGTTACACTTCAAAGTTTCTTGGCTGATTTTATTTTTCACTGCCTTGCATGTAGAAGTTGAGACTTGATCTTTCTAATAGTTGGTCATTTATATCACAATTTCTTGTAAATCTCTCTCAATGAATATAGCAACTACAAGTCTGTTGTAAATATACACCTGCCTCTGTTTGACTTCTCTGGCTCATGCAAATCATCCCATAATTGTTCTGAAGTGGACTTTTTGCCCCGAATCTTGCAGATCTGTTCTCTTTGCTCTAGAATCCAGAGTAGGCACATGGTTTACTTATATACCATGGCACATGGGTATATAAGATCCTCTGCATAAGAATGAAATGCTAAGCATTTAGAGCAAAATACTAGTACAAGAGCCAAGCTTACACAATTAGAAAAAGTTCCTTTTAATGAATGTACTGGTCAGGAATTGGCTTTTGTAAGAATCACTGGAAGTGTCTGGTTTCAGAGACATTTTTCAAAGTTTTCTTAGAAGGATCACAAAACAGCAACTCAGTCAAAGTATATTCTTGAAAGTTTAAACTAAAAAGGAAAGAATAAGACATTTGTGATTCATGCTGAGTCAGCACTACCTTTAGTGTATGTGTTTCAGGTTGAGCCAAGTGCCATGCAGGCATTTTGGCATTAAGCAAATTTCCAGCTGAATTCAGTTTGGAGTGAAGAGGTGAAGACTTCCACTTCCATGGAATTCATGTAGTTCGCTCTAGGCCAAGGTCTGATTTTGACATACTCATACCAGTGAAGAAATCTCACCAAAGTCCTGCACTGAGGTCACTGAGGTAAAATATAAGGTGCCAGGGGACCCCTCATGTGTTAAAACAGCTTTGTAAATGGTCTCTTCATCAGTGACACCATTCCCCTAACTCTGCATGATCAAGGCTTTGTAATGTCTCTCTGTCTCTCCTGTAATGAAGTCTGCTCATACCAGATGTGAGAAATCATCTCAGAAGCAGATCACTTAGCAATCTGCAGCCAAGTGAAAATGATGGCAGAATTAGTTTTAAAAAATCGCTACATGGGAGCTGCAGTAATTTGTTGTGTCATATTTTTTTATTCACAGATTTAAAAGAATCTGTTCTCATTTTGCATTTTATCCCTTTTATCAGAATGAAGAGGAATGGATTCAATGCTATAATGAAAAGATATAGTTCTATAAACAATCAAAGGAGGATTTTATAACTTAATGTCTCTGGCTCACAAATGGCTGTTTGCCACTTACTCCATTTGGCTTTCTGCTGAGAGCATGAGCTCCATGTGAGCTAGTATAATTGCTACAATTATCTAAATTAAATGGCTTATTGTGTATTTAGACAATTCTTCCCATGTCCTGCATTGTTACTCTGAAGAATTAGTAATTGTGGTGTTGGGCTTGTAAATTCATGGACATGTGTTGCCATTATTTTCACCACACACATCTTGTAGGGTTTTAACTTATATAGGCTTGTTTAGATGGATGCACAGATGCAATTTACTCTGCTTCCCACCGTGCACAGGAGTAGGAGAGGCAGCAGTAGGACCCCAGGAATCTGCTGAAGTCTTTTCCTTGGCATTGTGCAGGCAGTGCAGGGGGTGCAGAGTAAATCAGGGCATCCCAGTCACTCTGGGTTGCACAGCTTCAGGCAGGGAGCGGAGAAAGGGCAGTGGCTTTGGGAGCTGAATCACTGGCAGAGCCAACTGAAACTCAGTACAGTGCCACTTTTAAGGCTCCTTAGGAGTGATATGATCACATCACAAACACTTCAAACTCGTTTAATTTGTGTTCTAAAAACCCCAACAGTCTAGTTGTGAATATTTGCTGGCCAATAAAAAGTAAATGATCATATTGCATGATTGGGAGTCCCTTTCCAAATAAAGCAGCACTTCTACTTTTAGTACCACTTATGAATTGCTCTTCTGGGGAGATAATGATGTATTGGAAAGACCATCATATGTTTTAAACTAATACAGGTTTAATAGCTAGTCATCACATAGTAAAAATTAGATTGCCAATAAAATTCTAATTTTCCTCCGCTGCTTAAAAGTTTACAAAATCAGGCAGATGAGGTCTAGCATTAAATTTTGGAAGGAAAATTTTCTCTAATTTTATAAAAATTAATTAATAGAAAATTTGTAGGTTTAACAATGAAAATATTGTATATATACCATCAAGTCCATATAACCCAAGCAAAGAAACATTGTTCTGTCACAAGAAGCATATTTGACATAAACAAAATTGGAAATAATTTTCTTCATTATTAAATATGCATGGAAAGAAAGTATTGCACATATTTGTAAAGAACATTTTTAAGGAAAATGATCCCATTACAGAACAAACAACTTTTAAAATAAGTAAAAATTTTTCTCTTACATTTTCTTACATGTTTTCTGAATGAACATGGGTATACATTACCTTTATTTAATTGGTGATAGTAGTTGAACTGTCTTATCTGCAACAGACATATCCACAACTCTAAAAATTTTAGGACCATGTTCTTAACCAGATAAATTACCATTAAATCTGCTGCTAAGTTTGTTTAGTTCATTAGAACAATGCTCCCATAAACCTTACTTCTAACAAATAAATGTGATTGCTTTTCTTTACCAGAATGTAAATATGAAAATATGAACTTTTTTATTTTCCTGTATTCTGATATGAAATTTAAAAGGACTGATGTTTTCATTATTTCAAAAGCAAAAGTTCAGATTTTTTACAAGTCCTTTTTTTTTAAATTTTATTTTTGCTATTGCTGTCTCAGGTCAACTTCATTGATTTTAGAACTGTCTGTGGCAAAAAGAAGAGTGCATATTGATTATTAACTGTCCATAAGGCCATAATGGAATCTCAGCATGGACTATGTTTAATCTTGGCAATTTCTATAAAAAATTCTTACAGCTTTTATTGTTACTACTCACAGCAATGTAAATTAGGAAACTGTCCATGTAGTCATCAGAGTGTTTAGATTTCAGTCACTGCCCTGTTCTCAGTGCAGATAACACTGATGTTATAAATGTAAGAAAGCAAGATTTTGGAGAGCAAATTCTGACTTAGTGCTTAATAACTTCCACTCCTGCCTCAAGCCTCTGGATTGAATTCTGAGTACAAGGTGTATATATGTAGTGCTGTATATATATAAATATAAATATATATATATACACAAACACACATATATATGTCACTCTACACTCACACCCTGCAGTAGTTTGCTTAAGATAAACGTTTTTGCAAACATTAGTTAAAAAAATTAAAAATTCTGTGAGAGTAAAGAAAATAAATGCTAGGCATGAAAAACCACACGGATAAATAGCACCTCTGTGTCCTTCCTTCCGAAACCAAATAAAAGCAGATGGAACAAACTCATCCCAAACCTTCTTCAGAAACCTTGCAATGCAAGCACTGGTGAAGACCTTAACTCTCCAAATTCCATAAGAAGCAACTTCTGTCCAATTCTGTAAGTCTGAGCAAAGGGTTCACAGCTCTGAGGGAGAGTGAGAGGATGGGAGGGCCACCAGGAGAGGAGGAGCCTCGCTGACAGCAGCGATGCTGCCCCTCTCCCCTCGAGGTGCTGTGGGAGACTGAAGCTTGAGAAGGCTGCCCACTGTACCTCACTCAGGCTTCAATGTCCGAGCTGTTAAAGCAGCAGCAAACTGTTTCCAAAAGAAACGCTCACATCTTGGATCACAGAGCTTACATTTGCCTTCTTTGTAAAGAAAAAAAGCAATTCCCTTGTGTGAACTAGAATTTGATTCTAGAGTGAAGGGTTTATTGAATATGACAGGAAAAAGGACTTGCTCCCAAAATCTTTTTTTGGCAGTTCTTGCAGTGGTGTATTTTCTGAAAAAACATGAGTGCTTTTTTTCTGAATAATCAGCTGCATCTCCATGAAGAAAAGGGTAATCACATTGTAAAAAGCTTCAGGATTGGACTATCAAAGATTTTATTAAAAAAAGATTTTATAGAGGCAGCTGGCCATTGCTTAATTTGAAAATATTTAAGAAACCCCTGAAGCATAAGTTTTTTCTGATCTGTGTGAAGTTCCCTCTGCTTTGCAGATTTCTGCACTTCCATAGGTTTTGTTTTGAGGAACTCAGCCCAGCAAAGAACAACAGGTATCGAATATTTCACTAATAAAAAAATTCAACATTAAAAATGGCTAATTGAATGCATACAAATAAACATAGTCTGTGTAACCTTGGCCATTTCATAGTACAAATATTTGTAATAGGAAAGACAGAAATTTACCCAGCAGCATACACTGGATATATCTGACAGTGAAGATTACAATACCAATTATCAGGTCTTCTCCATCCTGACAATGCCATTTACAACAGTAACTCTTCAGTTCTGCTTCGCTCTCCTGAAATGGATGGAAATAGTTATAGCAAATTGTTTCTCATGGAATCACTTGGTATCTTACAAGCCACTTACATTTGAAGCAGGATCCACAGTTTATATAGAGTATTCTAAAAGTACCCATGTAGGCTTTCATATGGCATTACACTGCAAAACAAATTTATAATGTGTGAAAACCAGGTTTATGTCAACCTGCAAAAGCCATTTGATAAAATTCATGGACCAATTCTTAAAATCTAAGCTATAAAGAGAATGAAATGTATTAAAAGATTTGAGGTTTATAAAAAGTAACCTTTTATACCATAGTTTTACTTTACAAAAATATTGAAATAATCCATGAGTTTTTCACTCTGCACCAGCTTTAAAAAAAATACTATCAAATTTTGACTTGCACCTTTAATGCATCTGAAAGCACCATCAGGGGATACTTTTAACATAAAGTATAATACCATTAACTAGATTTAGGGAGGTATTTAAAACCCAAAAGCTTGCAGCAGAAGCACTCTATTACAAGAGATTCTAATTTTTAGATATGTCTGGACACCAGTCTTGAACAGGCAGAAGAGGCTCTTCCACATAACTTGTTTATATTATACTTCAGTGAATATACTTACTAAGAGGTGGCTGAAAGCCTTTAAAAGAGATCCCTTTCACCTCGGGTGGGAAAAATCAGAGCTGTCTCTACACATTAAGAGCTTGGTTGGTCTTTCCTGCTTCTTTTTCTGGTAGGGCTTGTGCCACTTGTTGCGTCCCTCAGGCAACATCAGCCGTGCAGTTGTACAATGTTTGGCACTAGAAGGGTATGGCATGTCAGTCTCTTGTCACACCTGCATACATTCACACACTGAGCCATGCATTCTCAGTCCTGAAACAGAGAAGTTTCAGTGTGTTCAGCTCCTGGTAGTTTCTTCTGAAATATCTGAATGGGGTCCTCCAAAAAGTTTAGAATATGAAAACTATAAACTATACCTCCTTGTTCTTTTTACTTTTTTTTTTTTTTTGGCAAATTGAACACTGAATCATGATTATCATTTAATGAATATCACTATGTTCTAGAGCTCCTTATTTTTCCTCAAAACCAGAAGTGAGCTGCATAGAGTTTCTGCTGAAAATAACATCAAGAAGTTAAATTGCATTTTAAAAAGACTTTGAAATTCCACAGAAAACAAACAGTTCCAGTAGTATTAATTTTAATGACCTAATTAATCAGAACTTAGTTTATTTTCCATTGACAGCCTTATAAACATGATGATATTTCTTTTAAATTAAGAACTGTTTTGCAAACCTATTCTAACCTGAATGGGTCCATTTATGGGAGTGTTGAAGATTACTAAGCTCCTGTTTTTTGCCCCAGAACACAGTTCTCCTAACAGCAACACTGTGTGCTACAGTTTCGTTATTTTTGAAAAGGTGTGGTTTTTTCTGTTTTTGCCATTGATTATGGAAATATCAATCATTCATTTCTAAAATAAAATGCAGTACTGGCTGAAGTTGAAAGCTCTGGTCAGAGCCTTTTTATTGGTTTGATTGTGAGTACTGTGCAGTCTGAATTTCATACCAGTAAGGGGTGGTGGGTGAATTCCCCCAGCTGATGTAACTGATTTGTATGTGTGGGGCAGGGTTTGGGGTTTTTTGAGGCTTTCAGATTATGCTGCTGTGTTAGTGTCCTGCAGGCAGACTGCACACAGTGGATCAAATGATAATCATGATGATAGCCAGACTAAGAACACTACAGCTTGCTGCTTCATTTGTAGTACGCAGTTTACTTGTTCCTACAGCCCTACTGTCAACCCTTAATTTGGACTGTAACATTGGAGCTGCTTCAAGCTGTGTTTTTGCTTTGTTTACAGTGTGGTTTCATATTCCAAGCGCTCCTGAATAAGGGCATCATCTTTATACTGTAGCCGTGGAGGAGCAGGGGAACATTCAAACGCTAAGATTGCCTTCCTCAGGCTCCTGTCCAACACGTGTCTCTCCCAGGCCGGGTACCTGTTCCTGAACAGATCGATTTTAATGACAGACTCCTCAATCCTTGGTGGCCGGGATGAAGGTGTGGATGGTGCAGTGGGTCTCACCTGAAACACAGGCACACACCCATCCCTCTCCGCAAATTTTTGATCCCGCTCGCTCGTGACGCTCCGGTTGTTGGAGATGGAGCGCAGTGTGCTTGTGGCCACTTCTGGGGGAAGGGTGAAGGCAGCGGCAGGGTCCTCACAAGCACAGCTTGGTGACTGCCCAAACCTTGGTCCATTGGGGTGAAAGAAGGCATAGTACATTAGCATAAAAACAATGCCTGTTAAAAAGCTGCTGAACACTACGCACAGTGCTGGTATGGCAAATGCATCAGAGATTGGAGGGGCCTTGTACAGATACCAGAGAACACTCAAGGCAGTGTTTTCTAAAAGGATGACAAAATAGTAAATGAAAAGCCTACAGCGTGTCCTTCCTTCCTTGACATTGAACCAGCTGAAGATATAGATTATCCCCACAACCATGTCGAAAACTATCTCCTCCCATTTAGTGATGCAAAACTCTGTCTCGCAGTGAACGATCCAGAAGGTCATGATGCACCAGTGCAGCACGATGAAGATCCCAAAGTACAGCTGGAAAACCGAGGCAAACAGAGCAAAAGTAATGACCCTTGCTGCAATCGTGAAGAAATGCCAGCAAAACTGGATGATAACAGCCATATAACTGATGGGTTTCTTGTCATCGCGGGAGTCACGGAGGGCCTTTTGGTAGGAAGCCAGAGCCCAAGCCAGGGATACAAGGGATGCTGCAGCAGTAAGACCTAGGAGGAAACAGGAGATGCAGTTAAGGCATAATTAGTATGTCAGCACTTGGCTGAAAACACTGAGATCCTTGCTGCTTTAAATATGTTCTCCACCACTGGCACAATAAAACCTCTTCCTTCTCCTTTAGCTCAGAGAAATGAACCTCTGCTGCTGGAGACACAAACAAGAACAGCTATTAAACCATGCACCGATCCTCTTCCCTAGCAATTGCATATTTGAAACAAATTAATTGATTCACAACTTTGAGCAAGTCAGGAATAGGTGTCTCTGTCAGCTGTGCGATTTAAGGGGCCTAAATTTCACGAAAGAATATGAATTTTCTGTTTTTGAGAAGTCATTAAAGAAGCCTAATGTAAAGTAGCCAAGTCTTTCTAATTAGAATTCCAGCATCATCTACATATAAACTAAATCAATAACAATGAGAGCATAAATCTCCATGTTAAAAATAAATTTATGTTAATCTTGTTACATCAAAATTTCAACTGACTGTCTAACTCTTGCTGAGGGAAAAAAATGCCCATTTTGATATTTTCACCATTTTAAAACAGAATTTTAATAAGTAGAAAATGTCAGAACTTATTTTCTTTTGTCTGGCAATTAAATTTGTTTTAAAAATGTTGGAATTTTTCACTGATTTAAAATTATGAATAAAGATGCTCCTAAAGTAGGGGGCTATATATTTTAATTTATGTAGTCATTCTATCTCTAATATAATCACAGAATTGCCTATTTGCAAGGGCCTAAACTATAATATTTTAGAAAAACCTGAAAAATATTTAAAGGATTCAGTATGAAATTATTTCTCATAAAGTTTAAAACATTTGTTTTGTGGAAATTCAAAAACTGTAAAACAAATGTTAAAAAATAGATCTTTCTATACTTATTCTAAGTGCATATTACTCTTTTCTCCTCAAGGGAATTTGATTCTTGTCAGTAAGTAAATTTAGGAAAAAAAACGTTGCTTTGAAACTAATCTGGCTTTTATACTAATCTGTTGCTTCCATACAGTACCAGAAAAACACCTTACATTCCCATTTCAAAAATGATGTAGTTCAGCATAATTATTCAAATGATAAATACTTACATTGCATTCTGGTAGAAAGAAATGATAATTCTTTTTTACTAGAAGATTAATTTTTATTTACTTATGAATTGTATCCAGCTGCTTTGGATGGAAAAGGGAATTGCAATTGAAATGCAAAATCCTTGTCTTTCAAGCGTATTTATTATTTAAATAAAATTGCAATAAATGTTGTATACAGAGGAAAAATGTATCAAGCATTTTATATTTAAAACTGGTTTACTACCAAAGCTAATTTTACATACAGCTAATGAATGAATTCATAAGTCTCAAGATCCCAGACTGAGAATTTATTCATAGACCATTTAAAGATAATGATGCTTCAGCTTATTCTATTTCTAAGCAGTTCCTTAACTTTGAACTAGTTATTGAAGTAAATCAAACTGACATGAAGAAAACATTTCTTTTGTCTGCTGTTAAAAGCTGTTTCATCATTTCAGCAAGCTTTGGTACTGGATGCATAGCCAGTATTTTTCTTCCCTATTAAACAGCTTTCTATAGAACTTAACAATATGTTACTTAAGTAGTATAAATTTTAAGAAACTGTATTAATAGAAAATGGTAAGTTTAAGCCTAAATACGTGTTGCTATTTCCTTTGAAAGAAAACAAAAAAAAGGTTATTTTAAAAGAGAATAAAATAAATTATGGAGATAAAATTTATTTAAACAATTGACTTGGCTTAACGCACTAAGATAAATAGTACAGAGAGATTCATTGCTTTCAGGAGGGATTGTGTTTGCCAGGGTTTCTCCCTTTCTGGCAGGGTGCCAATAATGTTGTGAGCTCCCATGAATCCATGAATTGAAAACTCCTTTGTTTTAAAAATAAAAGTAATAACAAACAATCAGCAGAAATATAGAGTAAACTTGAGATTCCAGGGAGAATTTTTTAATAAAATTTCATAAATTTTCTTCCCATGCAGGTGCCTGAATGAATACCCAACAAAGTTACTTCTGGAATCTTCCTTCATGGACAAAATAAGCTATCAGCAATGAAGACAGAAAAGAGACAAGGTATAAATTGGTGTTTTCATTCTGACATGTATATTTGCTTTTTCACACTGGGTTGCCTTTCTGCATCCATTATCTCTGATGACAACCCTGGGAGCTGAAAAATGTAAGTTCTTGTTTTCCTGTAGGAATGTTTTAAGTATTGAAAAAACACAGTTCATTTCCCTTATGAAATGAAAAGTTGGGAAAGGTAGATGAATAGGATAAAGAATCTTTCAATACAAACAAGCCACTCTGAACAAGAACTCACGAATGGCATTATCAGCACAGGAAAAAATAACGTGAGCGGGAAATCCATATATTTTCTTTGCAAATCTAACATTAATGACCTCACACACTCCCCCAGAGGCTTGTAGAGATATCATCAGTTTTGCATTAGGAAGTGCAAAACCATTCAATAATGCACACAGAATATAATGCTAAATTAATAGGAATTTCCACTGTTCTAATGCTAATTAATTCATAGTCATTGTCTGGGACATCAAGAGGCAAGTACAATAGCTATGTAATTCTGTTATTTAAATAGCCATTAATAGGGAATCATCCTCTTCTTTTACAGAATAAACTCGGGGATACTGGCACACAGGAGAGAAAAGGAGAAAAGGGAATGTACAAAAGGGAAGAATTGCCAGTAAATATATTATACATCTGCTCTTGGCTATTGGCAATAGTATTAGGGATATAGAATTAAGATAAAGTTTAATGCTTTGTGGGCTCCATCCATTTTTATTTATTGATGAGACCAAGCACTAAAGAATTATTGAAAGTAAATTAATAATGAGAAGAATGATGTAAAAGTGATGCAAATGGCAGTTTGCTAATAAATGTCACTATATAAATTATTTACTGGGAATGGTTAGAAATAAAGTGAATTATTGTAGCACTGATGGATAATTCATTAATTAGAACATATTGATGCACTTGCTGAGTATTTGTTCATATAAACCTCTTTATCCCTGTTTCAAAGAGGAACTAAAATAAATTTCTATTAGTAACAAACAAAAATTTTAACAATGCTGTGCAGTCAGGAAGATCTTTTTGCCACTCAGAAATGAACAAAGATTGGACAAGAGCTGTGGAGCCACTGTTCAGGAAGAACATTTCCCACTTGCTCATCTGCAGTCTCTGCACACTTTTTGGGTACTGCAGCAATTTTTTTGTGTATTTGACTCTCTTGTATTATGAAAGTCTTATATTTAGTGACTTGATCTTGGAAATTAGGACTAAATAGCCATTCCAAGTGAATATGTACACAAGAAACTATATGGTCATCCACTACAGGCTGTTACAAGAACCAGAAAGCAGGAATTCTCTAAAGTGGCATTAGGAAGCATGAAAGCACCTTCCTGCTTTCTTCTTTTCTAAAGCTGAACCTTTAAACATTTTCCACAGCATATGATTTGATCTCTAAAATTCTGTCCTGAAGAGGAAAGAAATGCAGGCTTTGCACAGGAAAAACATCACAATTTGCATCAGCAAAAGGATGCTTTTGTATGGCTCTGAGGTGGACACCTGAAATACTCCAAATAGCAAAGAGTGGGAGTGTACATACCCACTTTCAGCCTTTGCAGCATAGCTCATCCAAAATAGTCACAACAGCAAGAAAACAGTTCATTGTACCAGGACAACATTCTGCCAGGAACTAATTGTAATCTGTTTTGAGTGAAAAATACAATTAACTTATTTTATTCTGTGAATGGTTTGCTTTACTTAATGATATTATTTGTACAAAGGAAATGACATGTTTTTAGTTACAGATGAGTTTCAGATGTTCTTAACACAGGGAGAGTCTATCAGACTTTCTGTCTGATAAACAAAGAACAGAATTGCTTTAATTGAATCATGATTTTAATTTCTTTCCCTGACATTATTAATTTCTCCCTATATGATATGTGCTTGCATTTTATAGATTGTGGCATTTCTGTATTGATACTTTAAATATAATACATAATACACTACAATGAACTACAGCTCATTAAAGACAAGATAAAAACTCACACACATGACTATCACAAGTGAAAGCAAACACATATGGGGCAAAAGGTAATGTATACAGAGATGAATACATTCACAAATGTAATATTGTTTCCAGGAAGCAAGAAAGCTTGAATACCTAGATGAGAATCAATGGATTTCTCCTCAATGGTATTTGTTGGAAACCTGATTTGGACTTGAAAGATTAAAGGTATATCCAGGTCCATAAATGACCTTTTTTTTCTAATCATATCAGTACATAAATCTTATATAGCATAAGGACAGAACAGCTCGAGTCAGCTGGAAACCCTATAAATGAATGAACTGATCTGAGAAAGTGCTCCTTGACATTCAGCCTGATTTCATAAATCAAACTCCTGCCAAAGCATCTGTCTGCTTCATCCTTCTTTTAAAACTTGTACTCATCTCACCATTTCCAGGAGTAAACTCATCTAAAAGCAGGAATACCAAATGCAGCAGGACATCTAGGTGTGACAACATTGCCTGGGATGTGAGACTTTGAAACATTATTTTAAGAAAGCCTATTTTGATTTTCCTTCTCAGCTGGAGAAGTGACATTACATGCATCTAAGCTTCCAGGTGCTTCTCTGAACCAAAGCCAAGGATCTCTAATACACATATCTTAGTCCTTTTGGAAACAGCATATCAGGACTGCATTCCCACAGCTTCAGAAAATGTCTTGCTATATTTACACATTTTTTGCCACGCTGCTCTGCAAGTACAGGCACAAGCTAAAGATTCACGTGGACGCAGCCTTGCAGGCAGCTTGACTATGGTCTCTGGGTTTCTGCACTGATTCTTTTGTTCCCAAACACAGAGTATGATAGTAATGTATGTCATGGTGTACATCCTGGGCTTCCATATGTGGTTTAGTACACAGGAGGCTTTGAAGGCTTTAAGGGCACCTTTTGGTCATATCAAGGGCCATGTATCCAGGTTGTCACTGTTTCATGCTCATGGATCTCATTCCCTGACCAATACTGAAAGATGAAACCTAAAGATGAATCTTACTTTTGTTTCATGCATTCCTATTTTCTAAAGGGACAACAATACAAACTCTTCCCCTCACCTGGGCTATTTCCTGATAAACATGTTGCCAAAATAATCCTTTTGTTTTCCCACATCAGCAAGTTTGTCATTTGTTCGCTATCATAAATCAAGTTCAAAGGCTTTCTGTTCAACTGAAATAAGTTTCCTGAGGTCAGAAAAGGGCTTTATTCTTTTTTCTTGACTCCTACTATATCTGATTATATCTAGATTGAAACAACACCCTACTGAGATATTCCACTTCTGTGGTTTTACACTCAGACTGTTTGCTACCCACAAACATGGGAGTGTCATTGTCTGAGGATGAGTCTCCAGTAGTTCACATTTCCAGTTTTTGCCACAGGCTTCATTCGTAGATGGGGATTTTCAAGGCAACATAGGTGGTTTCATCAGCTTGCCAACACTCAGCTTAACTTTCTCCCATGGCATGCTGAGGTGGATTAATACAGGATAACAGGTGACAGGAGCTCTTCCTTGTTGAAATGTAAGTCAGAATTTCACCTGATATTACTCCTCCTATGTGTTACACAATACTCATTGAACATGCTGGCATATAGCAATAATTTTTCCCATGATTCCACTCAGCTGCTTTCAATAGACGCTTCTGGTGTTACAACTTCCAGCTGCTGCTTTAATTTGCCTCTCCACAACTTGTCACTGCCCTGAAAATCAAGAAATACTCTTTGTGTTGTATTACTTTCAACCTTATTCATTCTAACTACTCCTAATTTTTCTACCAGCAGTGGTTTGGACTCTGCATAGAGGACCAAGGTTAACTGGCAAAAGTTTGGCTTATTGTATGTATCTTTAGCAGTTTCTTAGGGTCTGTAGAGAACAACTGCCTAATGGTTTTTCTCTTGTTGCACTCAGAATCTTATCCACCTTAGCAAATGTAACTGTTAGACAGTGTTGAGAAGCTTCTGCTGAGCAGCAATCCTGGTCATAACTTTAAATACATGGATGATGGTCATAATTTTGTTTCAAGATAAAATCAAACACTGTTTCCCTTTGCCTTGCCCCTAAATCCAAACCAACTCTTTTGCTCAGTTTTTGTTAATGTTTCAGGACTTATATTAGAAACTTTGAACACAACACTGATAAAGAGAGGCAACTTGGTATGCAGGAACCACAAGAACCATGAAAGTTGTCTCTCCCCTGTCTTTCAAAAGACCACTGTAAGTAATTGAGATCTCTCTTTCTTCACAGACACAAAAAAATTCTACAACCTTATCCTCTATCAGTAGAAGTAATTGGCTCTTTCAGATACTTGAATGGAAGTCTCACTGCCAGAATACCCCAGCTAAGGCCAGTTACTGGCTCACATGCTGGGCGAGTCTTCCCTTTCAATTACATTTTTCTGAGATTTGTTAGTTTCTTGCTCTACTAAAGATGTGTTATACTTAAAACTTTCTGTTTAGGAGTCCTTATTAGCCACCAATCAATCCAGTCCTTCACTGGCAGTGACAGCCGCCCGGTACTCATGTGTGCCGTGCAGTCTGTGTGCTGCCAGGCTTGGCAAGACAGCATGAGATCATTTTGCCTGTCAGGAATCTAAACTTAGACTCTGCACTTTCACAGCTAGACTCCTTGTCTGTTAGGTAATTTGGTGTCCTTTATTCCAGTGAAGTATGTGTAGCACAAATATACCCATTGACTCCAGGCTCATTTCCACGATTTCTACATTTCAGGGCTTTCAATGGCTTGAGCAAGCAGCTTACAGAAACCAAGGCATTATTTGGAGGATACAGCAGCCCCAATCAGAACAAACTCCCTACCATTAGCTCTTAAGAAACATCATGACAACCTAATGCTAAGTTAAATATTGGGCACCATCTACGGGAGACAGCTCCACCTGCACTGCTCTGTCTTGCATGCACGGACACCTCCCACAGCGCCAATGGCAGCAGCAGCCCTCCTCCCTGTCCCCCAGCAGGAGAAAAAGATGGAATTTGCTGGACATGTAAAAAATCCTGTTAGAACTTAACTTTCTGTTGGTCCACATTTCTGTGAATTCACCAGAACTCTTCTCTTGAGCTTTTATGTGCTTTTATGTACAGAAGCTTACCCAGATTCTGTACAAATTCTAGCCTCACATATTTTACTGCTTTGGAGGAACCAGCCACACAGATTTTCATTCCATAGCATCTAACAAGATCAATTAGAACTTTTTTAATTGTAAATGCTTTGGAAAAAAATATTAAAGTGAACTCTGCCCACCCCCCTCCCTCCCCCCCTCAATATGTACATAGTAAACACCATTTAGATTATTTAAGTCTTCTACTATATATATTGTATTTAGTCTATGAGAGTGCATAAGCACAAATAGGAAGAAAATTAGTATTAGCATTTGTTCTTTTGCTAAGTCACTGTGTCACCTGTCTCAAGGTTCAAGGTTCATATGCCATCCTCCTCAGCTCACAGGGCAGGGGACTGCCAGATGTTCGTGGCTGGCTTGGCACTGCTGCAGGTGTGGACTGAACCCAAACATCAGAAAAGGGCAAGAAAGTAAAACTTTGGAGTAACAACTCTCAGAGCAACACTACAAAACTAGAACTGAAATGGTACAAAATTTGGAAATAGATCTGTTGAAGTTAAAGCATGGTGGTACTACAAACAGTATTGGTTTCCTAATCAATTCTCCATGGAATTGTTTTCTAACTTTTTTCTTATTGGGTGTTAGGTTCCCAAGTGCTGGCAGGGGGACACATGGGGTGGCTTCCATGAGGAGAGGTCAGAGCCTGTCCCATGTGGGACACAGGTGCTTCCAGCCAGTTTTCAGCCAGCTCCAAAGTGAGCCACCCCAGGACAAAGCTGAGCCCATCAGCCAATACGTTGGTGCCTCTGGGAAACATATTTAAGAACAGACATTTGGGAATGTCTGATAGACAGAAGAGGGGGGAAAATAAGAGTGAGAGAGCAGCTGTGCAAGCACTAAGGTGAGAGAAAAAGGAAGGGTTCTCTGGGCAACTCTGGGAAAGAATCATGGTAGAGCAGGTAATTTCCCACTCTCTGTGAAGGACCATGATGGAGAGTATTTACAGCCTGCAGCCCATGGATATTTCTTGAAGGAAAATATGGCCTTTGGAGACCCCACACTGGAGCAGTTTTATCTTGAAGGAACTTATACCTTGTAGGGGGGATACCATGCTGAAGGAGAGGAAAAGTGTGAGGAGAAAGAAGTAGGAGAGAGAAAATGGTATGGACTGACTGCAACATTCCATTCTCCATCATCCTGTGCCACATGGAAGGAGAAGGCAGAAGGGTCAGGGATGAAAGAATAAAGTTTATTCTGGTAAAAAGGGAATATGGGGGGAAATCTTGCTTTAATTGATTCATGTTTCTCACTATCCACATGTGTTTTAACTGGCAAATAAATTATATTTAAAGTTGAATCTGTTTTGCCTGTGGCAGTAACTGGTAAACTGGCCTTTATCCCAACCCACAAGGTTTTTTATCCTCTTTCCTCATCCTGTCCTCTTGAGGAAGAAGAGTAAATGAACAGCTGGGTGGGTGTCTGACTGCAGTCAAAGGTCAACCCATCGCATGAATCACCTCAAACCTCATGCCAATATATTTTTGCATGCACAAACTTTACATATAGTCATGGCTTTAGGGGCCAGGTTGTACCTGTTCCTTCCAGGAACACTCAAGAAAATTATTTTTTCCTTGCACAAGGATATATTAAAAATTCCTCAAAGTTCTGTAAACCCTCCTTCCTCTGAAGGGTGTCTTGCCACCTGTCAGTGACCTACAATGTACTGGCTGCCTCAAGAATGGATGTCTGAGAATATCAAAGCTGTCACATTATTTCCTGAGGTTTAATCAGAGGATGTGGGAGCAGAATGCACCGAATACCCGGGAGAATTGGAAGGTTACGACAAACACAGTTTTTCAATGCCTGTAGAGAAAAGTACAAATTCTGTAAAAGGAAGTACATATAAATTTTTTTTGGTTTAGTTTAACATAGTCTCAACAGATTCACCATCTTAATTTTTTAGTGAAACGTGTAAAAAATCTGATGCCTCAGTAATGTACTTCGTAGATGTAGAGATATACAGAAAGAGAGACAGCACAGTATCAGTGTAAAATGTAAGCCACAGAGCATTGCATCACGAACATTGAGTGAAAATTACAATTGTGTTCAAAGTGAATAAGAATTCAAAAGTTTCTAACAAGGGACATAACACCCTTCCAAGGGGTATTTGCCTTGACTTTAAATATGCACATTTTTTCAATCTGAATTTATCTACCTTTGGTTTTTAGCCATTGATTTGGCTGGAGTTCTGTAGGGTTCAAATGACTTAAGCATATTTCACTGACCTTCAGAATTTTAAAAATTAAAGGTTTCCAGGGCATCAGTTTTTTACTCAGAAGCCCTCAACACTGAATAGCTGAAGACAATTTTCTTAAGCCTGAAATGAGCTTGTGAAAGATATATATATTTTTACTATTGAACAAGATTTCTCATGTGTTTTCCACAAGCATCCCACAAGCAAAACAGCTTGAAATGATCATACTGGCTGCAATATGGTGGAACATATCAGAAATAGTATCTGGAAAATTCCAACTATCTCTTCTGAGTATTTTTTGCAAGACACAGTGAGTATCCTAAAGTACAAATAGCACTATCACACTGGCTGTAGAAATGTCTGCTGAGGATTTTGAAAAGGAAGGACTGAATCAGTATTTCAAATACACCAGAGATTTTTAATTTTCTAAAGATATTGCACTAGCTGTGGCCAGCATCCAACACAGACAAGACTAGAAGCCAAGATGCATTTTGGCATGAAAATACCCCAAATATCTTATACTAAGTTTTATTACAAATCAATAACAAGGGACCAGGTCACTGGCAAAAAAATATTGACTCCATACAAAGATAGCACGAGGCCCTTAAATCTCCTTTAGTCATGATTTTAGGATTGGCTTTCAGTGGTTCATAGGCTCATATTGACTTCCTGAAAGGGGATAAATTTCAGCCCTCATTAAGGAACTGATATTTCTCCCACTTGCACATTAAAGTTGGCCTGAAGTTAGTACCTTATTTGACACAATTTGTCCAAGAACCATTTTGTATATGTAGCATTTTTTGGTGTTTGTCTTTTAAACTTCTCTAAGCCCACAAGAGATGTTGAGGATAATGCCTGATATGGTACTCTGGGACAAAACACAATTAGCATCACTCTGAAAAAGAAATCAATTTGGTATTTGTTCAATCCCACTTAGCAAAGGAAAAAACTGGAGCTGTAAGCTGATATTAATACGTGAAGAAGTTAACTTTGGATCAAACTCTTGGCTATGTTTCTTTTACTTTGAAAAAGTTCAAGTATATTTTCACAATAATTCATTAAATAGACTTATTTTTCTGTTAGTGGAAAAGCAATTGCTAACCTCTTCTCCATCTCAAAAGAAAATCCATGTTTTCACCTACTGTGAAGATAATGTAAATTGAAGCAAAGTCTAACAAACTGTTTTGAAGAATATTCAGTGTATTCTGGAGATTAATTCTGCTTCCAGCTCATGTCATGCTTGGATTATTTTAGGTCTCATATTTACGTCTTTGTCTTAAATATTAGTTGCAAAGTTGTTATTTATCAGTAAGGAAGCTCTACAGCTATATACCTACCTATGTCTGATATGGTTGGAATACATACACATGGTGTATGCAGGGAAGTATTGCACACGTTCTGTATGTATGGCATATTTAGAGTTATATACTACATGCAGACAGAAAAACTGGCACACTTTGATTATACCAAACAAAATAATGACTCAAAATTTTCTCTTAAAAGCTTTTCCAATATTTATCTGTGGCTTGTGCCAAAAATTTGCACCTGTGCAAAGCTTAAACGAACCTAATTTCCATTTCTGCTGCTTGTCTAGAAAATGGAAAAAGTTCCCTTGGATCCTGTCGTTAAGCTTTTTTTTTTTTTTTCAAATGTATAAGTACCCAGAGAGAGTGATTCAATTACTTCTTCCACGTTTCCCCAATATTCTAAGCTTATGAGTTCCTAAAAGACTTATATCCCAATGGTTGATTGATGGCTTCTGAGACCATTTTTTTCCTGTCCTTTGAATTTCCTTGAGTAGCTCCTTCCTCCAGGAAGTGTGAACAACAGAACAGGGCACAGTGGTCTTATTGGTGGTGTTCAAAGTGGTTTGATCTTTTAAATGTGTCTACTGTATATTTTATTTCCTCTTCATCCATGGATCAATATAAGGTTCAAAGCCTCAACTTGACACCAAGATCTCACAAAAAGCTCTTCTCTCTCCTGCTATGCCATCTTCTGAATTATTTTTTTCTAAGGCAGAGAATTTCCCATCCTATGGGTGTAGTCAGTGTTTCTGATCGTAAAGTACACTTTCCTGTGTTAAACCATAATGAGTTAGTTGTGATAATTTTGACCAGTCAGTCAGATCAGCCTATGATGGCAGCTGCCCTAAGCACTATCAGCTACCCTCACATCTCTGCAAAGCCTGGAAATGCCAGTCACTGGAAACCCAGCTGGCCAATGATATATGTCATCATCCATAAGGCTATCAAACAAGATGAGAGCAAGGACAGGCATTTAGTGGGTGCTCCTGAGCACTCACTCACTTATTCTTTCCTAATTTTCATATCCATCTGGATGACAGATTTTAGTACACTTTATATGAGCGCTACTCCTTCCTGCTTCAAGATCTCATGTGATTTTAAGTCACATGAACTTAAAAAAAAAGTATTTATACAATATTCATTATATTTGCTGTCATCATTCTAACTTCTGAGCCTGTCAGTGAATGATAACAGGTCTGGGTAAAAAGACCTGATATCCAATTAAAAAAAAAGGTTTGCAGAATCCTGCTATCTCACTTCTAATTCTTTGTTACCTGAGCACACAGTTGACATTTCTATTATTCTCTGCTGAATTAAAGTCAGGATAATCTATACTAATGTTTATTTCTGTGCACACGTCCTTTTAAAATTTTTAGATTTGTTTCTTTATGCATCTGCAAATCAGTCTGCTCCATGGCAATTGTTAAGAATGACCAACTGATTTTAACAGAATTTGACACAGAAACAGATGTCTCAAGGATACCAAGTTCTGTGAGGTTTAGGGAGGATGGCAGCAAGAGAAGGGCCCAAAGAAATGTTCCCACTTAAAGTATAGCGGACTTCAGGCATTTCATTTTTATGCCTGAATTTCAGGCATTTTCATGCCTCAGGCATTTTTATTGCAATAGCTAGGGACCAATTAGTAAGTGAATAAATATGTCCCTGGCAGCTGGCAAATTCACAAAGATGTAACTTTGAGCTAATCCCAGCAGATATTGCCTCTTAGCCGTCCAAACCCAAAGTCATGAGAGAGAACTCAGAATAAAGAAGGGAGTGAACAGCACAGTGTGACAACCCAGGGGATCTGAGAAAAAAATGGATATATTTTCAGGGCAGTGTTTAAGGCAGGAAATGAGGCTTCATTATTTTTGCTGCTTGAAAAACGTATATTAATGGGCACTCTCCTTTTCTTGAACTCATCTAGTTCTCCAATATTTAGTTTAAATGTAACATTTCAGTGTCTACAGACATACACGACAGGATCCTCCAGGCTGGAACAAGATTTAGTTCAGGCTGGACGTAGAACACAAAGACGGCGCTGCAAATTGAACTCGAAGACTTAGATCATGTTTTAAAGATTACTGAACATCTACCTCAAAGTGCAGATAAATGAGTATTAGTTTTACACCAGTGAGACTGTAAATCAGATTCTCTGCAGACACAAAGGGGGAAGTGACAGTCAGCTGCATACCTAATATATATTTGATTTATTGTTTTTTTAATGCAGTGTGACAGCAGATTAGCAAGGCATTTTTATGACACTGATGATCAAGAAGTTATCAATTCACATCACCAGGACATTTTAACAAGGAGAATAACAATAATAAAGCATTCAATCTATAACAGTGACCTAAGTAAACAATTTGATATAAAAATCCAGCATTTTCTCAACATCAGCAGTAGTAGCAAAAACTGATAAAAGGCTAGAAGCAGTAGTTTTAAATCTACTGGTGAATATACTAGACTAATAGAATATCTTTAGTTTGGTCCACCTTATTAATTTTGATTTACAGAGGAAAGAAGATGGTGTGTGTGTCCTCAGCTGGGGGAAGGTGATGATGTGCTGCTTCCCTTCAGCTTTGGTAGTTGTTTGGATGTGCAACTGTGCATGACTCCTCACTCAGCCTGCAGAAAAACAGCTTATCTCTGCTACTACTGCACTTAGATAACCCGTCCCCCTCAGTCAATTATAAGTGTAACTATTCTTTGGGAAAAAGCTCATAGAAAGCCCTCTGAGCCATGCCATAAACACACTGCCAAATAAAGTATCAAAACCAACACCATGACAAACTAATATCCCATTTTGAAATTTGAAAGATTATATGAAAATACACTTCAAAGAGTTCAGATTCCCAGTTAGAGAAAAAAAATGCCATGATCTATTTGAGTAAATGATCTTCCACAGAGAAATGAAGTAAATATAGGAAATATATTTTATTTTTTTTAATAGCTGTGGTTCTTACTGGACCACACACAAAATACCTTTCCCCAAACACTTCAGCACTGGTGGGAAAAAATATTTCACGGTTTTCAGAAATCCATTCAGTGTTCATGCAGATTGTCTTTACATCTCTACAAGTTTCAATGTTAGGATACCAAAATTAATTATATTTTGAGCTCCTAGCATTTAATTTGAACTCTTAGCACTTCTGGCCTTATTTTACTGTAATGAGTTTCAGATTTTTCTATTGTTATTTCTGATTGCTTTGAAACAACATATTATGGGCATTTATACCAGCCAAGGAATAAATGCAACACTTTTGCAATAACTTAGCATAAATAAATAAATAAATAAATAATTTTTTTTTTCAAATCTTAACCTGATCTGGGAAATAGGAAACAAGTTTTGTTTTGATTATGTTTAGAACAATAAAATAAAAGTTGTTTAGATATTTTCCTTATTCTGTTCTTGAAAAGCAATGGGGGAAAAAAATCAAGGGGAAAGAGTGTGATTTAATTTATCTTTCTGAGATACTAAACTCTTCCTTCTCCTCTCACAAAATAACTACCATAAACTATAGATTAAATATGTTCATTTCAGTTCTACATATTTTCCTTCTACTGTTTCTGACCCCAAAAGAATTCAGTGTCACCTCTCTCCCAAATGCTCCCTGAGACATCTTCCTTTTCTCTTTGTCACCTCATCTGTAAGGTTTTCAAACTGCTTTTTTCCCCCAATGCTCTTTATATTTCTTGCTTTCCCGCAGGTTTCCCAGTTCATATATTTGTTTTCTGTAGAGGTGCCCCAGATTCTTAGCCCTCCTCCTCCCTTCCTATGTCCATCTCATCTGGTATCTCCATATTCCTGTACCCATCCCAGCACTGGCACAGGCTGCCCAGGCATCTGCATTTAGTTAAAACCTCTGGATGACTGGAGCATTGAGATCAGAGCTGCCTGGTTCAGGAACGTGTTGTGGTCTGCCGTAAAACCAGAGAGCTGCCCTCTCATGCTCACTCCTCTTGGCAGCAGCATCCTGTCCCAGCAACTCACTGCTCTGCTTTCCAGTCTGTGTGGAGTCACACACAGGTCACATCTATTTGCTGGTCTTCAGGTTTTCCCCCCAAGCCAGCTCATCTGCTTTCCTTAAACAGACAGTTGGTTTTTTTTAAGTCCTGTTAACTGTGGCTATTATTAATTTATTTTTTTTTGTTAAAAGATCCTGCTACAGCAATGAATTTCATAGAATATTTTCACTAATATCCTTCTGAATTTTAAAGAAAGTTTTATATTTTGCCTCATATTTTAATATAAAGTGTCATGTTGAGGACAAAGGTCTGCTTTGTGTGAGTAACTATCAAGTCAGCAAGGATATTCACTGCTTCCTAGTTTTTCCAAAGCAGCCTTCATTATCTAGGGCATTTCAATTCACTTTCTTCTGTTCTGACTAGCACTCCTCTTTCCTAAATTATGTCATCAGAATAACCCGTGCCCTGCGCCTCTATACATTTTTATTACCTCTCTTTCTCATAATGAGGTGAAGAAACTCTGAATCCAATAGTCAAGTAATCAGGTAAAGTTCCGTGGACTGCAGGAATACATTTGTAATTATTTGCTGTCACACTGTGTTCCTGGCTGCATTTAAATAGTTTATGCTATTCACAGAGTACCCAGATCCATAAATTTATAATTTAACATTAAAATAGATAAAGTCATAGGCATGATCTCAACACAGCCTATTCTCAGTGAAAAGAGTTCATAAATGGAGTACCTCAGAGGCTTTTGGGAAATGCAAGTGATGTTCATACAAAAAATGGTGTCTGACAATATTCAGTTAGTTAAACACATTATTTCTGTCCCCAGCATAAGATTTCCTCTCCTTTATCCATGCTGATAAGGTGACCAAATTTCCCCTTATGGCTCCATTGTATTCCTTTAAGCTCTTCAAGAGGAGCCACGTTAGCTCCCAGAATGTGCGTATCCCCATGAATGGGACATTTAACAATTCTTTGCAGATCTAACACCTTTTCTCAAAATATTTTAGTATTCTCTGTAGTCATTGCATTATTCTCAAAATAGCTGATGAAGAATGTCAGTATGACATCCATTTTCCTGATGCATGAACCAGAGAAAAAGGAACTGAATCATTTGCCTGAAATATCAACCTACAAAGCCTTTTCAAGGGTAGGAACCCAGGAGTTTTAAAGCAGAGTCTGTTATCCCAGGCACAAAGAGCAGGGCTTCAATGGCACCTCAGTACCTCTTTGCAGCAGATTCTTGGGCTAAACTTCCACATACTGAATTACCTGCCTGCGAGGGTGCTCTGCTCATCAGTGGACTCCAGCACTGCTGCCCATGAGCCAGCACTACAATCTGTGCCTACACTGCAGACATTGGCTCATCAGCATTGAGCTGGATCTTTGGAAACTACTTTCCTGAACAGTTTACCAAAAAGATTTACAACTTGTGTATTTTGGAAGCCAGTTGAATCCCACTTAATCTATCAAAAGCAACTGGGCTTTGAAAATAGGTGAAAGCATGAAGGACAAAATGTTTTTAAATTATGTTTTTTACAGTTGCGAGCAGTGACAGGTATTTATTTCATTCTTTCAGGCACTTGGCTAGCAACTACATTTCAGAATTATCACAACTGCCATTTCTCAAGAGCTACATAAATCAAGATATCTTACCAACTTAGCAGCTTTCTACATTCTAGATCAAGAAGTGCTCAGTTTATCTTCTTACAATGAGAGGTGATGCTCTGTGCCTGTGCTCACCCAAGACAGTGCTTATCCACTGTGTTTCAAGCATGCTGAGAATGCCTGCTGTGAACACTTTGGGTGAGTATGAGAGACGTTTTCCTGGAGTTTTTCCAACCTTAGATGCCATTCATAAGATTATCACAGTGGTGATATATTTGCTCAAGACTTCACATTTGTGCACACAAATTTCTAATGGGTTTCATGCTAATTCACTGGAAATAACTGTTAGGTGAATTAATTGTTCTTAGATTAGTTTTGCAGGGGCATAAAATTCCAATGGCTTTCCTAATCTGAGAGGCTTGAGGACTGAGTATTTATGAGCATAAATTCTATGGGTCATTAGCAGAATTTGGTTCACTAAACCCTTATGGGCCTTTTATAAATATCTTACCTGATATACTCAGTACAATTATTCAATCAAATACTGCAACTTGAATTTATTATTTTTGGCCAATGGCACATTCCATATCCACATCTGGAACTTCTGAGCTATACCAGGTATATACTCTGATGTTTAAATAGCAATTTAATAGCAGCACTGTCTAAATGAGGGTATTTGCTTAAATCATTTATTTTCTGATATATTCAAAATTTGCCACTTGTCTTTAAAAACTTCTTTTGCATCTTCAAAAATCAAGCAGCAGTTTTACTGGCATATTTGCAAGTAGAATATTAATGAATTTCCCTAACTCTACAAAAGCTATTGTATTCTAGGTAACACCAACCTGAACAGAATTATTACTGCATGGTAATAATGTCCTCAAAATAGAAGTCTATAATGTGAACACTTAAACTCATGTAATGAATGCCAATTATTCTATTACTCTGCTCAGTGTGTAATTACAGAAACTGGAGAATATTCTGGGCTTGCATTTTCTCTATTGTTGGACTGTTTGGTAAACTTGACTGGCAGCTTCTCTGTTAATTTTTTTTTTAACAAGAAGGGAATCAAGTCATGCAGCCATTTTGAGTGACAGCTAAAGAATACTGACTAATGAGCAAACATTCCACACTGCATTTGAAAAATGCAAACACTGTCCAGGAAAAGTAATTGAAGTAGCCAGTTTGTATAATAAATGACTTTATAAGGCATGCATGATAACAGAACTAAGGAAAAATGGGATGCCAATCCAGGTGGGCTTGATGCAGCAGGCATCCGCAGCACAAGATGTCTTTACATCTTGAAAGGCAAACACCACATACCTTGGCTAAATTAGCAATTAATTAAATAAGTTGCTAATATAATTAGCTTGCTCATTTTTGCTTTCCCAAGATGAAATTAATGAAAGAGCCCTTTGCACTTTTGAAGACAGACACTTACATAATCACACATATTTGCCATAGGAAATGTAGGTCCTTGGCCTTCAGAGTAGGAGGATGGATTGAGGGAGTTTGCCAACATGTTATCCTGGCATAAGTTAAAGGAGCTTGAAGGTGGCTGTCATTTGCCTTTGCTGCTGACAGTTTTAAAGGATTATTGATTCAGTTGACAAGATTTGGAGGAGTGTAGCCACATCATCTTTCCCAAGGCCGCAGTCTTTGCACAGGAGGGAAGAGCTGCTTGCCTTCCAGGGCATCAGGGGGTTGTTGCACTCCAGAAAACCCTTCTGCAGTCCCTGGCTGTGAATTAAGGGCTGCTCTGTAGTGGGAGTAATTGCCTGTGTTCGTGAAATAAGTCAGCCTGCCAAGAAATGCAAGGCTCTTTCCTTAGCTGCAAAGCATCAAAACCTTAGAAAACCACCCAAGTTAAATGTTTGTGAGAGAAGACAGTAAGGGACAGAGGAAAGCTGAGCAAAGGTTTAATGCATTGTAAGCAACCAGAAAACACCTGTGAGTCTTTCTTTGAGGAAAAACAGGCACACCAGAACTGCTTTTCAGTAGAGGCACATAGTCACACAGAAAGAAAAGAGTACCTGCTGAGTACCTATAATTCTCTCTTGTGCTGGTTCACCTTAGAGGTAAAACTTCTTGTTTGTTGGCCCCTGGTACAACAAGGTGCAAAGGAAATGCATAACTCAATAGAATTTGAGTCATGTTAAATCCATCACAAGAAATTTGTGAAATGCCTGGTTTCCAGTTTCAAAAGTAACAAGCTTCAGCAGTAATTAAGTGCTTAACTCCCCTGATGTCAGTGGGAATTGGACATTAAAGCACTTCAGATGAAATCCCATGGGCCAAGATCTCCACATCTAAAAATAACATTGATGTTAAGCTTGCTATAAGACTCCTACTACAGCTCAAAATAAACCCTTATGTTGAACCCTTAGTGCCAGTTCTAATTCAGTTACAGATTTGGAAATGTAACCTGAGGGCATATTGACCCAGTCCCTTACTGAGAACTTGTTCCCTGCCTGTCTGGGAAAATTAGTTTCCCCAAGACTTGAACTATGTTTTCAGTGGTTGTATTCTTCTGCTAACTCTTAAAAGCATCCTATGCTGTTTCCAGGGCTCTATCCAGCTAAGATACCCATGTATCTTTTTTCTTCCTTCTGTCATTCATGCACCCACAAAATTGCTTTTCTTCTGTGCTGAAGCTCCTGCTTAAAGAATAGAACTCAATAAAAATCCAAGATAAGGCTAAAACACCATTAGAATGACCTTCAAGGAGGAAAAGTAGATATGGCTAACTTTTCTTCTGAATTAGCTTCATACAAGTGCTCAGAAGAAGCAGCTGAAGAAGCAAGAAAGAAAAGCAGGAGAAGCAAACTGCTTCACTAATGTTTACCCAGCTGAAACATCAAATAACAAACCCAGAAAATGTTTAAAAATCTTATCCGTGATTCTGATGGAAGTGAAATTATTTTTTATCCCTTACAGTTTGTGATTGTCTTCTGTAATTCAAATGAACCCTGTTCAGTAAGTTTCTTATTTATTTATTTTTTTTTATTCAGAAAAAATTCAATAGATGTTGAACATACTTGNGTAATTCAAATGAACCCTGTTCAGTAAGTTTCTTATTTATTTATTTTTTTTATTCAGAAAAATTTCAATAGATGTTGAACATACTTGGGGAATTTTCAAGGTTAATTGTCAAATCCTTCATGACATCATGTCAGCTTCTCTGTGGTAAATATAGGCTTGTGATCAGCAGACTGTCAACTGTACTTATTTATAAGCCAGTGTTCCTAGAAACACATCTAAAGGCTATACTTAGAGGTTGTGCCACAATACTGCAGTGCTGCAAAAACCGGTCACATATGGAGGTAAACAGTTTTGAAAGGTTAACCCTCCTCACTTGTGATATGCTCTGACATCCTGTGGATGCCAACTGGCTGAACACAACACAAGAAGAAGAGCTGTGGGGATGTCAGGAAATCAGACAAGTTGCTTATTTGGATGAAAATTTACAGCTTAAAATGGTAGGATGGAAAATCTGCATAGTACTGTAGGAAGGTCAATGATATGGATGTTAAGACCTAGAACAGGCTCACAACTTACTTAGTCCTCAGTGTGTTTTATGCCTGAGATGATGAATATTTATTCTAAGTAATCAATTATTTATATTATACAGCATTCAAGTACATTTATTATAAATATGTTTTAAATACAGTATTAGTTTAAATAGGCAAGGCACCTAGTCACTCTAGACAAGCATGCAAAAATTCTCAAAAAGATTTTCAAGGTCTAATTTTGTGCAGACTGAAAATAAACATGTCTCACACTTATCTGTTCTGAGACAATCTTCTAAGCAAATATGAGCTGAGTGTCAGTAAATTCAGTTTGGTATGCACTCCTCTTCCATCTAATAGAGCCTACACTATCAAACTCTTTCAGGTAAAGTCCCCTCAGTACATCCTTGTAAAGTATTATTATGTTTCTATTCTCATTTTAGAAATTAAAAACTGTGAGAATTCTTTAAGAAATGTGGCTTGAGCATTTTTTAAATGTTTGGCAGTGATGAACCTTTAGTTCATCTCACTCTCTCCATGCAGCCAGGTTAGGTATTTTTAGAAACCAAATGCAATCTGACTCAAGTCTTTGTCCTTGGTAAAAGATATCTAGGTAAGATTAAATGGGTGGGGATATACTGATAGCTGGACCTTAATTCCTATGAAACTCCAGCTGTTCAATCAACATAATGACCTCTAGAAGTTGCAAGATTAATCAATTTTCCCATGTCTCTTCCCACAGAGCCCTGTAGAAAAGGTGCAACTGACCCTACAGGGTTTTATCTTCTCTTGCTAAGAAGAACAGATAATTCTGTGGTCAAGATTATTTTACAGAAAGCATCACTCTTTTTGCCTTAAGCCCATCATTAAGTCTGCAAATAAATGCACTGCTGTGATATTTCAGAAGGCATATTCCATGGAGACAAAGATATAAGAATGAAATGAACAAAAACTCCTCACCCAGTAGATAAGGCATCACTTATATCAGCCACAAGTAACCCAAGATAAAAATACACCACTTTGTTACAATATCCAGTGAATTAAAGAGAAGTGGTAGGCCATTGTTTATCTATCCTTATTCATATTGGGATGAATAGGGTTATATAAACAATGGCCTACCATTAGGTAGTAGAATTGTCCTGTTCCTACATTAGTAGCCTTGTTCAGGGTCATTGTAAGGACCCCTGGAACTGTTCTTAATAACACTTAATATTTTTGAGAATATGCAATATTCTTTTTCACAGAAATGTGTCGTGATGATCACAAAAGTACTGTTCAGAGAGGCAAACAACCCGTCCCTATAACTCTCTGCAAAACTAGATTGTTCAACTTGATTGATACATAAAAATGTAATAGCAATAGCATCTGATAATTGAAGATATTGATTTTAAAAACCCACCGAAAAATAAGGAAAATTCATTCACCCAAGTTCAAATCTACATACTTCTTTTCCTCATAGAGTGTTTTTATAACAGTCTAAAAATAAAAAAGGTCTTGTCAGACAGAAACTTTGAAAGAAAATACTGTCCTTAAGGGTTACTAAAAAAGGAAGTTAGTTCAGAAGAAAAATGTTCTGCCTAGTGCAGGCTAAAACAGAAGAGCCAGCAAATTCCATACAGGCCAATGCAAGCTTACCAGTGAAGCTAAGTCATCTCAGTGTCTCCTTTCCAGAGCAGCTGGTAAGGTGTGTGGTTCTGAGTCACAGGCTATGGCTGAGACTGTGCACCATTTGTACAGCTCTGCAGCACCATTTCTCAGTGTGTGCATGTCCCCCCACACTTCACCTGTTCCTTCTGGCAGGCTGTGATGGTTTTGCCTGAGGTAGGGTTAACTTCTTCCCAGTGGCTGCTATGGGGCTGAGTTTTGGAATTATGCTGGAAACAACGTTGATAATACAGAATTGTTTTTGCTATCACTCAGCAGGGCTTACAGAGCCAAGACCTTTCCTGCTTTTTGTGCTGCCACGTTGGGGAGGAGGCTGGGGATGCATGGGAGAGTGGGAGCAGACTCAGCCAGGACAGGTGACCCCAACTGACCAGAGGGATATTCCAGACCATGGGGCATCAAGTTCAGTGTATAAAGGGAGGGAAGAAGGAGGATGGAGGGATGTTTGGAGTGATGGTGTTTGTCTGCCCAAGTCCCTGTTATGTGATGGGGCCCTGTTCTCCTGGGATGGCTGAACACCTGCCTGCCCATGGGAAGCACTGAATCAATTCCTTAGTTTGTTTTGCTTGTGTGCATGGCTTTTGCTTTCCTTACTAATCTGCCTTTATCTCAACCTATGAGTTTTCCAGCTTTTACCCTTCTAATTCTCTCACTGATCCTGCTGGTGGGGAAGTGAGAGAGGGGCTGTGTGGTGCTTGTTTAATGCCTGGAGGTAAATCATGGCACAGGCTGTCCTGGCTCACCTGGCTTTACGTGAGTGTGATTGACTCCAGGATGGTGTTGAGGGAGCATCCTCAAAGATAATGGCTCTGACAGGACTATCATTAAGGTTAGGATAAGTTTCAGATGGCTGATTTAATTTCTGCAGGAATCCATGCTATCCTTGAGGCAAGGGAATGAGGGTGATGGAAACCTAGGCCTTGCAGTTGAGAGGTGATAGCCATTGATGAGTCCTACAGGAGTGACTTTTTGCTTAGTTGAGAGAAGTGTGAGAAAAGGTATGATATTTAGAGGGCTGATGCAATGGACACAGAAATCATCTTCTGATAATTCCCAATTTTACCAAATATTTTTGAAGTACCTGATTACCTGCAAAAAATAGTTTTAATGAGTTACTGATTTTTATTATTAAAATAGCAAGACAAAAACATAAACAGCAATAAAGAAAGATTAAAGAGATAGAGTTGCCACACAGGCTCAGGCAAAGATGCAAGAAGCCTTGTATGCAAGATGCAAAGATGCAAGATGCAAAGTTGCCAATGGACTGGCAATGGCCCAGATCAGTCATCTAAGGAAAGGTACACAAATAGGACAGCTGTACTCTTCTGTTTCCCCAAATGTGAATTTTGTGTCAGTTTCCTTCAAAGGTTTTTCTCTTTCATGACTGCTCTCAGCTTTGCTCTGGACTTGTCTAACATTTACCGCCCAGAAGATCCTTGCACCTTAAATATACCCTATATGAAAACCACATCTCTTTGTTCATTCCTAATGTACCATCAGGTAAATTCCCTTCTTAGTCATCAGACAATGTACCAAATGAAACTGCCAGCCACTGGTTACTTCTCATTGCACTCACAAGTTCTTATTTCCTGTACACCATGTGAGCTGTCAGATTTCAGAAAAGGCTGAAAACACAACCCATGTGTGTTGAATGTCTTCAGTGTAATAAAGCAGCTACTTTTGTTCTCCAGAGAAGACGAGCTGCCACTAGGACAAAGAGACTGCAGAGCTGAATCAGGCACCATGCGATTGATTCATCCCTGGTGGACGAAAGCCAATGTTAGGTTTTTCCTGCTGCACAGTGGGCTGCTCCAGTCAGAAAGATGTGGGAGAAAGATGACCCAGCGTTTCAGAAACTCCCTAAGGATGAGACCAACCCAAAACGTCTGCCTGGACAATACTTTCTATTTATTTGACAATCTTCATTTCTATTCACTGTAAAGAGCAGCAAAATAGTTAATAGAGTGGTCTCAGTTCAATAACTGCCACTAAAAACCTGACAGCACACTGACACAAAGAAGATATTTCACGGTGCTCACCATCATTTATTCAAAATTTCTGCAAACACAGACATGTATCACCTTCTGCATCTGGAGTTGTTTCAATTTTCTTAATAACTAGAGGAATTAGGAGCTTCAAGTATAACTAAACTGAGATTCTGGAGGACAAAATATCAACATCAAACAAAACCAAGTTACCTTCCAACTCATCTGAACTGAGCTTCTGGCAGAAACAGCAGAAGCTTTTATGCGTGATTTTTTTTACTTTAGTCTCAGTTTCTGAGACTGTACAATTATCACAGCACACTCCAATATGTCAGCCACATTCTGTTGAAGAGGCAAGAAACTGGAAGATAACCAGGATGATTAAAGTCAGAAGATCTGCATGTATTTCCTATGTACACAGGAAATAACATGGTAAAATGGAAGCCTTCAACATATCAGTCACTCAGTGTCTCTCTTTATAAACCAATGAAGTTTGAGGCATGAGGTCTGCTGATGTCATCTGTGGGGAGAATCAAGGAAGTTAAGGAACCAGTTAAAAACCCCATATAGTTTCAACATGTAGTTTTGCAGTGGCCTTGCAGAGAAAGCAAGAAGAAGCTGTTAAACCTGCCTATCTGAACTTCTTTCACTACTAGATTACTTTTTTCTGATTTCCTCCAGAAAATCAGAATGGAGAACTGACATTTCCTTGTAAGAGGAGCAATAATTTTGAATTGATGGTGAAATCAACAGGATGTGTACAGGACCTACTGCCCTCAAAGCCCCTAAATGCTGCTTACTTGGACAATTGTGCTAGGTTGAATTTTGGCAATTAGGCATTTTAAAAAACCAAACTGCTGGCCCTAGAGCTGTCATGGTATTGTATTCTGAACCAGCAGTTCCAATTAGCTTTGTTAAGTATTAGTGACAGGTACTTTAGCATGAGGGTACACACAACAAGTTTTTCTTTTCCTGTAGCCATTCCAGACATATATTTCTATGCTTTAAATAGAAATTTCCCTAATGGTTAACAAAGGTGAAATATGTCATAGGGACTGAATCTGACTGTTTTCTTGGCAAGGATGGCCAGCTTGTGGCTTTTGCAGAACTTCATCACAAGGGACACTCTGCAATGAGAGCAATGTACACTGTACTGTATGCTACCAGTTGAAAATATATACAGAAAAAAAACCATATTCAGTATCTTGTACTGTTACAGCATGCAGCAATAAACTCTAAGAAAACACCCTACCTCAATAAGCCTTGGCTGAAACTTAGGAAAAAAAAAAAAAGGAACCTGGAAAAATCTGTGTTATTGGAAAAAATACAGCTGCATAGTATGGAGTCTGAAAGGTTTGCTATTTGAATAGACTACAATGCTCACCTTAGTTATGGCAGTGCCTTGCTCAGCACATCAATTATCATCTTATAAAGAAATACATTTCTTCAGTAGGGGAAATGGCATGTTTCTGGTCTACTTACACTGCCTGAATGATGGAATAGATGGCATAGTGGAAGTTTTCTCCTTCTTTATGGTGACCAAGTGTGGCAATAGGAGCCTTTGTGCTAGTGGAGCTTTAGATTCTTTATCAGACAAGTCCTGACCCTTTTCAATATAATTTCACTGAAGTATCTTGTATAAAGTCCAGCTTTTCTGCTTCCCTGTTTGCCAGTAATTGATGGCCAGGCCAGCTCTGATTCATTGGTCATAAATACATCTTTCACCTAGTTGATAGAACATGCTTTATCAAAAACACACATAAGATTAATTGCTTTGTTTTGAAGAATTATTAATTATTGCAAAGATTTTAGTGCAAATAAGTTTCTGTCCCATGGTCTGGGTACTTTCATGTCATTTAATTTCACTATCAATCCAGTGTCTCCCCCAGCCAACAATAAATGCTGGGACAAATAAATAAAATCCTAGTCACTATGCCTAGATCCCTCTATAAGAAACATCGAGAATTTATAAGACTGCACAGGCCTTAATCATCCACGAAGATGCAGCCTAGAACTCAAAAGTTCATCACGAAGAGATTTTTGCCAAATGCACAAACTTGTACCAGTGGAGTTGCAGTACTTCAGCAACACCAGCTGCAACAGTAAGAAATGGGTTGCACCAAATTATTCAACTTAGAAGGGATAACAGCTGTTGTTTTGGCATGTTACTTGAAAGGGAGAACATGGAGAAGTCTTGCTTCCTGAGCTATTTTGTGCCTGCTGTGTGGTGAGAGACTGAACTCTGCAATGACAATGTGAGATTAGACACTGTACTTAAATGCCCTAAAAGCACAAGGAACTGCAGTTGGATACAAGCAGCCAAAGCTGAAGGAGGCTGCTGTATACACCTGTGATACAAATCATGCCATCTCTGTTTGCTAATATCAGTAAGATCTCCTTCTATCCCTATGAGCTTTCCTTCATTTATCACCTTTCAGTCTGGGTGGATTTATGCATGCCTCTTACAGAACACCACACAGCTGTGAGCACATCACATCTACTTGTAATTCATACTAAAAAGACCTCATGACAGGAGAGAAATTACCCACAGCTACTCATTAGGCCCTGCCAAAGGACAAAAGAGGAGCAATGTAAGGACCATATCACTTGTCCTTTTAACCTGCACTGCCTTTCACAGTTAAGAGTTCCCAGCTTCTCACAGCCCTACCAGAATCAGTGTTTGTAACTTGTCCCTTCTGCTGCCAGGAATGGGTAAATAGGTCATGCAACTTTTTTTCCACATTCAGATTCCAATCAGATTGGTATCTTTTCAGTACCATTTTGAGGATAGTATAGATCTGAGATATTTTATGTGCAAAATAACTAAGTGAGGAAAGCCCAGCTAAGGACCACTGGGACCAGCCTTCTAAATCTGTTTGTGAGCAGCAAAACAAACCATTGTTGATGTGGGGACCTGCCAATGCATATGAGAGTTTCTCTGACTATTAATCTGCAAGTCTATGAGGAAGAATAAAAGACAGCAAGGAGTTGCAGAAATGTTCAAGATAACATCGTACTGTCTGCTATTGAAGCAACAGCAAGAGAAAAACTGTTCCCACTTGCCATTGTAATAATTCACTGAGAATATGACTTCAATAAACACATAAACTTGTAGTGCTGCTTCATGGCCAGTGAACTGGGGATTTTCTGAATTAATTAAATTGGGGGGAAAAATGCATCATCTCAGGGAAAATTCTGCCTCTGGTTGCCCAAAATACAACATTTGGCTTGGTAGCAGAAGCATTATAGTGTATCTGGATTGTAAACATTATTCACTGGGAATACTAAATGGAAATTGAAGCTGATATTCATTCCAGGGTTGTCCCATTTACAAGCATCCATATATATTAATGGGAAAACCAGTACTGTAGTGGTAAATTGTATTATTTTTCTCTGGTCTGGATTAATACAGTCTTATAGTCTTAGCAAATTTTAGCAGCCAAAAGGCTTTTTAGATAAGAAGAGTTAAATGCAAAGAGCAATTAAGCATGTGCTAAGTATTTTTTCTCACAAACAGCTGTTGTATTTCTAATTCTGATGTTTCTTTGATTCAAAAACTCCCAAGTGTTCTTTGGGTAGCAGGTAAATATTTAAAAGAAGTAATGCAGCGTTTATATGATGTGGATGATCTCGGGTACTGTTGCTTAATTAAACAGTAAGGTTTACAGAGGCACAGCCCAAGGCACAAAGCTCTGTTTGATTTAGATTCTGGCTATCAGACAGTCATCAGGGTGTGGAAAAGTGTTCTTAAACTAACAGCCACCTTTCATTAGTTGACA
The DNA here is from genome assembly GCA_013397295.1 of Polioptila caerulea. NCBI lineage: Eukaryota > Metazoa > Chordata > Aves > Passeriformes > Certhiidae > Polioptila > Polioptila caerulea. The sequence continues at coordinate 641,517 of VYXF01012751.1, forward strand.
GGCATATCTGTGGTAAGGTATATCAGAGAGAGACCCTAGAGTCTAAAAACTCATTTTGTTTTTTAGTGACAGAACTAGAAAGAATTTACCTGAGGGTTTTCTGCTGGATTTGTGCATGACTCCTGTTTATATTCTTATGTTGGATATAGTTTCTGAAGAAAGTGCAAGCTGTTCATTTCATAATGGAAGCTTCATATACTGTCTAACACTGAAGTATTTTGATACTGCCAAAAGGATATCTATGCTGGACAAACCCTTGAGAATTTAAACTGAGGAACGCTATAGCTAAGAAAAAACCAACAAAACAACAACAACAGCAAAAAACCTACGATATTACAACCTGAGCTAAATAATACAGATTTGTGATTTGTTAGGCAGCACTGTAGAAAACTAGGCACAGCTGCAAGATGACCTCCTACAACATACTTCCTACTGGGATGCACAACGTATTATTGATCCAAGTCTAAAACAAAACAAGTTAATAACTTATAGGCTTATATGTTTTTACTGCAAAGTCTCTCAGGACCTTTGGCCCTTAACTAAGAATATTTACATATTCCAGTTAAACAAGAAATATAAATACTAATAATGCTACTTGTATTTTTCAGTGTAAGCTGACATCATAACTGTAAATGTATTTTATTTACAGTGATTTATTCACAGCCTACTAGAGATTAGATCTTTCTCATACTTGCCTCTGAATATTTAATAAGCTAAGTAGGGCCAGACTAGGTCAGATCTAGAAGCAATTTAGAGGTGCTACAAAATTTAGATATTCTGGTTGAATGCCTCAATGCCAAAGACTTGGTCTCACTTTTAGCCAAGTATTTCAATTAAGCTGAACTATGAGTCTGTATAGAGACTTCAAAACCACTTTTCCTAATGTTTGAAAGTTGAGTAGAAAAAGCAGTTGAAATGTAAGCATGATATTTCCCCACAAATATTAAAAGGTTCTGCACACATTACTAGGTTAGAAGTAATTCAGTGCAATCTCAAACAGATGACTTCTGACTCCTCTAGAAATCCCAGTTACAAGTATAGTTGATTTATGGAAGTAGTTTGGGATATAGTGGACACACAGCAAGATTCTGGTACATAAGTGTGATGAATACCTGATTAGCACGTGGCAATAAACCATTTCTCATTTGCCAGAAGCAGAAGAAAGGGCAATGCTGTCTTCTCCTGAACACAGGCTTGTGTTCACAGCCTGGCCCAGTTTTCTGCAGGCCACTGCAATACTGGGGAATGCACTGAGTGGCTGGTGTAAGCCTTGGGGCTCCATCCATCCCCTCTTCCATCACCAGAAATCCCCTTTAATAGCAAGGTTCCCATGTCAGAGGTTAAGTTGGTACAAACGGGTGTTGCACTAGGCTCAGAAATAAGGCCCTAGAGATCAGCCACTTTACCAACTCGTGTGTGAGAACTGGCCTTCCCCTCATCCCTCTACACTTGCCACCTTGGGTTAGCAATGCCTTTGCAAAGGAGACTCTTTTCTTTGCTCTGGAAAGCTGCCTTGATTTTCTCAGCCCCTGCTGATGTAAACACAGTAAAACAGTGCAGTTCTTACGCGCTGTGTGGATGTGAAGCGGTTCAGATGCACCTGTTGAGTGTGGATCAGATAAACGTGTCATGGACTGAAGCATCACTGCCATTGCAGCTGTTAAAAGGACTTACACAGCAGACAGAATGCTTGGAATTGCTAAATGATTCCATCATCATCAATGGAGGTTCCATCATTCAAAGGCAACATTCAATCTCTCTAGTGCATTTTTTAAAGGAGTGTCAGGCTAATTTCTAAGAGCTTCTTTGATAGTGCTGATAAGATTCTGATCAACCAGGGTCTTTGTAGACAGACTAAATAGTTTGCAGCCATGTAATGGTCACTACAGATATTAAGACTTGCTGATAAAATCTGAAGTGAAGAATTAATTTCTGCCAAGTTACTAAGGCCATGTCATTTCAAGGTAACAGTCACATGCACATCAAAACACATTTCAAATGTTGATTTCTTGATGCTCTCAACAGCCTGGGAAATTCTTATTTTATGATTATTTTTACCAGGCAAAACATTGGAAATGTTACTGGTGGCCTTCTTGTGTCAAAAAGTTTTATATTTCCTTTCCTGTCTTGTCCTGCGCTACTCTTTAAAATGCCATCTTTAAGAAAGAACAAGGAGCTTTCATTTCATAGGATGTGCTCAAAGATATTTATCAGTCCCTAGCATGGACAATTAAGCGTGCCTAGATTCAGCTGAATGCATAGATAAATATATAACTAGAAACAATCAAATGTATCCACATTTAGGAAAGTATTTGAAGTGAGATGTATTTTATTTATAATAAACTCTAATAAAAGCATTCCAATACCTAAGGCCAAGTACTTGTTTAAGGATTTTGCTGAAGCAAAGTCTAAAGGAGAAATATAGATTTGAAAGATCAGTATGGTCATCTACATAGAACTGACCATGGAGTGATAGGGTGATTTTTTTTTTCCTCCAATTGGTTTATATTTTAGTTGGTTATATTTTTTTTTCCCAGACTTGTGCTTTTAATGGGTAGTGGTCTCTTCCCACATACTTTTTACTCAGTAGCAACAGTGGCTTATATTCTATCTTTTCTGTCTCCCCCATATGCCTTGATCTTTACCTCATCTTCAGAAACATCTATATTATGAAGGAAGCCTTTGAGACAAACAGGAGTTTAAAAAGCTTGGTCATTTAAGTTATCCAGTTTTGAGGGTAATGCCATAAGTAGCTACCACAGCACAAATGTGAGTGATCAGCTTCAGGAGAGGGCAGGAATGAATAGGTTGCTTTGAAACTTATCTTGTGGTTACAGGCTGAATGTGAATGATAAATTCATGAACCCAGAAGTTGTCAGCATTACTTAAGATACATAAAAGTTTGTGTGTGCCTTTCTACTGCCTAGGTGTGCAAATTAGTTTATATGCAAATTAAATTACATGCTGAATGTGGATTTATTTAAAAATGGCGCCTTAAGAATGGTTCTTTGTTGCAAAGGTACTGGAATAACAATATCACAAGAGAATTATGGGGCATGGTTTGTTTCTTTCAAATCCAATCAACTCAATGTACAAATTAAAGGTGTACTGCTTTGGCTGCCAGTAATTTAAATTCAGGATATTCTTAGAAGTGACATTACTGTTTTATTTCAGCAGCCATGAGAATTGTGCACCTGAAATTCAGGGCTGAACCCTGGTTCATAGAAAGGTATCTTGGTGCTCTTTTGACTTTGTAAGGAGCAAGGACTGACACACTGCTGACTGACAGATAATTATGACCATAATACTCCAACATGCATTGAGTTTCATGAGCAAAACCAGATATTTTTCCCAGCTGATACAAGAGAAGATTGGGGAGCAGTAACTTGTCTTGCTGTGCCCTGTTAGCCATTGTTTAGAGGTGCTTGAAGACTGAGAAAAGAGTCATTAATTATTTAGGTGATGCACAAGCTGAAAAAGCAACACCCCTTGCAGGTTTGTGAGAGGGTCAAGGACAGTTTGAGTCAAGTCTATAGTGGTGCTTAAGTATTGTGTTCTTTGCACAGCTTAGGCTGGTTGGTCATGAATGACAGCTGCATGAACCTGCAATAAAGGAAAAGGGACAGATGGTTTATAGTCGGACTCACACTGTGTCACCCTGACTCCTCCAAAATAATATTACTGGAGAAGGAAATTGACTATCTATGTACTTCAGTGAAGGAACTTCTCAATGTTACTTGAGAGCAACAAGTCTTGTAAAAATTTATGTAGGAATTGGAAGATGTCTGTGGTTTTTAAGCATGCCGAGAAAATCTTACACTGTTAAAAAATCAGAATGCTTGGTTATTTTACTTCCTAAAATAACCATGTGAGCCTAAATTGACAAAAAACTAGGGGGAGGAAAGAAGCAATTAAAGCTGCACAAGGAATTAGGTTGGCTGTGGTTATTGTAGGGGGTTGCTATTTTCTTCCTTTTGAGGAAGGATTGAGATCAGCTGTAAGTTGTGTCATTATCTGCAATTCTTTTAACAGCAGCATGGTGAAAAGCTGCCAAAGTATTTAAAATTAATTCAATCAGGCTAAGAGGAGTATGTCAAACTGACTTCTTTGCCTGCAAATTACAAAATTATCTGTAGCTAAAATTAGCTTCTAACCATCCTGGAGAGGGAGGAGATGAGCTCCTAAAAACTACTGTATGCTGTGATGACTCTGTGATGTAGGCTTGACGGCCCATCAGCAGGACTTGCAGAGTCAGGTGCTGTTGGTAGAGCTGTTGAGGTGTATACATGATGCACATGCCCATGTGATTAGCACTGCAAAATGAAGGAGGTGATAATAGTAACTGCAAACTATGAATAGCAGGTTATTACCATGAAAAAAGATAAAACCATCTAGAAAAAAGATAAAATTGAGTAATGTTCTCATTTCTCTTCAAAAATCAGCACAGCATAGCCTACTTAGCTCTCACGTAAAGTAAAATTAACTTTTTGACTTATTACTATTGGCTAGAAATGTCAATAAAATTTCCCCTAGCAAATTTGGTTTCGGCCACATCTATCTTCTGATTACTGTCTTTCAGCACAGGCCCCATTACAGTCAATTACATTGTTATCTGACTCAAACATGTGGACAGCTCAGTCAGTGACTTTAATTACTTTCTCATCAAAGCCATGTTGGACAGTCTCTGAAATTCCTTCTTTGCCTCCTAGGACATTGTAAAGGACAAATGATTTTTGCATTCTGTTCATCAAACATGACAGGAAATCTTTCAGTTTACTTATGTCAAGTTCTACCAAAAAAATATATCTATACCTGGATTGTCAATGGGCTCATATCCCTTGAGATGTGGCAGGCATCCTATATCTTGAGCTTCATGGTTTATTTTCAAAAACAATAGGCAAAAATACACATCTTCTCTTGAAGTCTGAAATCAATATATGAACAGAATCCTCTCCTAAATTATTCCCTTCACAATGCAAAAATGTTTTGAAGTGGTCTCCTCTGCAATGAAGGATCATAACATCCTATGCTTACACACAAATCAGTTGTGCTCTGCTTTAGCTTTGCTAGATCTACTGGATGGGGAATATATGTTTTTTCACACTGAGTAGGGCTTCTGGTCCTAGCTGTAATTGCCAAGACACCTCTCTGCAGTTATTTTCAAGCTTGCTCTAGAAATTCAAAACATCACATCAACAACAACAACAACAACAACGAAAACCCCTTAAACTGTTTCTGGATTATTTTGAATGTGCAATGAACTTAATAATACTTAAGTACTCCTTATTGTTACTAAAGTCCATGGACACGTGAATAAAGAGAGAAACAGGATGTAATTACTGGGTGTTCATATCCTCAACAGAAGGATATTGCATTATTGTAGAAAGCAGGGCAAATACCTATAGTAGATGAATCTCACAAAACTACTGAAAATAATTGCCCCATGGGGCCATAATTAAAACTTTTTTAACCAAGAACACTTGTTTCCACAGAAGGTGTATTTGAAATGTCACTGATTTCTGTTTGATAGCTACAGCTGCCAGTCCATGCATCTAAAAGTGACATTCAAGCCAATGTTTGAATAAAAATAATCATGGTTTTTGACTGAATAAAATTCTATGAAATTATAGTCTAAATACTGTTGCCTTTAGAACAAACGTAACTGCAGCTGTTCATTTAGTGAAAAACAGATTTAGATATGTGCAATCAGGGTAAGGACTGCTCAGATATGTGATAACTTTCTGATTGCAAAAGGGACAATTACTCCTACAGTGTTTCTAGAATCAATGAGGTACCTGGGTGACCTAGTCAAACTCCTGCTCAGAGAAGTATCAACACTGAATAGAAGCCAAGAGATTCAAGCCTTTTGATAATCACCAGGGAGGGAGGGTTCACAACCTCTCTGGACAACCTGTTCCATAATTAATTTTCATAATGAATTTTTGTTCCCTCTTACATACAGCCACAACACCTCTTGTTTCAATTGATGATCACTGATTCCCATACTCCTGTTGTGCAACACAGAGGAGAACCTACCAAGAGGAGGGAGCAATATTTCCTACACGTTTTCCCTAAGTATCTCTCCTATGGGCCACTGTCAGAAATAAATTACTGCCCAAGTATCTCTCCTACTGACCACTGTCAGAAATAAATTACTGGTCTATCATGACCTTCAGTTTCATCAATGCAGCGCCTCCGGTTCCTATGACAGAACCTCCATCACTTTTCTCCATAGATCACTGAATAATAATTACTAGTTTTTAACACTGCTGCTGAGTAACGATTAGCATATAGAAAAATGAAGGGAAATTAAAGGGTCTATTCTACAGATATTACAAAAGATGTTTGTCATTAAAAGCCTTGCATATAACCTAGAAAACAGTATTAATTTTCTTGATAAAACAATTTATGGGAAACATCACTTAACAACAGAACCTGGTGAATTACAGAGCAGGGGTAAGAACAGGAAAGAGTATTGAGAAAGACCATGCAAAAAACCATGTAGGTGTCAAACTTGCATTTGTTAGCAAATGTGCCACTATGATTCTGAACTGGAAAGTATCATGTCCCACTGCTGTAGCACTTTTATATATGTACTTTTATACAGTCCTAACATAAATGTGCAAGAAGAAGAAATTGCAAGGGGTACAATGGAGGTGGGGGTGCATGATTACAACCACCCCCACTCTGGGAGGCACCCAAGCATTGCTGAAAGAAACAACAGGTTCAGACCTGAGGGAGGGCAGTTTGGCAGTGATGTTGAAGCTGTAGCAACAAGTGACCTGACTGGTTTATCAGCATGGGACAGAAGCACGTGTACCATAAAGGGTTTGGGTAATGCAGTGAAGTGCTATCACATGACAAGAAGACTGATCAATAGGACTTAAGCAGAACTGCTGTCAGGCATTTAAAGTATTGGTGTTGAGTTTATGATCTGAGCACATTCTCTGGATCTCTTCAGAGTTCACATAGACTAGCAGACTGAGCCCAAAGGTACCATTTAAATATGTCACATTAATTTCTGAGTTTATGTTGCATATAGAGGCACATGGGGCACTGGGATTTCTATGCTAAAGCTTAAGGAGAAAGTGCTGCATGCACTGTTTTCTGTCCAGTACTCTTTTGTAAGCTCTGCCTTCATATCCTTTATACCTGGAATTCTTAGTGTGTGCTGTAAAACCTGCTACTTCTTAAGGAAAATAATTTACTTTAGGATAAGTTTGTAGAGGGAAACAATACCTTTTATTATAGAAACTTCATTTATATCTTCAGAGCATCATGATTCCAATGTTATTTGAAATTCATTTAGACAAGAGAGAAATAGATTACATGCCATTCTTAGAACTGTGATTCTCATAGGCTCTATCAAACCATACACCAGCAGTCTTCAACTGGCACTTCCAAAAAAAAGAGATTTGAAATGCATGTTATGCAGAAAAAGTTTCTGAAAAATTTACTCAAATTAAAAGAAAGCTAAAATGTACTCTCAAGTAATTGTTTATTATAAACAGAAAGTAACTTGTAAATACTCATTAGAAGCACAAAGCTTGGCAGATCTTTTGCTCCTTTTTAATTTTAATTTCTTAGATTTTCAAGCATTTTAGACTTGGTTTATAAAATAAATAGTGGTGGGGGTTTGGTTTCTCTTGTTTCTTATTGAGATAGTGCATGGAAGAACATATCTTTGGGCACTTCTAAGAAAACAATCACTAAGGCACTGCAAGTCAGATATGGAAAATTTATACAGACTTCAGAGTTGTGCCGTAGACTTCCTCTTTTACTCTGGACAAATGTTTAAAAAATCTAATGCCTTTCTGCTACAAACATTGTCTGTTTGCATACTAATTTCACTTGAGAAGAGACAATAACCTAACAAATTAAGGCAGAGTACAGCACAGACCAAAAGAAAGGCAGATCCTACTCTGTTTATTGTAGCTGTATGCACTACGCAGGCAATGGTGCCAGCCGGTTAAAATATTAATTGCTGCAAATATGTAATTTTCTCCCTGAACACACAAATATTTTGTCTAGGAAGCTGCAGAAAATTTTTACAAGCCCACAGATAAGCAAGCTTAATATGCATTTTTGTATGGTATAAGGGATTTCAAATTTTAACATTTAGTGTATGCCACTAGTTCATGCATTAAGTGGGGCCACTTAAACTGGTTTAAGAAGTTGCCACTCTCTCTGCCTTGAATTGTTTTACTCCTCCACACCTCCTGCAGTGTTGTCATGGCACATGTGAAATCATGGCTCTGCAGAAAACTGGATCAGTTATCTCATCCAGCCAAAACTGTTTCTGTCCATGTTATTTTTCAGCAGGACTAGTTCTGCACAAAGAGAGAGAGTGAGGGTTGGATGGCTGGGCCCAGAGGTTGGTGGGTTAAGGGGTTGTGTTCTGCCTGCAGGCTGGTAAGAAGCAGAGCACCACAGGGGTCTGTCCTGTGACCTTTATATCTTTGTCAATCACCCGGAGGATGCAACATTGATCACTCATCAGATGAGAAGATGGCACCAAACTGAGGGGGCAGCCAATACGCTCCAAGGCAGGGCTGCTTCCTGGGCAGGCTGGAGGAACAGGGCTGCAGGAAACATGAACTTCAGTAAGAACAGTGTAGTTCTGCCCCTGAAAAGGAAGAATGGCTGGCAGCAATGCAGACTGGGGACAGACTGGTGGGGGAGTAGCTCCAATGAGGAGGCCTGGAGGACCATGGCAGACAATAAGCAGGACATAAGCCCCATGTCCCCTGGTTGAATGGCATCCTAGGCAGTGTCATTAGCCTGTAAATTGAGGGAGCTGGTGACTCCATTTACATGGCACCTGTTAGGCCACATGTACATATACACATATACATATATGTACATATACATATCTACATGTCCAGTTTGGAGCCCCCAACACAAGACAAATCGACCAACTGAGCTGAGTTCAGCAGAAGTTCACTGAGATAGCCTGGAGCTGGAGCCCTTACCATGTGAGAAGATGTTACAGGACTAGGGTTTGTTCACCCTGGAGAACCCAGGAGATCATCAATAACACAGAGCCAGGCTCTTCACAGAAGTGCAAGATGGAAGGATGAAGGCAATGATGTTAAGCTGAAACACAGAAGGTTCCAGCTGAACAGAACTGAAAACCTTTTCCCTCATGAGGACAGTAAGGAAGTGACGCAGGCTGCCCAGAGTGGTTTTATAGTCCCCACCTTCAGAAATGTTCAATATCTGACAGGATAAAGCCCTCAGCAGCCTGGTGTGACCATGTGGCTACTTCTGTTTTGAGTAGAGGTCACTTCCAACCCCAGTGACTCTGTGATTGACATGAAAGTCAGGGAAGGCTTGAACTGGCTCTGCTGTGGATGAAGCAGATATAGAAGTGTGTTATTTATCCCCAGGATCATGCATTTGGGGCATATTATGTCAGCAAATACAAACATAATACTTTCAACCCCTAAAAACACATGAAAGAGAAATACTGTGGTATTACACTCTTTTCATTAATAACTACTGAATAAACAATGCAAGGAACTTCATTACTAGAGATTGTGTTTATCCCTCTCCACATATACAGTCTATATTTTCATGTATTTATATCTGTGAGTATGCAAAGATATCACTGCGTGAGAGGTTTATCCCACGCAAAAATTACTCTGTACAGAGTGTTTGCTACGGTGTTGCTTACATTTCTTAGCTGTCTCCACAGTGAGAGGAATTAAATGTTTTAGAAGCTTCTAGAGGGTCAGAGATGGCAATAAGGGTGTGGAGAGATCCGGATTATGCATCACTGATTATATGAAATTAGACAGTCAATGAAGCTGATCTCTACAGACGCACTTGTGCAGTACTACATGAACATATGACTGTCTTGGATATATTAGGAAATAATTGGCTGGTCGTGTTTGTGTGCATTGTATTTCAAGAGATGGATAAAATGCTGGATCTAAGAGAAAAATAAATATCAATCCTTCTCAATTCAAACAGACTCTCCCATGATGCTTCAGATATGAATTACCAGTGTGCCTTTCCCATTGTATTCTAAAGCAGACATGCTTCATTCTCACCTTCTCAGATGAAGCAAGGGATGCACTGAAATTTAATGGCTTGCCCAGGATCACATGTTAAATCTCTGATGAAATCATGAAGCAAATCTGCATATTAAGGGCAGCATGTCCTGTATTTTTCTCAGCTTATCTTTCGTCATCTTTTTCTGCTAAATAAGGTTACAGGGTCAGAGAAGCTGGATTTTTACCTGCATGTGAACCATGAATTACAACCTACCTTAGTACCAGTTACTCATTCAGTTATTCCTTAACACTGTTATTCCTGTCTGTGCACAAACAGCAGTGTCAGCTTTACCCTGGGTAGGCAGCACCTGCAATTGGAATGTAGCCGCTTTGAAAGATGCTGATATCTACTGATATCATCTTGTAATTTAGCTTTGTATGAGCAGAAAAAGGGATCTTGGGAGAGGAAGAACAAGAGAGGAAAAAAAGAAAGAATGAGAATACCTTTGTGTATTATTAGAGTCGTGATTTCCAAGTTGTGATAGAAAAACTAAGATATGTAAAGGAAAGATTAATACTAACAGTCACACCAGGCCACACAAAGTTCAGCCTGATCTGCATTGTAAACTTTCTGGAGACAAACTTATGCTTAGTATAAAAAAGTGGAATTTTTTGTATGGTTCACTGCATCTCCTAAAGCAAATCCATTATAAAGTACACTCAAAATACTGTATTGAATGGATAGGGCATAATCAAAAAGCTTTATGATACTTTTTTTGCCTGGTGGTTGTTGCAAAACACCTTTGCAGTTCATTCTGAAACACACACAGATTTCACCATGTGCACCACCACAGAAACAGATATTACTATTTTTTCATTTAATTAATTTAAACAGTCATAACTTGTTTTTAAGATGCCATATTTGGGACTTTAAAACATTTCTCACATGATTTTTTCCCCAACTTAACGGAGCACTAATAAAAAAGAAAGAAATCTAAGCTTTACTTATTTTCATTCTCTCCAAGGTTAAGCAAATGTATTTAGACAATGCATTTTCAAGTGAAACAGACTATCATGTGTAGATACCTCTGCATCAAGCTGGAAGTAAAGTAATTGTATTAAAAGAAGATTCAAATCTACTTCGCAGAATTTTAAAAAATACACATATTTAGAGAACCAGATACTATTACATTATGGTATGAATAATTACTAGCTAAAAATTTGGCAAATTGTAAAGATTTATCAATCAATTAAAAAAATGTGGAAGTTTAATTTAACAGAGAAATATGTATGTAATTATCTCTTCCTTTTTTTTTTCTGTGGATATACATTGCTCACTTTATAAGTTTTTGAAAGTATAGCCAGTTTAGCCTGTTTTTCTATGAAAATTTCTTACATCCTTGCAATAAAGTAACACAGGTGAAAAATCACATCTTTATCCATGTTCAGAGAGTGGGTGGGCACAATATGCCTTTGCCTTAGGTCTTGTATTTCTTACATACCATACTCTGTATCTTAACTTTTCCCATTTGGAGGCACTGACTGCCTTCACTCTTCTGAGTAAAGTACTGTCTTTCTTCTTGGTGGAGCGAGGACACTGACATTGATTCTCATCAGGCTTTAATTTAAAGAGGAAAAAATAACTGAAACATAATGTGCACGCTTGTCTTCCCTCAGCTCCACAATTCATCATAATTCCAACACATTTAATATGTGTTTTCATCTTAGAATGCCCCTTCTGGGCAAATGACAAGTTTGGGTTTTTTAAGGTTTGCCCTACAGGACATGGTAGACAGGAAACAGAGATTAAATAAAAATGATATAAAGAAAAATCCTAAGTACATCAGTCTCCTAGAAACTTTGCTGTCACTACTTTTCAAAGGTGACCCATCATAACCCTGCAGTGGGTGTCAAATGCTATCAAAACACAGGAATTTAATTTTTGTCTGGTGTGTGAGGGGAAGGTGTGAAACGGGGAAAGTTTTTTATATTTTTTGAGCAAAAAACCAACAAAATCATAGAAACCTTAGGAAATCCAGTAGCAAGGCTGTGCTCCAAGGCTGACATCCAACTTATTGCAATACATTCCTCATCAGCTTAAGGTACATGGAGAAGAAATGAGTGAAGCCATCATATGTGAAGGGATACAAAACATTCCTTTACCCCACACTGACCTCACCTGACTTCTGCAAAGGCCAGCACCAACTCAACCCATTTCTGTGCACCCAGTCTTCAACTGAGAGTGATTATCTGAGTTTAGAAGGGGTGGGTGTGTCTGAAAGGTCAGATATTCTGCATCATGGTGCCTCATTTCCCAATCCACTGGGAATAAAGCTAGTTTTGATTGGGGCCATTCAGTAAGAATAAATGGTATTAAATATCATGATTCATAGTCACCCAAAATGAAATAGCATTCTTTTAACCACAATGCTAAATCATTCCAGCCAGGTTTAGAATGGATTCTCCCAGCCTGCTCAGGAATGAGGCAGAGGGCCTTCAGCAGGTATCCTGGGCTGAGCTCCCTCCCATCACTGCTTGCAGACAAGTGAGCACTCCTCACAACAAATCCACATCACCACCACAAGGGTGACCAAAGTGAAGTCAAACTCCTAATCTGTGGTGATGTTGATGCCTTAGGTTTTAGCTTTTATATTTTTTAGATTCTGGGCTGTTTTAGTGAGTAGTTTTAGGTTTCATATTAAGTGCTACTGAGTTCTCTTCACAGAGTAGATAGACAAAACAATTCCTTCTCTAGCTCGATACCAAGGACAACTTTCAGGCCCAAGAATGAAAATAGCAGTGAAGTGAGAAGAAAAAACCAGGAGGATGGAGCTTCATAACCTGAAGCTATGGTTGGATAATTGATTCTAATGGTCCAGAACTTATAAAAGTGTGGGACCTCGTGATCCATTGTGTGACCATTTGGGGCATCTTGGGTGTGGTCCAGCTGGACTCTTGCATGGCCCAGGTGTACCATTGAGGCCCTTGAATAAATATCTACTTTATCCTCTTGCTTTGTCTAGTCTCTGTTCCAGGTCAGCCTCCAGAAGGCAACAGTTTTACAACAATTGTTAGGAAAACAGGGGTAGCACTCAGGCGGTGGATGTGAGGGGCAAGACAAGATAAAGATGATTAGAAACCAGTTATAGGTATTTCTCAGGCTGGTCTCAAGCTGTTTTCTCTTTGCTCTTCAACTCTCACCCAGACACCAGTAAAATTGATTTTTAAGCTGCTCATAGTTTCAAAGGGACATGTAGATGTCAGGAGAAAGATAAAGAACACTGAGGGTTCAAGAAGGAGAATGGTAGGGTAACTAAAAAAGATAAAGTGGTTCCAGGGATCAGTGCATGAACATCTTTAGTCTTGAAATAAATTTGACACAAGGATGATACCTGTTTTGAAAACCAAATCAGAATTTTTAAAAGCAGGCTCTGGCCTGAACTTTGAACGCTTAAAAATGCCCCCACAGAACTTAAACTTGGGTTTACAACAAATACAAAACAAAAGACCAAATTTCTGTTCCTTGGTCTTGGTCTGATTTTCCAAAAGTTACCACACTATGCGTACTATTTTCAATTAATAAATGGTTTAGGTACTATTTCACAGCTACAGTACAGAGAAATTACATGGATCCACAACCTGCACCATTTCTCCTTTATAAAGGTGGGCAAAGAATTGCTGGTTTTTTATTACATCTGTGTATGTCAGCAGGAAACTGAGGGTGCATGTCTGTTGAATCACAGGATTGGATAAAAATAGATTTATTTAGTCACTGGTACAATTAATCACGTGTGTATATATATAGATACATAGACAAACTATTTAAAGACTTAAAATTGCATTCGATATGCATGCATTTCAATACAGCACATTTGATGTTAACAAGAAAAAGGGTCACAGTAATTATTAGCCCAAGTGTAAAACACACTTACTGTTGTGTGGCTGATGAGACCACTGAAAATCAAACGTTTCTGGTTTTAGGTGAGAGGCTGCCAACCTGGCTGTTGGGTAAGAGCAGAAGGTTACACGCAGGCTCACTCTCTGGGGGAATGACCTGACTCTTTTTTGACAGCTTTTCTGCTGTCCTATCATGTGTCCTATCAACCCCACCACCAAGGAAGCAGGTGAGGAGGGTTTTTCCCACCATCCTTTCCTTCTCTTGGGCTCAGACTCCCTCTCCTGGCTTCCAGCCCCACTGCACCTTGTANGCAGGCACACTCCCTGGGGGAATGACCTGACTCTTTTTTTGACAGCTTTTCTGCTGCCCTATCATGTGTCCTATCAACCCCACCACCAAGGAAGCAGGTGAGGAGGGTTTTTCCCACCATCCTTTCCTTCTCTTGGGCTCAGACTCCCTCTCCTGGCTTCCAGCCCCACTGCACCTTGTACCCCTCCCTTTTTAATCCTGCCCAGAGATTAAATGTGCCTTCAGTGTCACTGTTCCCCACAGAAACTTGGTGTCAGTTTCCCAGGGCTCCATTACAGTGTCAATATAGACCTGCCCTTTGATTTTTTCCCATATTTGACCCCTAGCACAGGGCTATCCAACACAGTTGTCACCAGAACAAGGGAACAGTCCACAGTGTGGGATTTCACATCTGGACATCCCTTTTGTGAGGTGCTTCGCTGATGAGCTGCCACATTACCTAGAGGGACTTGCTGTCAAAAGCACAGTCAGCTCCTCTGGCTTTATCATCAGATGAATTTAATTTACCAGCTCTTAGTGTCTGACAATATTCCTATTTCAGTCTTGCAAAATTTCCCATTTTCAGAGTAGTCCTGGCTCAGAGGACGTAAGGTGTGGGCACTGCTGGTGGTGCATTCTGCTGCCCTAGTAAAGCGTGCATGCATTCCCATTGTTTCCAGGGAGACAGGCCTTAGAGAAGATTTATTTGTGGGTTCTACAAACAATTGTAGAGAAGATGGGACTGGATGATATAAAGAAGCAAGAAAATGGACAGCAAGAATGATGTTGGATATAAAGTAATAAGAAGCAAAAGAAAAATCCTTGATGAAGTGCGGGAACATGCCTAACCTTGTGAATAAAATGGGCCGAGAGCCATTGTCTAGCCCTGAGAACAACATAATTTGCATCCCTATAGTTATAATCTTCTTCCTAATTCCCCTCCATCTCCCCAAAACCCCAAACACAGACAAGGAGGACACTGCCATCCAAACTGCCTTCTGGAAGCAGGCACTGGAGCTGTGCTAATTTCCCATGTAGCCTAGCTGGTGCCTGGAGAGGGCTGGTGGCTTGCGACTGGGGCAGTGTACATCCATATCCACTCCACCCTGGTCTTGTTTCTTGTCCTTCAGTGCATACAGACATAGACACACAGAGGCAAAATATAGATACAAGCATATGACAAAAGAGGAGAGGAACACAGGCCACAAACAGATGTGGAGCACCACAGAAATCAGTGGAGAAGCAAGGAAAAGCATTATTTGGACAGCCTTCTGTACAGGCTAATTGCTTTGGGATGCAGTAAGGAAGCAAAGTAGATTGCCACCTAAACAAGGGAAGACAGATCAGCCTTAAGGCAATGGACAGGGAGGCCACTTACATGCACAGGTGTTGACTTATTGTTGAAGTTTGAGCCTGAGATGACCATAGACAAATTAGGTGTTGTCAGTTTCACTCTAAAAATGAAATTATGACATGATAAACAAAACCAATGCCGTTAAAAGAACCTCATGACTTGTAAGTGTCTTAGTTTAGCATACAATTTAGCATCAACCCAGGACATTACCCAATCTCTTTATTTTTATTTTCTGAAGAAACACACTCCTGTTTAACACCTCACTTTGGTACCAGTGAAAGCAGCAAGAAGGATAAAATTGCTCATCTCATTAGCCTGATACTATCAGTGAGCAGTATGTATGACAGTGGCATGGCTCAAAAACATCATTCATCAATAAGTGAAATAGTTGTCAGATCACTAAGGCAGAATTTGCCTGCTACAAAGCATTTAAATTTGATGAAACATTTTTTGCACCCTTTGTGCTCCTACCTACCACTATAGGTCTCCCTCTTTTCACTGAGATTATGGATGAGATGAGAAGTGAAGGCTGGTGAACTTTTCCATTCCAGACTGTAATTCCAAGGTCAGTGCCACTGAGAGGCATGGGTGACAGTGGAAGAGACAGTAACAATCCTTTCCATGCTGAAATCAGCAAAAGGGGAGTTCTGGGTCTGGTGGGGATGGAGTTAACCTCTACCAGCCCATATGGCATTGTGTGTTGGACTTAAAGGGTGTTGATAACACACTGACATTTGGTTATTGCTGGTCAGTGCCTGCACAGCATCAAGGTTTCCTCCTGTTTCTGTTCTGCTCCCCCTCTCTCCTCCCCAGCAGCAGGCTGAGGGTGAACAAGAAGCTGGAAAAGGGACACAGCTGGGACAGTTGAGCTGAACCAACTAAGGATAGTGCATATCCTATGGCATCATGCTCACCAGCAAAGGCTGTGGCACAGGAAGAAAGAAGTTGGGGACTTTGGCTTCCAAGGTGGCCATTGCTCAGAGACTGGCTGGGCAGCACTCTGCTTTTGGAGGCTGGTGAGTGATTGTCTTTGCAGCACTAGTATAGTTTTTCCCCTTTGCTTCACTTATTAAGCCATTTTTATCTCATCTGTCAGGAGTTTTCTTGGGTTTACTCCTCCTATTCTCTTCCCTGTACGCCTGGAGGAGGGAAGAGGAATGAGTAAATGGTTGTGTGGGTACTTGGCTGCTGGCCAGGGTCAACCCACTACATTAGGAATTTACCCCAACCTTGTAAAACTTTTACCAAAGTACAAGGAACATTATAAATATTTTTCTGTCATGCACAGAAACACAAGAGATATCTATTTTAAAAATATTTTTGTTAATTAAAAGGAAAAACAGAGGGATGATTTAATTGCTAGCTTGATAGTGAATTTTAACATTCAAATGAACATATAAACAAAGTAATCTTCAATTATATTCCAAAGTTTAGATGTGCATAAAACTGCAGAAAAAGTATATTTCCTAAACAACCTATTACCTTTAAGGTAACACTAATCAGCATAGCCAGCTTACTTGGATGACTGCATAGAAAAATCTTGCAGTGAACCATCTGAAGTAATTTTTTTGAACAGAGACAAAAACCCCTCTAAAATCCAAAGACAGAGATAAATTTTCACTCCAGTTCCTACTTGCTATAAAGACTCAGGCATTAAAGAGAGAAAATGAATATCCTTCCTCATCTGAAAACTACTTCTCAGACTGGGCATATTTATTGGAGTGGACTTAGTGACATTATCTTCTAATAATCTTTGTGAAATTATGTTTGTACATAATATATTTTTTATTAATTATGTCCTTAATTTACAACAATTCTACTAATATTATTTTCTGCTTCTGCAGTCCTGTTTTGGTGATGACTTCTGGAACCAGGCTATGTTGCTGCCCAGTCCAGGACACCATGCATCTCCATGATGTAGCAGGAAACACAGGCATCATCTACAAGCCCTGTCCCCTAGAGTGAGAAGAAAAGCTAAAAAACTTTTAGAAAAGAAAATTAAATTTCTCTATTACTGCAATGAAAGTATTTTATGATGCAATATTTTGTTCTTAAGCAAGCTGTATTGGCGTAGGAACACACAACCAAGTTTTCAATTCAGGAAAAATTGCATGGGAAAAATGTAAAGAAATGCCACCCTGCACAGATTTTCATACATTATATTATAGTCATTATAACAGTAAGCAGTCTTCAGAAGCTTCCTTTTCCAGTCTAAAATAAGCTATTCAATTAATTTACCATGGTTACCTGCATGGAAGCTTGTTTTAACGCAACACTTTCTTTTGGATGTGCCTTTCCACAAAGAAGTTCTCCTCCCTAAAATGTGAAGTCCTGATGGTGGCACTGGACACCTGGACACCTGCTCATCCACTGGTGCAGCAGTCCTACTGCTCTCTGCCCACAGTGTAAGTAAATCTAACCTCTGTCTCCCAGGGTCCTTTGGGCTGGGGCATGAACATGCTGCTGTTGAACAGAGAGGGAAATATTACTGAAGTATGGTCTGCAAAGATCCCAGAAACCAGACAAGCACAGTTTCCTCTCTTGTAGGACCAGCTGCCTACATCCTCCTATCCTTCTCAAAGGTACAGGAGCAAGGGCTGTCTTGGCAAAGATCTCTTCTTCTTCCTCGTCCAACCCAACATTCTTTCCTTTGCCCACACTCTAGATCGTTTATGAAGAGTTTATGCAGGCTTATGGCAATCTTATAGGTTTTCTCCATAAAGGATTTTGATAAATAGAAGGCTTGGTGGGGAATCTCATTAATGTATATAAATAACTGAGGGGAGAGTGTAAAAAAAAATGGAACCAGACTCTTCTCAGCGATGTTCGGGGCAAGAGTCAGTGAGCACAAACTGAAACACAAGACATTCCCTCTGATAACAAACTTTTTTTTTTCTTTTTTACTGTGAGGGCCATGGAATATTGGAACAGGTTGTACAGAATATTGGAACAGGTTGTAGAGGCTGGGGTCTCCATAGTGGGATATACCCAAAAACTGTCTGAAAAGAGTCCAAGTTTGTCAGTGATGGCCCTACAAGACCCTGATGACCCTGGCAAGAAGGTTTGAATAAATTATCACCAGATGCTTTTTCCACACTCATCTAATCTGTGATTTTGTGATTTGCCCTATGTTTCTTCTCCTAACCGTTGTGGGAGGAAATTTTGGACCTTTGCTTTTCATTTAATTTTTCAGCCAGCTATCCAAGGCACACAAATCTGCAAACATGGATTTACACACTCCAGAAGAGATTCATGCAGGTTTGTGTATCTGTAGTGGATGTTCCTCTGCTTGGTTCTGGACCCTTTTCTCCTCTCCTGGATAGTGCACTGTAACATAATATTGCAGTACTAGAAATGGCAGGACCCCTCTTGTGGCCCAGTTTGTGTTCAGTCATTTCTTTCCACATCTCAGGAGGCATTTAAACCCTGTCTACATGACTGGTATCAGTAAGGGGTCATGTACTACCTTGTAGATAGTAGATCCTGTTGTTCAGTGTAGCTGACTTGTGCCTGGATCCAATGAATGAAATTAGGCTCTTTGGCCAGAAGTGCCTCAGCCTTCTGTCAGTGTTCAGATGCATTTTTTATTCTCTTTGTATTGTGGTGTCTGGTCCCAACAGAGCTGGGTCAGCTGCAGCTGAGCAGCTGTTCTACTTGGTGTTGTACAGTCTGTCTTCCTCTGATCAGACCTCTCTGCTTGGAAGGCTCACCACTGTGTTGGACAAAACGTTCAAAATTCTTCTTGGGGTTTTCCTCCTTTTAAGTTCTTTCTATCATTTGCTTCACTGTCACCACAACAGCTTAAAGCTAATCAATAATGTCTCTGTCCCATATATCTCCTAATTTCCAGCCATGAATAATACTTGCTGTTGCTTTCTGTTCATAGACACCTGCCAGATACTGGCTCTCAAAAGCAAATAATTTGGTTTTAAATGCTTTAGCCACTTCTTGGCTTAGCAGTCTCATTTTCTGACTTTCTTCTAATGAATATATTTCTGATGCTCCACATGAAGGATTCCAATGCTGACATGTTCCTGTTTTTCTCTTCCCTGAGCATGACCTACAACTTCTCAACACTTTGAGTTTCACATTACAACCTGGTCACCCTGTTCTTTTTGGGTTTTTTTGAGCTTGTCCAGTCAATTAGGATTTCACCCCCTACACCATCAGTGACACATCCCTGTTCTGCCTGTGTTTAAGGCACAGAAGTAGCTCCTGGCTTGTCTTTTCCATACCAACAGCACCATCCTTTACAATTATAGTAGGCAGCCCAGTGAAATGAGGCAGTGTACCCGTTGTGATCAGGGCAGAGCATCCACAGCCGCTGTTCGAGGTAGATGACCTGACCTAGGGCATTTCCTGAATGCAGGGCAGCAGGGCTTCACACAAGGAAGATGCAGAGGAGTGTCTCCTGTCAGACTTGGGACAGGACTTTGACCAGTAGGACAAAGGGAAATTGGGGAACGAAAAGAGTGGATGCTTGTTTCAAAGCCATGCTGCCAGTTAAGTGAATATTGTAAAATTTGCTCCAGATTTGTGACCCAGCTGTAATGTAGCGACAAATAGCTTCTAGTTCCCAGGTGTCTGGGTGTGAATGATTTCTTAAGCTTTGCTTACAAAAGCAAAAGTGTTTTGTGTTACCAAGGTACGATAGAGGGAAATCTAAGGCTGCTGTAGTTGAATAAATAAATGTAAAGGTGGGAAAGGAGCCATTGTGCGAGTACTCATGCCACAGAGGGAGGTACTCCAGGGCACTTGATCTTGCACTGAGCTCTTCAGCTCTTGCAGTGTTGAGTTTCTAAGGGGCTCTTGACTTTTCTTCCTTTATCCAGATCCTAGCAAGCTATGGTCAAGAGTTCTACTGTGCTAGCCAGAACTAAACACTGGAAAAGAGACCAGAAGGCCTCTTGGAGCCATTTTAAAGAAAACTACTGTCATTATTACTTATACTAACTGCAAACCCTAAATAGTCTTCTCCCTGTCCCAATGAATTTACCATCTTGTTGAGGACAAAACCTGTCACATCCTCCTCATAACTGTCATCATGCTTATCTCATCTGCTGTCTGCCTCTGCTTTCCCCAAAATACAGCTCCTCGTTGTCCATCAGCCCACATTTTCTTGTTGCTCTTTTATAGTCTATCTAGTCTCTTTCATTTACAGCAAGAACTTCACTAAAATACCTGGATTCAGAACAAAACTATCCTCTCTTTTGTTCTCCTCTTTTTGTGCTTTCTCCCATCTCATCTCCATGGATAGGTAAAGCACATGACAACCTATGAAACTTTATTATATTCAATGGTGGCAAATTGGACTGCTTATTTTCCCTTTACATTTTTTTTAATGTTTCTACTTTGACCTCCACATGTTTTAATTCACTATGAGTTATTCCTTTTAGTATATGTAGGGATGGCACATAGCCCAGTTTGGCACATTTGACAAGTAGTTATAAATATTTTCTCAATGCAAAATACTAATGAAAGAGAAGGAAAGAAATTCTTATAATAATTTCTGTATATGCCTTGACAGAATCCTGCTTACTTAAGATGTCTTCAACTTTCTGTTATTCTTCTATAAAAACTGTTATGGTACACCCTCTGTTTCCAGTTTCTCATCTTTTATGTTCTCAAAGTCACACTTTGAATTTCAGCTTCAAAAGACAAGATACGAAAGATACACTGTTGAAATTGTAGCTTTAGCAGACAATTTGTGAGAAGAAAATAGGATGCTTCCTTGTACTGCCTTATTTGACACAAATTCTCTGTTCTGCTCTAAATTCGTATAATTTGAATCAAAACAGGAAACTAGAATTTTGATTTAACAGCACAAACCCCTCTAAATTTCCTGAAAAAGTCTGAACAATAGTAATCTTTTTGCTGAACACTCTTTCAGTGTAGAAAGCAATCAGTATTTGAGTCTGAGTTTGTTATGCAACCAGGGGCAAGAGCAGGCAACTTGAATGTTTAAGTGAAAAATTTGCATTTTACTGTAACCATTTTGTTGCTAAATAGTGTCGTGTTCCTGCATACCACTGCTCTCCCCATTACTGGGAGTTTGATTTCTCAGTGCTTTACACCTCTTGAACTGTTTTTATGCCTGTGTAAAGTGGGAATTTTAAAAACACCCTTTTGGTTTAATCATATTTCATACCTTCGTTGTGCAGTATGAAGAGAACAAACTTTATGTCACTCCAGATGTCCATTATTGTAGACATCATTATCTCTTAACTGACTAAATCTGTCAATCTTTGGAAGTATAAGACCACAGTCATTTCAGGAACTAGTGCCTTGACATATCAAATTGCCATTTTTAAAATAAGTTGTCTTGCTTGACTCTTGCACCCCCCTCTTCTTTTCCCCATATTAACATCATAACAGGAACATAAAGAGGTTTAAACATGCCAGATGGCACCTCTGGGGATGAGGGAATACCAGTGTGCTCCTAGACCACTTACTCTCAGCTTGTTATAACGAAGCTGGAGGTTCCTGTATTCTAAAATGTAGTGATGATAGACAGCACCTGGTTGTAGAGGTACTTCTTAGGGAAGCCAGCAAATGCAGGACCTTAGTCCACAAAACCATTAACCTAATGAATGCATTTTCTGTTTTACAGTGTTCAGACCATTAGATGACAGGATAACAAAAGAAAAGAAAAAAAAAAGAAGAAAAAAAAAAGAAAAAGACAACTTTGATCAGAGCTATTTGAAGTGTGCTAATTATCTTCAGGGAATAAGATGCCACAATGAAAGACTATGGTTTAAACTCCCTTTCCTGAGACTCTGGAACTTGCATTTGTTCTGAGTGAACAGCATGTTAGGTAGGGACTCTGGGGGAAACCTAGAGTGGATGTGTTTTGTGATCAGTGGACTGTATAATGAAAAACTGATGCAATATATTTCCCTTTTTCTGCAGGGGAGTCCCTCTGGGATTTCATATAGCTACATATGATAATATAAATAATTTAAAACTGGTAATAAATGTGTGCAGATTTGTTCCTAAACAGCAGGTATGAATTTTGATCCACTGACTATTTATTATGTGCAGAGTTTGTTGGGGCTTTTTTTGCCAAGCAGTATAACAAATGTGCCTCACTATGCTTTCTTTTAGCAGTTTGGAACTGTTTTATATGCATACCATGTATTAGCAGCCCCAGCAAGAAAGCTGAAGAAGCCAGCAGCGTGAGTGAAGCATCCAAACAACTGCAAGCCTACTCCTTTGGTAGATCCTCCTGCTCATCCTCCGCTGTTTACAGCTGCTTTCAGCTTCCCCTTCACCCAGCTGTATTTGTGGGTTTCTGGTGGTGTATTTACTCTCACAGATGCAAGGAATGAAATTTGACCTGAATTCCCGTTTTCTTCCAGCTTGATAAACTCTAGATTATGCATCCATTGGTATCTATTCAATCCCGAAGAACGCCACCAGAGCCCTTCCAAGTCTCTCCCAATATTCCTCAGCAGTTGTCTGCTAGGTTAAAACGCCGAAGTCCGTGCTTTGAACTGCGGGAGCCACCCTCTCCCCTCCCTCGTCCTTGCCCTTCAGCAGCGGTACAGCTCCCGCAGCAGCTTCTTAGCGCCGCCAGGCCGCCCGGAGCCGGAGCCCCAGCCCTGCTCCGTGCGGAGGGAACGCCCCGCACAAGCATTTTGGGGCGGCTGGCGGGGCTGCCCGGAGCGGGGATACCCGGAGCGGGGATACCCGAGCGGGGCTGCCCGGAGCGGGGATACCCGGAGCGGGGATACCCGAGCGGGGATACCCGAGTAGGGATACCCAGAACGGAGCTGCCCGGAGCGGGGCTGCCCGGAGCGGGGATCCCCGAGTGGTGCTGCCCGAGTAGGGATACCCAGAACGGAGCTGCCCGAGCGGGGCTGGCTCCGGCCGCCCGGCTCGCACTAGGTGGCGCTGCGGGGCTGCGGCGGTGGCCGCGTCTCGGCAGCTCCGCGCACCCGCGCTCCCGGACCCAAACTTTGTCTCAATGAAGCCTGAGCCAGCTAGGAAGGCTTTTCCGTACGTTTTGACAGCGAAAGAAAAACAGGATCTGCCGGCAGAACAGTCCTGTTCCCTCTCTCCAGCGTGAATGACGCGCCGAGCAGGATTTTTCTGGGCCTTTTTTCCAGCAGGCACGAGGGGACTGCTGGCTTCTCTCACAGGAGAACCCGTGTGGCCGGAAGGAGTGGGAAATCAAACCTCATAGCTCAATTTTGAATGGTACCACTGAGATATGCCAGTGTGTTTTGGGAGAGCCTTGTGCTCATAAATGCTTTGCGTCGTTCAAAACCCCCCGAAATAGATCTGACCTGTTACGGAGACCTTGTTCTAGCCTCTGTAGAAATTTCCCTCCTGGACTGAACATGCATACACAGCAGCTGAAAACCAACAGCACGGCTGATGTACTGGGGAAAAGCTGGAACTTCTTGATTCTCCACACAAATGAAGTAGCTGGACCTAAATTACTCATTACAGACTCAGTCGGGGAAGCTGCATGAAAGGCAGGCTGGAAACAGATGACATTCCATTTTAATTGCAGAGGAATCACCTTTGGCTCAAGTGGGGAACAGAGATGCTCAATAAACAGCAGTGTTAGAAGCAATATCAGCCTTTTCACATTCCACTTCCCCAAAGTGAAGAAATAAACATGCTCTATTAGTGAGGCTTTGAGGCTGAATATCTGGAGGTAGAATTAAGCCTTAAATTATCACACTGTTCAAGAATTAAAAAAATAGATGGGATTAATTGAACAGGTGACCTGGGCTCCTTGGCCTTGAAGCAGCCCTCAGTTTAATGAAATTCCTGGAAAGTGTTTGTTGTGATGACTAAGAAGCGCTCTCTGTGTACAATGAGTAAACTTCAACAGTAGAGGTGGCTCCTACTCTGACTGAGTGTGATTTCACTTCTATTGGCCTATTTGGCAAAGGCTATGATTTGATGATTTCACATCCATACCACACTGGTTATTTAACTGCCATTATGGTAATTTTTGAGGAGGTTCCACCTAATTATGGGTCTTCTTTTGAAGGAATATAAAGCATTGCTCCCAAAAAACTTCTAGTATTAGGACGATGAGTTAGTATTTACACACACACACACACTCACAAGCCTATTTGTCTCTGTAAGCCTCCGGCGATAGTATGCCTGTGATGTATATCTGAATTTTTAAGGAGTTTAGTCAGGGTAGAGACATTCTGAGATAATGTAGTAATGTAGGAGGGACAAAAGACCTTTGGAAATCCTTTGGTCATTTGTCACAAGGGAGCTGGTGGGAGTTTCTGGAAGGAATGGTCACAGTTGTGATAGGAAAACAGTGCTGTGTTTCCCAATCACAAGGCAGATTTCAGACCCAGAAGGGTTTTGCTGTTTCCGGAACTCTATTTATCGGAGCTCACAACAGTTAGGACAAGTTTCTAAATAAGCTCTCATTATGTAGTCACCTCAACAAATGGCTAAAGAAAGCAACCCTGGTCAACTTTTACAAATGTGTTCCTCTCTACACCTTTTGTATAACTGTCATCCTAATCAATACCTGAGTAATTAAAATCCCCCAAGACCAAAGTCATGACTTTCTGACTGCCCTCATCCTGATCTGTGTTCTCTAACTCCTATAATGAAGATGAGCAACATCCAGAGTCAGGCGATTGACTTTACTGTGCTAAATGATAACCAGTCTGCCAAAATATATCTTCTCCTTACCAGCTCAGAAGTACCCTTTCATTTTCTACTTTTGAAATCTCATTATATTTACACTTTAGATATAAATAAATATACTGCTGTTTCTACATGTAAGATGAAATTTCACTTTTATCATAAATTGAACATGCTTTTTAGGCTCAATAGCTTTTTTAAAAAATAATTTTGATAAGAATAAAATCATGTTGCTACCAATCCAGTGCAATTCTTATCTGGTTTTGCTTCTCCTGATAGAGAAATCCTGGCCACATGTGAGTGATGATGAACTTCAGGTGAACGGAATGACTCCAAGGTTTTCCGTGTAAGTATTTTTCAAGGTGTCATAGTTTACAGGAGAAAAATATCCTCAGTCCCAAGAACTTGAAACTTAAAGCTTCAATCTTGTAATGGAAGCCAGATCCCTGACTCCACCTGGATCCTCAGTAAAATCGGCAGGTCTGTAGGAATATACACAAATCCCATTTCCAGACTCAGCATAAACTCATGAAGAAACAGTAAAAAGATGCTCTCAGACAATGGTGGCTTATGTGGGCTAATGGGATATGGCAGTAAAAAACATTTTGCTATACATTTTGGAAATCTGTTTTGGCTTTTTTTAGGCCATAAATGTATTAAATTTTTTTTAAACTTATGTGGCTTTTATAATGTACCTCAGTGCATATAAGGTGGTAGCCTTTGGAATAATTTTCATGCATTAGAAAGGAACTGAAAATGAAGCATGTTACAGCTGAAGAAAACGATGGTGCATCACATTTAGTACTAGAGGAACACATAGAACTGTGCCAGGCTCTGTATATTAAACATTGTCATGGATTTCCATATTGCAACAGGACAGCTCTAGAGAAATCATAATATAGGACTAATTTGTATTCAACAATCTGCTCTTTCAGATAAGAAACATTTAATTTCGATTTTTGAAGAGTTGAAATAATTAGTTTTGTACAAATTTTATCTTAGAATTGTGCATTTTGCACTTGATCATTATTTTTTCCTAAGCTATTCATATATCTTAAATATAAAAATTTCCACCGGGTTTGGGGAGTTAAGCAGATTGTTGGTCGCCAGAACTTAGTTTTCTAAGACCAGTCTTAGGGGTGCTTTTTTACCCCCGTTGTCTTTAATTTATCCTTGCTAGTTAAAAAAACAGATATTTTGATTAATCAGCTTGAAGTTGCTGAAGTAAGGGAAGCTAGGCCTTTGCTTTCAGAATTAATGAAAGCATTTTCCACTATTTGTGTCACTTGCGTAATCTCTCACAGGAACAACAATATCTATCCGAAACATAAAAGATTCAGCAAGCAAAACCAGCCAGACATAATCCAGCCTCCCTGGCACCATGTACCTTCAATTCACTGATTATTTCCATCCAATATACTTCAGAAGCAACTTCACAGCTCAGGCCTCCTTGGCTCTATTAGCCTCCTTTTTATTTGATTTGAAATCACTCTAAAGGTAAGGAATCACGCTAGCTGCAAGATACTGTCTGTTAATTGCTCCTTCAGATAATGAGCACCCTAAGGGTCGAAAGAAGGTTACAAGGCCTATAGAGACACACCAGAAATGCATAATTTATGCCTCTTCCAGCAGTTAACATTGCAATGTTTCTATGTGCACAGTCTATCTTAAGCTGTTCAGCCTCCAGCTTTTCAGGCATTTCATTTTTGGATGGTTCACCATTGAACAAACTAGAGAAACCTCCCAAAATCTCCTTAGGGCTTTTTCCTCCTAAATCCTCTTCTGTCATATGCCTCAATTATTTGATGGTGAAGGATTTTCCATTTCTCTGCTCTTTGTTTCTCTCCTCACTTCCCCACTTGCAGTCCAAATAAAGTGCCAAGACTGAAAGTATTAAAATAATTAACTTGGCATCTTGTACAGCTTGATTGAAAAGCAGGAATTATTAATACAAATGAGCAATGCCTGTAGGACCTTTAATATAATTGTTGTTTTGTTCATGCTGACAAAGTATAATGTTTGCATTTTGTTATTCAATCGTTATTAAGATTTTGAGACAGTAAAGTTATGTCTACAGTATAAATGAGGCATTTATAACTCTTATAAGAAAAACTGCATGTTGTACTGCAAGCTCTGCATATGACATGTCTGTCCATGGGAATCTGTTGACCCAGGCTCTAAGGATGGGCCAGGAATTTCTTATTTCACCCCTAGAAAACCAATTACCTATAGATGTCTCTGATACAGTGGAGTACAGGCACTTGCAATCAAGCAGTTTTGTTTGGCCTCTGTCTTCACCTCCTTTGCCCCAAAAGTTCCCTGGAGAGGCTGACAGTGGCTGGTAGTGCCTGAGTTAATCTACTCAAATGATCCCACTGGTGAAATCTCATGTATCTTCTGATTCACTGAATTCAGATTGTGTCTGCCAGTTTGAATTAGGCAAACCAGTTATATGAAGATAATCCCAAGGTATCATAGTGGAGCATTTTCTTGTACAAGGCTGAAAGGCTGATCTTGTGGCAGGTGGAACAAGCTGTTCCTTCCTCAGAGAGCAGCACTGTCATTTTTTAGGGCAGAATAGATATTATAATTCACTCTATGACCTGTAGCAGTATTAATTCACAAACATTTGCAGTGTTTCTTATTACTGCAGGTAATAAGACACACAATTGCCAGGAGTTCAACTGCAAATTTTTAAAGTGCAGCACCTTAATTTCATATTCAACAAAATTGTTTATTCCTGTGTGATAATGCAAGAAAACTTCTGTGGTGAAGGAATTCAAAATTTCTTAGATTCCACAGCAATGCAAACCCCTGGTATGTGCACAGAGCCAAGAGAAATCTCTCTCCATGTATTTTCCAAGCATCTACCTTGAAGTGAAAGACATAGAAGAAGTAAATATGTGTCCATCTCCCTAAATTTTAGCCGTGTTTAAGTCAAATACTGAAACTAAATTAACTACCTGAGCTCCATTTCTAGTCCATTGAGAGATGTGAGCATATCTATAGGGTAAGTCATTCCATCTATATTAGACACCCCTCAAGAAAGAAAGAATGTTCTTCAGGTGCCCCTCTCTCTTAACTGGCTATAAAAGTAGCTTAAACAGAACATCTAACTTTCAAACAGAACTGTAGTTCAGCAAGATTAATTCCACCCTTAACATGCAGTTTCCTCCGTACCATCTTCACAATTCAGCAAGGTATTTAAATACATGCCCAGCTTTCCACAGCTGAATAACTCTAATCATGTGGACTGGTTTAAGTATCTTGTTACACCAGGACTGGATGGTTTCTTGAAAAGAAAGCTTAACACTCTGAGTAATTGCTGCTGTTAGACTCTAGGCTGCTTGTTTATGACACTAATTCTCTTTAGCTTTCTTGAGAGGCAGTGCTGGTGTTTTAGAGAACAAATGGAAAAAACAAAACAACTGTTACAGGTATTCTCAGAATAAATACATGGCACCATTTACTGCCTCTGTCTATGCTGCATGTCTAAGTGTTTGAATTATTTCTGCTTTCCTTTGCCTAAATCTTTTAAATTTATTTATTCTCTGCTATTATTTACTGAGACTGTTTTATGTAACTCTGTTAAGTGTTTGGGGACACTTTCATGGTGTGGAATGCACTGCACATAATAAAGAACCATTGTTCATGCAGCTCCCATGGCAGTTGATGATAGAGATTAAAGTATTGGGCCATAAAGTGCATCAGTATAGTGTAAGCAGGACATTGTTGACACTTTATGTTCCAAATTAGAAAAAAAATTACAAAAAACCTTGACAATTTTTGAGCAGCTTCTAGTAATTTACAGGAAAATCTAAGAAACATGCTCAGAGAGTTGATGTCTCCATTTGACATTATGTTTATTTCATGCAAAATTTTCCTCTACAACTGGCTGAGAAACACCTAGTATAAGACACTTTTTCTCTCTTGTTGACCTAACTATGCAAGTTCTTGCACAGAACCCTGACGACAAGAAGAACTGGATATTAAGATGAGTATCTATAGGAACAGTGGATCACTGAGAGCAATGGAATATAAAGCTCCCATCCAAGCAGAGACCAGAAAGAAGAACATTCCTAAAAGCAAGCTCATTTGAGATAGCTTGAATTCTGGCACAAAATAAAATGAGCTGAAACAAATGTCAGCTCATTTAATATACAAGTCAGAAGAAGAGCCTGAGCAAGATGATCAATGGTGTTTGAGAGCATTGGCATATTCCACCATAATCCCCTAAAATAATAGCTCACAGCGATGCCATTTAGGTTTTGCCTTTTTTTTTCTTTTATATGTTCTCTGTATTCTTCACATATATATTTGTAAATCTGTCACCTATTGTATTAGTGACTCATTTTCTGAGTACTTTTCCATGACCTTTCCCTAAAAAGACAAAACAAATTCCCAAGCTCCAAGCCCCAGGAGGTACAGGGCCCTCGTGCCGTCTTGGTTCTTCCTGGGAACCAAGGCTGAGAACAACTCTTGGAGATACATTCTCATGGGCAAAGTACAGCTAGTGCTGAAGGGGTACTGCAGAGAAGGGGCTTGACCTGGGGGGGAATTGCATCACCACTTGTCCTCCTAACTGGGGCTTTTTATCAATTATGCTAATTTCCTGAAACCTATAAAATGTACTTACCCCCAGGGGGGTGGCTTTTGTGGACATCTTTCTGTAACTGGCTCTGAAGGCCTTCAAGTACAGATCCCCTTTTATATTCTCTTTTTACTAAAATTATCTCGAGTTTCATTTCCAGGTTGGGAAAAAGGCAACAACAGTAACCCTGTGAGAATGGATGATGTCTGAGAAGCATAACTGAAAATCACTGAGCTGAAAAGAACCTGAATCTGAGCCAAAACCAAAGCAAACTACTGTCTATCAAGAACTAAAGGTGAAACTGAACTTCTAGTGCGAAATCTTAGTAGAATTCCATCGCGTCCTCCCTCTCCTCTGTCAGACACCCATGCAGGGGGCCCAGGAATGGCTCAAATGGCTCCAGTGTGGCCAGGCAGCAGCCTGCCCCGGGTGATGTGAGGCTGGATGTCCTAAAGGTCCCAGCTGTGCTTGGTGTGCCTGTCGAGGCTCACAGGCATGTAGGCACTGACATACAGGGTGCATGAGGCTGCCTGTGATTCCTGCAGACCTTAAACCAGGAATTACACCAGGGTGGGAGGCATGGATAGGATCCCTGTGGGCAGTGCTAAGCAGAGGTCAAGGCCATGCTTCTGCAAGGCTGCTGTGAGGCCTGGGTACTGCTCAGGGTGCTGGTGCTGCGACAGCTCCAAGGTGGAATCTTGGCTGGAAGAAAAGATTGTGCTTGTCTTCAACAGTGTTGCAGAAGGACTCAGATCCACAGTGACTCACAATGTGTTTGAACAAAGCTTGTGTAGGGGGAGAATTTAAATGTAAATTCAAGTTTGGCAGCTCAGTTGCATGCTTGCTCTCTGCTGGCCAGTACCTTTATTTGTTGCCTCTTTCTTCCCCACTCCTAAGAGCACATTTTTGCTGTTTTAGATCTAGTTTTTTGGTATCCTGGGGTTATGGTACTTCATAGCAGGAAGAAGGTATAATTTTAGCATATTTTAATTTCTATGCCATGCTCTCTCAATCTGCCTCCTTATCTCCTTTTGTTCTTTTTTTCTTAAGCAGAAAGGCAACAGAAATCAGGCACTGAGGAAAACGAATACTGCTCCCTGTCAACAAAATCTAGAGCCAACTGTTGCAGTCAGTTTCAATTTGCATTCTCTGGTGAAACCCTGAAGCTTACTGAGACATGGAAACACACAGGCTAGAGCAATTTATGATCATGCACATAGCTACCACTTTTTTTTTTAAACTTTTTTTTTTTTTTCTTGCAGTTGTTTAAAGGAAATGTTAGCAGAGATGCAGGCTTCTGCCAAACATACGTAGTTTTTAGGATGCTCACATGCAGGATGAATTCTCAGTCCTGGGTGAGGAGAAGAGGGCACATTTCTCATGTCCCTGCTGGAGAACAATATAAATTCAGTGCCAGCTTGCACAGAAATCTCAAATCTCAGTTCTAAGTCCCTCCACAAAAAAATACATGAGCCACTCTGCACAGTTTGCATATTCTTGCCTCACATTGGACATAGTTAATGACATAATTCCAATTTTTGTTATTTATTGTTTTGCACATGGTTTGGTTAGCTTCTTAGTGTTTCATAGCAGGAGAGTGAATTTTCTGCTCTAGACACGTTCCTCCTCATCTGACACCTGACATTAACTACTGGAAGAGGCTACAATAAAAATATAATGTGACTTGTACCATTACAGCCTTGGTAATGGCTTTAGAGGGCTGAACATTTATTTAAATGATTGTATTTAAAGACGCTCAGAAGCTAAAGCACCTGGTTTTGACAACAGAAATACTGGTTTAAAGTGTTACCTCCCTTTCTTCAAAATTTATGACATTGTCATTAAAATCAGCATCTTTTGCAAAAGACAGTGAGGAGAAAGTGTGTTTGGGTGGGGGAATAGAAGGGAGGACAAAAAGGAGGAAATAGGACTTGTCACCATGAGTTAATAAGCCAGGGAATGAATTTTTAGGCAGTGCTTAACTGGAAACTCCATCAAATAGTCATTGTGAAAAATTAATAAACATTTTAGCACTCACCCACCGGCGCTAATGAAATTGTATATGTGTTTTTGTGTCCATATGGGGGAAGCAATCAAAAACCAAATATTAGTTAACTAATTAATACTATCCTTAAGGGAAAAAAATTGTTTCTGTTGGCCATCTTATAAGGCAACAAAAATATAGACTCATAAGTAAGATTCACAGTCTAATAGGTAAAAGACACATCAATAAAAGAGCAAAAATTAAAGAAAACCCAGTTGTACTCCAGACAATCCTATTTATTTAAAGAAATATATATATTCAAAATCAGGTAATGATTTCATAGTGCTTATTAAAGGAGTCATGTAAGCCCTTTAAGTTGTAAAATATCTTGAGACAGGATCCTGAGACAGGATTATTACTGTTACAACACTACAAGATATTAGTGCTTTCACTGGATATGATAAAAAGACTGGATATCATAAAAAGACTCAAATATTTTCATGATTTCTAATGATGTATGATTTCAGGTTTTTTAGTGGATTAAGATGTCATTTGGACAACAAATAGTTAGAAAATTCCTCTGTAACCTCAATGTATTTACAAATACATAACTGCAAATTTTTCCTTAAGTTACACATACTTGTCCATTTGGAAAGAGATTACATATTTATGTGCTTAACTATGGATCTCCTTTTCTAACTTTAGACATGCAATTTTTAAAGTTTTTTCCAAAGTAACAGGTTATTGGTGTTATAGGAAGAAACCAAAATATCACCCCAAAGGTGTGCTCTAAAAGCCTCATGTTCTCTTCATTACCTTCCAGCTTTCTGGAGACTACAGATCTTATCTTCTCTACTTACAGACTTGGCCAAGTTTAATATATAGTTCTTGGAACCAGAAAATTGGTATCTGAGAACCATCTTTCTATAGCCTTCCCAGCAGGACTATTTTACTTAATAGCAGGTAGAGCTCATATGTAGAAAAATGTGTGAAAGTCTTGAACAGGAATCCTTTCTTAGCTGAAGACTTTGTTCTACAAATTACTCATGTTCAGATATTTGTCTAACTGTCTTCTATTATACCTTTCAATCTTGCTTTTAACTTTTGTATATGCAGCTGTCTCTTCTGTTTCAAG
The DNA here is from genome assembly GCA_013397295.1 of Polioptila caerulea. NCBI lineage: Eukaryota > Metazoa > Chordata > Aves > Passeriformes > Certhiidae > Polioptila > Polioptila caerulea. The sequence goes on from VYXF01012751.1 coordinate 674,395, forward strand.
GCTGCATAAAGAATGCTCTACTTAGAATCAAATGTGGAAATTGATTCACAGTATGTACAGATACTGTCAAAGCAGAAGATATTCTCTAAGTGTCTGATCTTCCTAATTTGTTCTGCAGAGCCAGTTAAATACTTCTGAATATATAATCCAAAAGGCTTGGTCTTGATGACTGCTATTGATGAAACTTCAAGTAGGAGTAAAATAAAAAAGCCCTTAATGCATAAGGGTTCACCAAGTGTAGTAACAAACATAACACAAGTCAGTTGTGATGGACTTGCTACTTCATTTGCTGATAACAACTATAGCAAGACACTTCACTGAATGGTATAAAAAATTATACAATAAACAGTTCAGGAATAGCCTGCCATGAAGAAAAATGTTTTTTCTCTCTCAGAAAGTAGAACTCTGAAAGACACAATGGCTAGATTGTAAGTATTTGCTGTTGGAATGCTGAATAATAGTAATAGTACTACTACTATTAATACTCATAATAATAATAATGTTCTTCAATCCTTTGTCACCTTTACTGGTTGTGTTTGGCCTCAGGGATATCTGACAACAAAGGGATACCTTATGCAGGCAAATGTTTTAAAGGTAACACTTCCTCAACACACAATTCACACTTTGCCACTCTTCAACTTAGTGGTCCTTCAGCTTTCAGGTTAGGTGAAGTATAGCTAATGTGCTTTCCTAGAGATCATTTGCAGCTCTATACATTTTATTCAGCTCATCTTTTCAGAAGAGCATTTTTCAAAGCTCTGTTCATTCTCTTTGCCTCAATTGTATCTCAGTTTCAGAAACAAATACAGGACCCTGGCTTTTGGGTAGCAGATTTTGCTGCCCTCTTATAATATTTAAGCTTTATCATACAAGAAGCCTTTCATAAAGAGATAAACTCCTACTGCTTTTTAGGTTGCTCCAGGTCTTAGCCCATGTCCTTGTTCAAGCCCCAGCTAAAAGCGAATTCCTACAGCTGCTTTAAGTAATTGAGAATCAAAATATAGAAGTGAATTGCTGATACCACCTTCCCCATTACAGCATTTAGCTGCTTCTGTCATGAAGCAATCAGCCATGTATTGTAAGTGACTGTGTTGTGAGCCTCTCTGATCTAAACAAGTGTTAGCTTAAAATATCAATGCAATTGCAATGCATTATTCTCTCCTCAGAAAACCCATCTGGTTCCAAAGGCTGCTGCCACAGGATGTGCTGCTGCTGCGCAGCCAAAGGCCTGTTTCTGCCCTTGTTTGCACTGCTCTGCCTCTCAAGGAATGGCATTGAAGTGGCTGAAAGTGAACCACTCCAGAGCAGGTGTGGAAATGAGTTAGCCAGGTGTATGGCTACATCATGCAAATTTTCCAGCTTGTCTTCCTGATTTTGCTGCTACACTCATTATCAAGGAAGTGAAAGAAAACCCCTCAAAAACAAAAAACACCTTTGGATTTCTTTTTGAGCAGATGATTATAACCCCATTTTTTTCCTACTGAATCACCATTCAAGATACTTTCAGGTATTTCTGAGCTGTCTCTTTATAACAAAACTGACTCCATAGGGGTGGAAAGTAAAATCACGCTTTTTAAGGGAAATGCCAAGAAAAAAGATATAAAATATTCATCCTCTAGCAGAATTTCTTTTTACTGCAAATGATTTTAGAGTCTACTGTGCTTGCAGGTGAAAATACATTGTTGAAAACCTCTAGATGAGAGTAGTCTCATGGCGTGAGAGAGATCTGCTGGGACTACAGTGGGTCTGAAGAAAAGGCACGGGGAGCCATTTTCAGTTTACTGTTGCCTTGGACTCACGTTGCACATTTTCTGCCTTCTGCTGAGCAAAATCAACACAGAGCCCAGTTACTGAGGAAAGCAGTTATGTTTTGAGCTATATTTAAGGATGACAAGCTGCTATGAATATACAGAGAGTAAATGCTACCATGTCACTTAGGGTCAGCATCAAGTAGCTCACCAGAGCTCAATTTTTTTATGGCTCTGGGGCATCTTACTTATTTAGCTTCATTACCAAGAGTGACTAACCTAGGAGCTCGAAATGTGCTCTGAATGCCTTTCTATGGCACGGGAGACCTGGGGAAGATCCAGCTTAACTAGATGTGCTCGAACAGCTCTATATCTATCTATCTATATCTATCCATCTATCTGTTAATCCACCTTTCTGGTGATAATGAATGACTCAATCCATTTCTCCACAGAGCAGGAAGGAGACTATGAGAGCACCAAAAGCACTCATTAAAACCTGAAAACAGCCGAAGTTGCATAAGCTTTCCGAGGGCTTTGACGCTGGGGTGGCAGCAGATGGCTGAAGGAGGGGCACACCCCGTCGTTCGCTGCCCCTGTGGTGGGCACGACAGCACAGCTCACCAAGCAGCCCCTGAGCTACTGCAGATTTTAGTGCAGAATAAAGCGTGAGACGAGGGTTAGTTCATTTCATTTTGCAGACTGGAAACTGCAGCGGATTGGGAGGGTTTTTGTGAGTCACTCCGTTGTCCCCGCCGCCGGGGACATGGCAGAGCCTTGCTCAGAGCGATATGGCAGCTGGCAGAAGGGGTTTGCTGCTGCTGATCTCTGCCACACGGGAGCCCTGGAAGCCCCACGGTCCCAGGGACCAGCACCTGCAGGATGGGGGAGTTCAGCCCCTGGGCTGCTCCCCGACCCTGCCATGGGGCTCCTGGGTCCTCCCGCTTTCACTGGGTAGGAGCTCCAGGGAGGCTGCAGCTGTCAGAGCTCCTGCAAAACTCCGTGCCAATCCTGGATGGCTGCTGGAGGATGACGGGGAGCACTACTTGTGGCTGTGCCAGGAAAAGTCACACTGAGGGAGGATTCAATTCACACTTTTGACTCAATTATGTGAGCATGGAAGAATTCCTCTGCATCTTGAAATGTCCACAGAGTGGGGAAGAACAAGCAGAGGCAGTGTCTGTCAGCTATAAGGGCCTGGGATCAATAGTAACTGAGTAACCTCATATCATGAGATTCTTCCTGCCCAGGCTATTAAACTCCTGAGAGCACACTGGCCACCCATGCCCAAATGATATGATAAAAGTCCCAGTCAAAACTAAAACTAGAAATTCTCTCTTCAGCAGTAACACAAAAGCCCTTAATGATTTGTTTTTAAGCTGTATTCATTATATACAGAGAGCAGAATACAGTTTACCACTTTATTAACTGACATACTGTGAGAAATAACACTCACTGGAAAAAGAAAAATATTTTAAATTCGTTTTCATAATAATTTAGTTAGGAAACCAAAAACTAATAAAATACATTTAATAGGTTTTTATCCCTATTAGGTTAGGTGGAATGTCATGCTTAACACAAAAGACAGCTACTTAATGCCTTTTTGTAAAACAATGCTCCTATAATTCCCATCCCAGCAAGTAGGTTTTGTTCATTAAAACAGTTCCACTGAGTTCAGTGAGAAGGTACCCACAGGGGTGAACCTCCTGTGCCTGACTGGACCTTTTGTTTGAGTCTCACTGTAACACTGGTTATTCACTGGTACTTGCAAAACTCTGAGCACAAAGCAAAAATGAAATGGGGTTTTATATTTGCAGCTTGATACTCACCTAACACACAGCTGAAAAATACTAATATGTATAAAACTTGTTATGTATATTAAATCCCATACAAATTTCATCATTTATAGCATGTCCTGTATACCACTAAACCTGTATGTCATGTGAGGCACATTTTAAAACCTGCATTCCCACTTCAACATGCAACATGCAGCTAAAATCACTCGACAGAAAGGATTATATTCTGGTTGATTTTGGAAAAAAAAAAAGATTTTGCAGATTAACAAGCTAATATGAACTAACATGCATTAGCAATGAAAATGACAGAAAATTTCAGATCTGTGTTTTTGGAGTGAAGCTGAACATGTACTTGGCTCTGTGACTGAAGATTTAAAGGTCATCCCATGATGAAGAACTCACATTAATTCTTATCTTTGAGGTATTGTGCAGTCTTTGGGTGAGACACAATCACGACTAAATTTCTCACTGCTATATTAGACACAGGAAAGCTTTTTCTGTGCCAAGCATGCACCACTTTTTTCCCATCCCTGAGCAAATGTACCAGTCATAAAAAACACAGGAACCCAAAATGAAACTGGATTTTTTTCCCTTGGCAAGTTCACATTTAGCACAACAAAAAGGGAGCAGAAGGATATGCCACCAACTTTCTGACATTCCCCAACAAATAAAATTCAGTGTGTAGGCAATATATCATGCTTTCAGAAACTAAATGCACTATTTTGTGTCTCAGGCTGTCTTTACCACTATGTATACATTAGCAGCTTTGTGAAGGCACTATTAAATTTAAAAATCTGTAGATAAAGTGAAAATATTTTTGTTGGGTTTTTTTGCCATCCCTTGCAGCAGTAAAGAATTTCTTTTCACAGTACCTCCAGGCTCATAATGCCTTTAAAGCCTGGATCCATCAGAGTGGAGCAGCTGATCTACAGGACAGCAGGGCTGCCCTGCAGAGGGATCTCAGAAGACTGAGAGGAGTGACAAAAAGGCTTATAAAGACAAAGGAAAACTCTTGTATGTTCATATAATTTTGGGCCACCAGTGATGGAAATACTTTCACAAACTGGAGCAAGGCCAGTGTAGAGTCCCTGAAATAATAGGATCATGGAATGGACCTGTCAGTCCATGCTCTTATAAATGGTCTCTCTGATTAAGCCTTGTAGGCCTCCTTTGGGTACTGAAAGGCCACAATTAGGTCACCCTAGTTCCATGCTGAACAATCCTAATTCTCTTATCTTTTCCTTGTAGGAGAGCTTCTCCATCCCTCTGATTAACTTGATGGCCTCCTCTGGACTCACTCCAACATGTCCATGTCCTTCCTGTGCTGCAGACCTCAGAGCTGGATGCAGCCCTGCAGGTGGGATCTCAACAGAGGGCCAGAATTCCCTCCCTCACCCTGCTNAGATTCCCATGGCCCCACTTCTTGAGCTTGTCCAGGTCCCTCTGGATGACATCCCATCCTTCAGGGGTGGCAACAGCACCACTCAGCTTTATGTCATCTGCAAATTTGCTGAGGGTGCACTCCGTCCCTTTGGCTACATCATCAATGAAGGTATAAAATAACACTGGTCTTAATATGGACCCCTGAGGAACACCAGCTGTCACTGATGTCCATCAGGTTTCTGAGCTACTGACCACTTCCCTTTGGATGTGATCATCCAACCGCTCCCTTGTCCATCTATCAGTATACTCATCAATTCCATCTCTTTTCAATTTAGAGAGAGGGATGTTGTGGGTAATCATGTTAAAGGCTTTGCAGAAGTCCAGGTACATAACATCTGTAACCCTTCCCTTGTCCACTCATAGCCACAATGTTAGGGGCTAGAGCACATGGTCCCTGAGCTGGGTTTGTGTAGCCTGAGGGAGGACTGGTAGAGAGGACTGTGAACCAAGAGGACAGATCTAATTGTTATTTTGTCCTGCCTAAAAGGAAAATGACACAAAACCCTCAACTTAGAGGCACACAATGAGTCAAAATTGCAGCAAGGGAAAATCTGATTTGCTGTAAGAAAAGAGATTTTTGTCAGGGTGGTGAGCACTGGTACAGTTCACCTAGAGAGGCTGTGGGCTCAGCAACCACAGAAATGCACAAAACTCAAAGAGACATAGTCCTGAGGAACCTGATTGATTTTTGAACGTGGCTATGCTTCCAGAAGGGTTTTGACCAGATGATTGATTGAGGACCCTTTGACCTCTCTTATTCTTTCATTCTGTGACAAGACACTCAATTGGTGCGAGCTGGAAACATCACCCAGAGGGGAGATTATCAGCTTGATACTTGAACAAACTGCATCAAAAAGCCTTGAGAAACCATCTTTAAATTATTTCCGATGCAAACGTAAGTTTATAAAACCACTTATAATTATTTTCTTTCAGACTGGCATAATACTTCTAAGGTATGAAAAATATGTACCTAAAGTTGTGTTCAAATATCCAAATATATGACTAGATTTTTCAAAATTTAGTGAAGGAAGCACCTACCTACTATCTTTGGTAACCAGCTGATTTACTGAGATCTTCCAATAGGTTTTTGAAGCTTAGTTAGGGACCCCTCTATCTGCAAATGTAGCTAGGACAGCTAATGTGAGAAGAACGAGGACAAAAAGAGTAGCAGTAAAATGTATACTAGATCTCCTTAATACTCTTTTTAATGACCTTTTTCTATTAAAATTACATATGAAGATTTCATGCTGGTATGTTATGAAACTTTATTGCTATTCACTCAGAATGACCTGAATAGTTTATTCATATTCCTGTGATGTAATGAGCAGAAAAAAATGTTCAATGAGTGGCCAAGCTTCATAAATTTTTTTCCATCATAATGCAAACTCACATTTATATGTCTATATAGTGCTGAGGGATCCTCTGTTTTTTTATGACCAGTTAATAGATAATAAACAAGGACAAAGATATCAGCATAAACTCACTAAAAACCAGAATCACCAGAACATATTATTTATGAAAAAGTGTTTGATGCAGTTCCCCTCATTACTAGTGCTGCTAGAGGAATTAGGGCTATTTTACTGTCGTTAAACAGAAAGAATAAAAATGCTCACTAGTTATCTCTGATTGAATTTCAGGGTTTGAGGTCCTGTAAAATGGATTTGTTAAGAAGCAACACCTTAACTCTTACCAACTCCTTATCTTCCTGACAATACCTGGGTACATTGCCTCTTGCTTTTACAAGTTGTATTGATGCATCATCATTTTAGACAGATGAACGGACAGGGACAGGACATCAGGAAACACAGGAAATAAACACAGGACTTAAAGCATTATAGGCTTACAAAAAGAACTATAGGGTTACAGTAACACCCATTGTCTCACAATCACTACCTGGACGTGGGTGCTGAAAGAGAGCTGGTATTCAGAAAAGATGGAAATAATGGCAAAAGCGATGTGTGTGAATGGAATGACAGCAGGATGTTTCAGAAAGGGTTCCCTGATAGAACAGATTCTGTTTGCATACAAAATCACTTTGGGGAAAGATAGTGGGTAGTTAGAGTCTGCTGTAGAATTCCAGAGTTAAATTTGGATATGGATTGAGATGTTCAAACCATTATTACAGGGAGAAATTCTGCACAGAATTCACTCATTATGGCAACCTCTGATTTGTCAGATATAGGCTGGAGAACAAGTGCTGCTGAAGGCAGCCCGGATATTCCAGAGTGTGACAACTGACAGCTTTTCTGAGAGAAAGTGGAGAGGACTCTTTCTAAACTTAGTTATGGAAAGTATAGAGGTTGTTACAGGACACCTAACTGTAGCAATATAGCATTGAATCACATAAATGTTGGTTTAATTTATGCAAAATGGAGGGATAAACAAAAATAGATCTGTTAGTAAGCCTAGCAGAATTTTAGAGAAATGAGTGAAGGCAGCAGAAGTTAATTGTTCTGTTCCCCACTTCTCTGTGGGGGAGACTTGGATTTTCTTTGAGGCAAAGCACAGAAGGATTTCTGGAGCTTTTGAACACTGAAACTCAAAAAATTCCAGAAAAAAAGCCTCACAACCTACCTCAGAAATGGTTCTTTGATGGAAATGAAAAAAAGAATGATGAGCAATAAAGGCTGTGCTTTATAAGACAATTTTCCATAAGGGCTCTTGATATAAGAGCTCAAAGACAGAGCCAGCTCATAATAAGCCAGAAAACAAGATCAGAAAGGAAATTTCTATTACTGTAGATGGAAGCAAAACTCAAAGTTCCTTGTTTTCACCCAATGCAACCAAAACCTCTCTGTCTCAGGATTCAAAATAAGCCAATGTATGAAATCCTGCTGTAGGTGAGAAATATCTTAAGTATCCCCACTCAGGACTGGTGCCATGTGACTGAAAAGGAGGCATTTCACAAGTACCTGGCTGAAGCAGGACTACAATGCAGGCTTCAATACAACACAAAGCTTTAGAGCAGCTTTTAAAACAATAGCTAACTGAAAACAAAGGTAAATCCAGAACCATAGGATGGCTTGTGTTGGAAGGAACCTTAGAGGTCATCTAGTTCCAAATCTCTGCCATGGGCAGGGACAACTTTCAGGAACATCAAATTCCTCAAAGCCCCATCCAACCTGGCCTTGAAATGTGAAAGTGTATGAAAAAGAATGGATACACTAAAAATGAAGTAGATCATAAGAGAGCTACAGAGTCTAGAACAGCTCTATATCTTTCTTTTATAATCCCTTTCTCAACAAGTAAAACGAGGCAGATCTCATCTATCAAATGGCAGAATGGTGACTACAACACTATTAGGAAAGTGCTGGTGATGCTTGAGAGGTTAGGGAATAGTAGAAGAGAAATAAGGCGAGTGAAAGAACCAATTAAAGAAAGGTACTGCAGATCATGTTGAAATGCTAATAAAGAACCCTTGGAGTGGAGTAGAGTTACTCTTACCTTTTCAGTACTGATTACACTTGGAACCAGTCTTGTCTGAATACTTCTCTTAATGACCTTTGTTTAAAACATACTGTAGTAGTAAGTGTTTGAGAGATATTGTCAATGTAGGAAACCAGAGTGATATGTGAAAAAAATCAGGGGCACCTTGCAGGCTGGAAAAATAGAAAAGAGATGAAATTTTATTACCTGCATTTAGTTGCCAATACACTAAAATTATAAATTGAAGCCTCATCAGTGTTACATGACACCAGAAGAGCCTGTGTGTTTTAAAGGATCATGAAATAACTAGAATTAACTAGTTCAATACCTGAGTGAACAGGGAATTACAACCCTGCATCATGCCTAGTAAGATATTGCCATGAGAGATATGGGAGCTTTGGATAAATATCATCTGGAGTCTTCTGTGCAGTCTTGGTCATCTGTATATACCAAAGATGAATTCAGACTGGGACCAAGGAAGAAAAAGTCTGAGGAAAATTCAGAACCTCTCCTGAGACAAGAGAATGCACAGCAGGAGGAATTATTCCACTTTTCCATCAAAGTATCTCTTATTCCCAAATCTCATTCGTCAGTCACAACAGTCCCACTGGGCAGGGGAAAGCAGGGCAATTCCTTGTCTGGAAGGATGCATATTAGGGATGACTGGTGGCTGGTATGCAATTAAAAAAAATATTGGCTGAAGTCTGACTGCTTTTCCTCATTGTGGAGGATTTCCATTTATTATTTTTTAAAATTATAATTATTTTTATTTATTGTTTCTTTGTATTGACTGCTCTTGCCTGCAACATTTAAGAAAATATAATTATCTTTGAGATGTTGGTTGTTCTCTTATGCTTGATTGAAATATTGCAATCAATCAGAAGTTCTTAAAAGCATGACAGAAGGACAGAAATGGGCTATGTAATTGTACGAACCTCATTTCCTTAGGGAACAAGTGTAAAAAACAGGGATGGCACAAGAATAAATATGAACAGACTGCTGATAAAATTAAAAAGTCAGGATAGGCATCAGCAGGTCTCTATCAATCAGAGAATTAAACTTTCAACTGTTATATTAGATACTAGGTATAACTAGTTTTAAGATTGTAATCTGGTTATGAAATGGATTATATGACATGATCGCCTTCAGGAAGTTCTCTCCTGGGCTATCAGAAACAAGGGTATGCTAATATGATGGCTTTATCCTAATGAGCCCAAGATAACCTTTTTAAAATTTGTAAAAGGACCTGTGGATCAGTTTAAGAGTCATTTCCAGAAAACACATTTACTCTGCAGTGTATCATACGTGTTGATCCTTGTCATTGGAAATGTGTTTTGCCAAGTATCAAGCAGAATCTGTAACTACAGGTTGCTCTGATTTAGTTTCTCTGTGGAAAGGTTGGATGCTGGACTGCAGTGCTGCAGAACCTTGTCAACATAGAGATAAGTAATGGCAACTTGCCCAGAACTCAAATGCTGCATTTGATTTCCATACAAATATATATTGAATTGTATAAAATATTGCATTGGAATTCTTTTGATGTATTTTATTTATTTATTTATTTATTTATTTGGCACTGCAAATGTAGGCAGCATTTTACAGAGCAATCCAAAATTGCTGTGAAGGTATCAAAAAAGAAAAGCTGTTCAAAAGCATGATGTTATCCTCACAAAAAAATTGTAGACTTAAATGATTTTAAGTTTACTGTGCTGATATGAAAAGTCTGAATTCCTGATGCACAACGTTGAGCTTTGCCAGAGGATTTTTTTAATAAACTAGTCAACAACATAATTTGCTTCTGCCAGATAATGTTAGGACCTATCAGCCATGTCATTAACTACTATCAAGTCTCTTAGCTTCTTCTTCAGCTCAGGCAGGAGCAGCAATTTGTTTGGAGTAGAAGGACTGGAGAGTGGTGCTTGACGGCACTGTAAACTTTTGTACACTGGCTGCAGTGTCAGCATATAAACAGTGTAGGGTTTCCAACAGAGTTGGTAGAAAATGGAAAAATTTTTGGCCAGGGACATTTCCTGGAAATGAATTTTCAGCAGAATCCAGTAGCTCTGTGATGTGTGGTGACTTCAATGAAACTTGATGAATTTATAGAGTAGTCTGAACTTTTCATTTTGCTTCTGGCACTACTGTCAGTCCCCATTAAGAAATGCAGCTTTATATGACATAAACTTTCATTAAACTTTGATAGAGATTTTGATTAATAACACTGTATGGAGAAGCAAGAACAAACCTCCCAAGGGCTGATGAAGAAAAAATTGTCAATGCAGTAAACAGGAATGAGAAGCTAATCTATAATTTAAGCAATGTGTTAATTAATACAGTATAAATAATGAAATCTCTGGTAAATCCAGGGAGTAATCTTGTCTATCTGCTAATCTAGGTGTAGTTACTACACCATACCCTTGAATAGGAAAGTAGTATCTGTATGATAACTGATGGGAGTCTCTTTCTAATTAGATGGTCAGCAGGACTTTTTTGCTTGCTGGAGTTTACTCATATTAAGGTGAGAAGCCTTTCTAAAATCAAATGGCATAGTGGGAAAACCAAAGTAAGTAAAAGAAGAGTGCCAAGGGATGACTGTGGGCAGGACTCCAAGATGAGGTGCCACATAAAGGGATAGCCCTGACCTTCCTTACCTAGCTTGATCCTGAGTCCTCCTCTGCCTCCCCAGGGCTGGCATTACCCATTGTGCGATATCCCCCTGGCCCAGGGAGTTCAGCTGTGCTCAGAGCAAAGGCAGGAGAAACAGACCCCCGTGAAGAAAAGAGGAAGGAATTACTTACTTCAAGGCACATCAGTTAGTCTTATAGAGAGCAGGTATTTCTTCAAACTCAAAGGAATTACCAGAGTGGAAAAGGTGGAGGAAATGGGGGCATTAGCATAGCTCCAGTTTAGTCCACTGTCAAACTGAAGTTGTCTTCTTGAGAAATTAGCACCTAGAAATCATCACCTTCCCCCACAAGCAATTCCACTCCTTCCACTCAGGTGAGACCTGGCTGCTGGTTGTATGCAGAATAAGAATGAACATTTCCTCTAAATATGCCAGTTTTGATGAAATCTTAAAGAAGAATCAGATTTTTAGATAACGATTTAGTTATTATTTTACTCTTACTCGGCTATCTCTGGATGAGGATGCAGAAGAGAGATGATGCTCTGCAAGGAAGGTTGATGGCCTCCCACACAAGCCCTGCTCTGCTGCAGAGTCATGATACAGGGGTACACAATCCTTGTGAGAAGCTTACACTGCAGTTTTTAAATTCATGCTTGGGGAGCCCAGGCAAGTGCTAAAGGATCCCTGTGGTGCATCCTCTGGGTTTGGAAGCGGTCCTTACTGCAGTGCATGGGAGATTGAGAGGGAAGGTTTCCAGATTTAGCACAATATTTTTCATGATCCCCATAAAGATGCATGTACAGGTCTGCATGTATTTCTTACCTTGTATAACAGGGCTTAGTTACTGAAATAAAAAATAGTCTGAATCAAGCCAACACCCTTTACAAAACTTGGAGTCTTCAGTAATGCTGATGGCATTCTGCTGTTGGTAATTATGTTGTTTTTTTGCATTTGGAATCGAAAATATAGAATTTAATAAATAAAAATACTTAAAAGTTTTTCTTACAGTAATTAATGGATTAAAATTAGAAATACTTTGCTTGCAGACCATTCATTTCTTATGCCAAATTTGTGGTTTGTAGAAGTCATATACTTTTAAGAACACAAACCAGCAATGTCACTTAATAATTCTAATAATAACTTAGTCCTATGGGACAGAGAACTAATAGAACAACAATAAAAACCCAGTAGCATTCCCTAAACAAAGAAAATCAATCAAACACCCTGTTTATTGATCCATGTTGGAAATTTCTCTAACAGGCTCAGTGAGTGGACTGCTAGCTTAAGCAGATACCTTATGGCTGAGCCTTTTAAAACACCCATTTGTAGCATGTTACCACTGAGAAAAATTATGCTCTTCTTATGCAGCCTCACAGCTAATCCACCATCCTATGGTGAAATGCATTATCCTTATCATTTCTTTAAGAAAGGAGAGAAAAACAGAGAAAGGATTTTCACAGCCGGCAAGATGTTAAAACATATTAGCTTTTATCAAGAGAGTATAATGGTGCTGATGTTTAAGAAAGTACTACAACCTTGTTTAATTTTCTTCTTTTTTTTATTTTATTTTTTTTTAATGGATCCTTTTCTCAGTGGAAGTTGGAAGAAAATGGGGGAAATACCTTCAACCTTCTCAGCTGAAATCCACAATTATGGATTTATTACTTTCTGGTTTCTGATACATAGGTTTCACAGAGCTGATTGCAGGCTGCAGGAACCATTTTTGCCTTTTAAATTGAGGCATTTCAGGTCTTTGCTAATTAACAACCACTTGCAGAGTGAATCACAGGCTTAGTGCCTACTCACCAGGCTCATTTCTCAGAGACAGATCTGTTATTGCACTAAAATGAGGACGAGAGGCATTCTATATTAATAGTTTATGAATATAGCCAAATTACAGCTGACCATACAGTATTCTGTCTGTGTTCTTCTCCTAAGTCTTTTTCTGGTCTCCCTTTTTCTGGGGAGACAAATCTTGAGGTGATAATACCTTCTCCACAATGATAACAGTTTGAATTTGTTGGTGTGGAGCCTCATCACTTTGAGACATAGCAGTAGGAAATGCATGGGCAAACTTCCTTGTACAGAGCACCGACTAATTAAAATAGAAACTTTGGTTTTCTTTTCCTGTTAAGGTGGCAGAGTTTTAGATCTAACGAAACAAAAACACAGGAAGAAGTACAGCTCTTTACTAAATGACAGTTCAGAGTTCTGTAAAGGTAAAGCCTCTGATTTATCCACAGGAAACTGCCCAGGATCGAGATCTTCACAAAGTTACCCACTTTGTGCCCAGTCCTTTTTTACCCAATCAGACTCACTGCATGTTACTCATAATAAGCTAACCAGACACAACATCTTCTTGGAGCAAGGTGCTGTCACATTTTCTTCCTGTACAGTGGTAAGCACATGAGCTGTTCCTTAAAAGCAAAGTACAAAAACTTCGCATTTTTTTCCTCCCTCTGTCCCTCTGATTCTTCCTTCCTCCCTTCACTCCTCACTGCCTCATGGCATTTTTGTCACCTTCTGTATCCCAAGTTCTCGTTCATTTCATTCCCTTGCTAAAAATTCTGTCCAGGTGCAGCCATAAGGTGAAACAATGGCACAATACAAAAGGACAGCTGTCAGATAGCCAACAGCAGCACGAAAATAGCAATAGTGAATGAGATGTTTTAATATCTATATCACCAACTGACGAAGCCATATAGCAGGACATATGCATGCATTTATCATTTTAGAGAAGTAACCACATCTGCTGAAAGTATCAACCTTAGAAGGAAACCCAAAGTGCAAAGGAAGGAGTACTTCTCGAGAAATGTATTATTTCAGATAACAGAGAACTGATGGGCATAAACATTGGCATTTTCTTCACAGAATTGCTGTTATTTCCTGTGCCATCTCCTGTTTTGCATAATGCCATATGAACCTCATTACTGCAGTTTGCAGGGTTTTGAACATTTGCAGAAAAAAGCATAGAGAGAAGAGAAATAGTTTGATTGATGCAATTTTTACATTGGCCTAGTGGATAATCAGAAGAGCTCTTCTATTACAAGGACATGCAGAAAGCAAAACATTATAAATCCTTCCCACAACCCAGGGCCATTAAGAAAGGCTGAAAAACCCTCTAATAACGCAGGCTTTCTTGACAGAGTTATTGTTAACAGCTAAATAGCAGCTAGCAGGCATGATCTGCTCTTATGCCAGGACCACAAGGCACACAGCAGTCTGAACGAAGGATAAATATATATGTGTGGAAATAACACTCTTCCGAAAACGATAAAAAATAAATAGATTAAACGGACCCCTACCTTGGAGAGCCTGGAGTGTCCGAGTCTGTACAACAATACAGAGCTGCAGGACCAGCTGTGGCGCACTTTCCAGAAAGGTGGCTAGCAAATGCAGCATACTCACATCTGCATACTCATACACCATTTTCCAATAAAACCGCCATCTGTCATTCTCTCCACTCTGTCGACTCCGGATACCCAAGTACATGGTGTGAAAATACCTGGAAATGAAAGAGAGTGGTTATAGAAGCACAGAATGACATTTTATGGGTTATACTTCTGCCTGCAAATAGCATTTTGTTCAATGTACTTAAAAATAATGAACATTTATTTTAAATGATTGTTGTATTTCAATTTATAATAGTTGATGTGATAAGAGTAAACCAAACTGAAGACAAGACTAGCCTTTATAAGGCCATTTAAAAAGTTTAACGTAGTCTTATTTGTTAAATAGTATTTCTTTCAAGGACCCAATTTTCTAATTTGTAATATACAGGTGATATCTTGATGATAAGGCCTTCCTCAGAGGTTTTGTAAATAATGAGAGGAACAAAACTGACTCTTTAATGAGAACCTGCAAAGAACTAATCTCTTTCTGCATGGTTCTGTTAGGACTTGGAGAGCCACAACAACTCTGAGGTGGTCTTAGCCTGTAGCTCTGCTGTGGTTGAGCTTATTGTTCTGCTTTTCCACACATCTAAAGCACTAAGTATTTCAGATACTGCCAAATATACAGTGTTTTTTCCTTCATCGTTTGATTTTAGATGGAGAGAAGATGTAGCTGTGAGTTCCTAATTTAGGAGGCGTGGAGATCTGGCTGTGGGTTCCCTGGGAGATCAGAAATGACTCACTACGGTAGCTCCCATGCAGCAGCAGCAGCAGTAAGAAGCAGCAGGAGCCAGGAACCCAACAGACTGCTGCTGCTCCCTGTAGTAACCAGCAGATAAAGGGCAAAGCACATCAGCTCTCGTGGCCTGTGCAATCAGCAGGAAAAACACCTGGCAACAAGCACATTTTGGTGGGTGCAGGAGTAATGGGTGGTTTTAGGAAGCAAGGGATGTCTTCTGAAGTACCCAGATGTTGGGATACCTGTGGCAACCCTTGCAGAGCTTGCAGCAGCCTCCCATGACACACCTGAGCCACAGCACAGTGATCACTCAGGATGGCCTGTGATCCGCTCAGCTATTCTGACCTGATCTCAGTTACTCTGCTGAGAAAAGCTCCCATATTGTTCCTACAATTTTAGTTCCAAACTAATTAAAGCTGGCTGAAAAAAATCCCCAGTCTCACTTAATGAAAAATTTTGAAGATTAAGGTATTTTCTTGCATCAGGGTGCCTTGTGTCCTACAGTAGTAGTCTGCTGGGCTACTAACTCATGTGAATCTTTATTTCTCTTTTGCTTGAGGTATCTTTCATATCCTGTTCCTGACAGTGTTTTCTGATTATATTTTTAATATGTTTTCACAGCAATTTTTTAAAGTTAGATCCTATTTTATAATTAGAAAAAGTTTAGTAAGTTTTAATCACTTTCAGTATTAATTGTTTTAATTAGTTAAGATAAAGTATTTCAGTATTTCTTCTTTCCACAGGTTCTTGTCATAAAACCCTTTTTAAAACTGCATGGTGAACATGCAAAGGTTGCATGCAACCTTTAATCTATACTCTGCTCAGCTGTAACTCTGGGGGTGTCTTATGCATATGAGAAGACTTTTGGCTTCTGACTGGCAAAGAGTCCAAGACTTGGTTGCCCTCATGAAGAATGACCCAATGCACCCTTGTACCCAATGCACACTCTACTGCAGAGCAGCAATTTTTATTCAGGAATATTCACCAGACAAAACCAGGGAGTAGCACAGAGAAACAGCTGAGAGGACAGATCTGAGCCTGCAGCATTTCTCTTGACAATGCACATCACAGCAATATAAAAGGAAAACACATTAAACTCACATTTAAATTAAAATCACACCAGGTGGCTTTGAATTTTATCAAAGTCCCATGTGGGAGTGAAGCAGTAATGAACTGCTCAGAGATTGAGACCACAGAAGTACAGTAAACAAGACACAAACTGTAACTCTCATGCAAAACACTGTGCAGGTCTAGATGGATCAGAGTGTGATGGGATAACCGGGCCTCTCTGGTGTCTTTGGGGTTAGGTAAAGTGGAATGGCCTGCTGCCCAGATCTGAAAGCCACTGAGCTGGAAAGGCATCTTTTGCTGCACAGTTCTGTTAATGGGGTCCATTGGACTCGCAGGTTCTAAGTCATGATCCATTTAATTGTTCCTGGACCTCTCATTAAAGTCCTGCAGCACAACAGGGACAGGTAAGGCTTGTATTTCCTTCTGCAGTTTATTGTTTGGGTGGGGTTTGTTTATCCTGCCTAATATGTCCTCCCAATGAGCACACCTTGGAATATTGCACATAGTGGGAGCAGACAGCAGCTTCTGCATCATTCTTTTAAGATATCACTAACCCTTGCTGTGAATTCCTAAAGGAGCTGTGGCAGCTGAAAGTTGTGCCAGGAGGCTCTAACTCTGCCAGTGGAGCCATCTGCAACTTCAGTTCTACAATATTTGTACAAAAAATACTTTTCCTATTACAAAAATGACATACTGTGGCAGGTGAGGACCCCTAGGGTTCTCTACCTTCTCTGCAGAGTGGCTGTGCATGGCAAATATGTTGTGATTAATGAACCCGTATGGAAATATTTCCTCTCCCATTGCACTTTATTGTGAAACACTGGCAGTGAGTTATTGGGGACTGGGGAATCATTGCTCTTTGTCTACTTAGCTCTCAGCAATTTCAATACAAGACATAGAGAAGGAAGATACTTTCTGATTTTACACACTGAGGACCAAATTTCAGCCTAGGGTGGTATTTTTTTTCTGTCTTTTCAATTTTTCAAAATTAATTGTAGGCTGAAATGAACATTTACACACATAATTACTGTCACTGATTTATAGGTGCTATCAGGTGATTAGACAGCTAAACATTCTGATTTGCATCCACTATTAATTGCACCAGCAATTGATGTTAGGTGTGCAAATTAGCAGTTATTAAAATAAAAAGATGGTCTCATAAAATGATTCATATATCAAAGACACTTTTTTCTGATACTGAAATATAGAAGAAAAAGAATGGGCGAAAGTGCTTTGTTGTAGTGGCTTCCAAATATAGCTTAACACTGCAGTAATGACACATTCCATTTTATATATATATATGCATTATGTAATTCCACTTCAGACACCCTCACTGGAGGCCTATTGTCAGCAAATGCCATACAGACAGTCAGAGGTAGTTCCTGATTTAATGGGTTTTTGTAGTTTGGTGTTCTGGTACTATTTTGGTGGAAATTCACATTTTTTAATGCAAGTCCAGTTGTGATTCTTAAGCACAGTTATTCCAGAAAGATATAGGAAAAAGTAGCATAGAGTTCTGCATTGCAAAATGTCTTAGGTAAATTGATGTCAGTGAACCTGAAAGAGCAGATTTGAATGTTATTATTTCAGTTGTGATTGCATTCAGTCAGCTACAGTCTTCTGCTGGTGCTTTACAAATATACACAAACTAACTTTCCATGTTCCCAAACAGCATTTAATTGATATGAAAAGAGATGAAAAAGAGTGAACAATTGAGAGTTACAGCATCTGACAAAAGAGGGAAAAGAAGCAGAAATGAGAAGTGGGGTAACAATACTACCATCTAGTAAAGCAACTACCTTGTCTAATAAATCAAGTTTATCCTAAAATTTCTTATTTCACTAGAAGAGTAAAACCAAACAAAATCCCATCATTCTACTCACTCCACAAAACGACCCTACAATTTCATAGCTTTCTTGTTTGTGGAGAAAAACTTAGACATAACTGAGTTTCTCAGAGATTTTGCAGTTAGAAGAGTATGAAACTTCTACTGCCAAGTCAGACTGAGAGAGTTGAGGTTGTTCAGCCTGGGGAAGAGAAAGCTCCAGGGAGATCTTATTGTGGCCTTCTAGTACCTGAAGGAGGCTGAAGGTTATGCCTTCAAACGGAAAGAGTGTAGGCTTTCATTAGATATAAGGAAGAAATTATTCATTATAAGCATGGTGAGACACAGGAAGAGGTTGCCCAGAGAAGCTGTCAATGAAAGTACTCAAGGCCAGACTGGATAGCAACATATCTTCTAGTGGAAGATATCCCTGTTCATGGCAGAAAATTGGAACTGAATGATCTTTAAGGTCCCTTCCAACCCAAACCATTCTTTAAGTCTGATTCTAGGAAATGTACTGTGAAAAAGCAATATCAAAATATTTTTATTTTAAAATTACTCTTTTACTCTCAGTCTCTATTTTTTTTAATGGAAATAAACCACTGCTTGGGTTGTCAATGCTGATTCAAAGAAGCTTATATTCAGAATTAATACAATGGAGTGAGAAGCACTATATCACTGATAATCAGATGGCAACATATATTGTTATTTGAGTCTTAATGTCTTATGCTTTGAAGGAAGTAGAGAATTTTTCAGCATTTAATTGTTATAATTTATTTCAGTGCATCACACAGCACAGTATACAGACCATTGATAAAATAAAACCCTGAAGGATGTGAATCTGAGACAAGGCCACAAGTGACATTCTTTTCCAATAATATTAATGAGGGAAGGCAGTAAAGTGAAAAAACAAGTAGAAAACCAGGCTACTCCTTGTGCTGTCCACAACAGGTATCCAAGATGCAAGACACATAGAAATAAAAAATTGCTTACATTTGTATTTGGGAAAAAATGTATTTTGGTTCTAGGGAAAGAGACATTCGTTCTGATAAGTCAGTGGCTCTCCAGTATTTCCAAAACCAAATCCTCATTTTGTTCCAGGTTAACATATCAATCTTGAGGATGGTCAGCACAGACAGAGATACATAAAGTTGAAATAATTCTGGTAAAAATTCACTTACTTGATTAAAGCCCACTTGTGCATTTAATTGAGATGAGGTAGTGTAATTATACGACAATACCAAATATTTATAGGAGTGCTTTCCATGTTTAGAGTGCTGTACAGCCACTGCTTAATTAACTAGGATGAATGTAAATAATCTTACAGAGTTTATTCCTCAGGAGTTGGCAGCTGACCAAACAAATACCTTTCTGCAGGAGCAAGGCATAACTTTCAGCCAGCACATTCAAATCCAGCTGGTATTCTGGAAGCCCATGATTGGAGGATGTGCCTTTTTCATGTGTGAAGAAAATTCTGACTCCTTTTTCCCTTATTCTTAGGAACTTCTCCCCAGTCTTGCTCCAGCACAAGGCAGGCAAGGAGGCCCCCAGAGTAAGTACCAAACAGGAGACAATTCCTCAGAGTCAGGTATTCTGGAAGAGTGTTTAGGTGTCACTGGTGTCTGTGCTAAAGATTTCCAACCTGCCGACAATTAACCTACTCTTTTATAAAAGACCTTTGCTGAATATCCTGGTATCATTGAAATTGAAGATGTTTTTGGCAGCAATTTAACAGAGCTTGAATTTTACCCCAGTTTACTTCATAGTATTTGGTCATAGTCATTTATGCCCATTGCTTCTAAGAAATTATTTCAGAAGCTGCTCCATTGTGCTTCACAGACACAATTCTTTTTCATACAGGCAGCTGAGGCTTATTATAAATGGAAAAGAGAAACCAAACCTTTATTACTGGTGGAAATGTTGTTCCCAAGCATGTTCCCAAGTGGGACTTGACTGTTCTTGCTGCACATACTTTGTCTCAGTCAAGTCTTCCAGTCTTCTGAGCTCCCCTGGGATTCTCACCCCAAAGTTTGCTATTTGCTTTTACTTCCTTTCTCCTATTCACACAACTTCTGCAAATCTTAGGCTACAAATTTAGATTTTTGAGATTTGGAAGAGTTATGTTCATCCACTGTTCATTTAGACAGCGTGCACAACAAGCATGTGCATATGCAAGTGCAGAGCCATATGTGAGTCCAGTCTGACTATGGCTCTGAGCACTTGCTACAGATTTTCACCATAATGAAATTATCCATCTGATGATAATATATACAGCTCTAGAAAGAAGTCTTCAGTTTAGATGTGTCAAAGACTGCAGTGTTACCATGTGCTTTATCTAAAAAGTCCTTAGGATGATACACATGAATAAGAGACCATTTGCATTCTTTGGAAAAATGAAATGATTCTGATTTCATGCCTCATGTAGTCCATTTTATTGCAATTGCCTAAGTCTGTGGAGGACGCCTGCTTATGTTGCATAATCTAGTGAAGCACTTGTGAGAAGATCAAAAGTCATTAATGGCTAGTTGGAGCAGTCCTAGACGTTTATTCTGATGCCTAATTTGCCCCTACATCCAACACTATATAAAACAATTTAGCCATACCATAAACAGTTGTTCTTTATGTGTTTGAGGTGTAGAGGATGAAAATCACTGTTGCAGAGCTAAAAATCAGCAGAATAAACAGTAATTCGGATAAGTGGTATTTTCTTCTGTTGCTTAGTTACCAGAGAAAACTTAACTGTGTTTGTATCTCAACAGTATTTGCCATGTTAAATAAAAACAGATTGTTCTATTTTATTTCTTATGTGCCTTTTTATTAGGTGTGCCTGAATACTTAAAAAAACCCTGTTGCTTTAGAAGGAATACTTACTGTCTTAGCAGTACATGCTAATGCTTATTCTTTTGTTCCGAAGAAACAAACAAATCCCTTCAGTTTTAATTCCTTCTTCTAGGAAGGAAAAAACAGTCAACTTTTAATTTTCCAATCAAATTATTTTTGATGGCACCATTAAGGTTTAATGTGCAAAAGGAAACTGAAATGCATTCTGGAGCACAGCAGTGACCAAAACTTGTCTAACTAAGCACGGTTCTGGCAATTTACCAGCAGTCAGAAGTCTGAACTTAATTTACTTTAAATTATGAGTGCAGCGTCCTCCTCATCTGTGTCACTGAGATGAGATCCATGTGAGGACAGATCCCAATGGGCAATATTTCATCATAAGAGACATTAAAAGGCTGATTTCCACAATATGCATACCCTACAAAGATAAAAAACAAAATCCAACTCCTTGTATTTAATTTTACTTTGCAGTATTTAAGATATCAGAAAAATAACTGCTTTACTTCCTATAACATAAAGCAATGCACCTTATGAGCATAAACAAAATTATTACATCTGTTTCATTATGACCTATAAAGCATTTCCCAGCATCTTCTATAACTGGGTGATCCTTCTCAAATGGCCATGAGTCGTATTACAGCAGCATTTTATGATCATCTAAATTTTTATGGTCATCTGAATTTAACTACTCTGTGAATTCCCCAACTATACCCCATTATCCCCAGCACTTTCCTTCCTTTCCTGACATGTGCAGACTGCAGACTTCTAGTTTGTGAACTAGGGGTAGAGGGAGATGGCAGGACTAATTTGGACTAGGTCCAGGTTTAATGAGGAGAAGGCAGGGTGGTATAAAGAAATCTGTGACACAGCCTGCTCCCCTGCTAACTGTCCTCACCCACGGGATACAGCTGCTCAGGCCCACTGCTCAGCCCACTGTGGGATTCAACCATTTGTGAGGCAACAAAACTCCAGGAAACAAATCTCCTTGGATTGGAATGAGGTACAGCCTGGATGTTTGCACTGAGCAGCAGGGAGGCTGGGCTGTCCTCTGCTGGGAGCCCTTTAGCTTTACAGCAATTTACCATCCCCCCCTTTGCTCTGTACCCTGCAGATTCAGGTGAGACAGGCATCAAATCCTCTGCCTCTGCACACAGTGAGGTGATGTCCCCACAGCATGCTGGGCACATGCTGCCAGATCTTCCATCTGGAAGTACCTCTGCATGTCTGCTTTTTAGTTTAATTGTCTCCATGTTTCTCCTCTCAAAACTGGGATATTCCCAGGGTGCACCTGCCTCCCAGGGCTGGAGGCTCTGTTGCATCCCAATCAGCCTGAAGTCCTGTTCTGCCAAGGCTGTCCCAGCCATGCCTGTGGTGCTCACTCCTGAGTCAGCTTTCTCCTTGTACAGTGCTGGGGACCAAGGGCAGGGGGCAGATGGGGCTTGGTGGCCATGGACCCATCAGACAGGCAGCTGATGGTGCCACTGCTAGTGATAAGATGGCATAACCTTGTCAGGAAGTATGACATAGCCACTGGCCACAACTCCTCTAGATGCTGCCCAGATATTTCTTAGGAGTAAACATCAGTGCATTTTTTTCACTATCAACTATGGGCTAGAATTGAGAAGGAGAATGCAGAAGTGAAATCATAAAAAAATTCCCAGTCTGCTGCAGAGGTGTATAGCATTGTTTTTCACAGTTTCTTCATCAGGTATTGCCACTGGTGCTGCATAACAGCTTCCTTTTCTGTTTCAATCATGGGACAAGGCCATTTAAACATGTTCAGCAGCACATCTAAGAAGTTTTACTGCATTGTTATTTCCTGTATGGCATTGCACACCTGTGTGCTCTTTAACTACAGGCACTGCTTCATCAAAAGCTGATGAAATCACTTTGGGCCTCAGAGGTTCTCAGAGGCGCCCTTGGTTTCCACTTGTGGGAAACATTGAAGTTTCTTATATACTGTCAAGGCTGCAGCCCTGGAAGTGATGCCCGTGTGAGATCAGACCCCTAAGGGCAAGCAGCTTCCTGAGAGATTAGATATCTGCCCTGCTCTGTGTCCTCTGAGAAACCGAGGGCTTTCCTGCTTTGTTGAAAGGGTCCTTACGGGTTTCCTGAAGCAATACTCCACTGAAGCTGTTAAGAAAATGCAGCTCCATTGGTAAATGCCAGGGCACTCTAAAGAGATCAGTTTAAATTCCGATTCACAGTCTGCTCTGTGACTGTCTGCTTTTGGTTTCCTCCTTGCAGCCTTACATGGTTTTAGGGGTGGCCAAGTGGAAGGCTGTATCTGTCCTATGAAGAAGAACTGAGAAACCCAGGAATAGGGGTTCACAATGACTTTCTTTCTTCTTTTCTCCTCCCTTCCTCCCCATGTCATATTTTTCATTTGCTTCTAATCCTGTCTGCCTGGTAGTCATCCTAAAGCACCCCAAGAAGTGAATCCTGGTTTGCCTCTGCCTCAGTCTGGAGATATCAAGAAGAATCAGGGATCAGAAAAGCACAGAATCCCTCAAGGAGCTCCAGGCATTCCCTGGAAAGGCAATTAGTCATGGCTAAGGATCTGTACCATGCAGCTGTCACAGGAATATAATCATTATCATAGGCATCCTCACTTCACCAGCCCCTGGGGCTGCAGCAGGGATTGAATTGTTTCCCTGTTCCCTCCCAGCTCTGACAGACTTATGATGATAGCCCTTGGAAATGGTCCTGAGACCTGCCATGTGAGACTGGCAACCTGTGTCCCAATCATCTATTTGACTGCACTTGAAGAAAAGACTGCTTGTAGAGGTAAGAGTGGGCACAGATGGAGAACAGTGTTTCTGGCTTCTCTGCCTGGGGTACCTGGTGATCCAGATCTCTGGAGAAGCAGCCAGGCAGCCTCCCATCACCACGTCAGAATAAAACCAGTTAAAGATATAAAGAACCCTTTGCCTATCTCACCACTGTTTTCACAGGAGCAAAGTGTACCACGGTACACTCTGCAAAGCAGTGTTCTGTGGCTGGAGACCTTGCAGTCTGGAGACAGGCTCTTCCCCTGGGTACCAGTGTTTATCATTCACACTGCTCACAGGGAGATGCTCAGGCCCCTCGGGGAGAGCTGAGGTTCTCCCAGCATCCATCTCTCAGCCCAGGTCCATAGGGACATGAGCTATTTATTGACTGGGACAGCTCACGAGGGAGGGTTCAACACAGAGGTGGAGCAGCAGAGCAACTGGTGAGGAAAATACCCTTGAGCATTCCTGTGCCAGGTCACTACTGCTTTGAAAGGGAACCCTTCAGTGACAAGTTCTCAACCTCGTGGTCCAACTCACCATCTGGAAGAGGGAATACCTTTACATGAGTATTCACAAGAACTCATGTCTGCCACTTTCCCTGATGCCTTTGATAAATTAAGTAGATCTGCCTGCTGATTATGCAGCTTTCTAGTGACACCTTTCACCGAACAAGAGCAACAATTGTGATTTCTTTGATCTAGGAAAGGAAAAAAAATAATTTTTAAAGCAGAGGAGATGCCTGCAGTATCTTTTGCAAAAGTCAAGATAAGCAACAGTAGTACTAGAGAATGAGAATGGCTAGGATAGATGCTATATTTTATCCCCACAGACAAAATGTAATGTGTTTCCTTCCATATAAACATCTTTCTTTCATGACCACTGGTGTGTGCCAGGATGAATCTGGGTTGTGTCACTCTAGGGGCCTAGCATGTAATTTCACACTGTGAAACAGCAGGAGCTAGCTGCCTCTACTAACCAGTAAAACTGAACTATTGCCAACCTTCCCCTTCCTTCCTCCAAAAAACCTTCCAAATTGCTTAGAAAAGCTTTTATAGGACCTGCTTGCTCTTTCTGGCTCAGAGAAAACACACAACTGAGAATTTTGTTTGGAAATATCTCCACTGTAAATAACTTTTTATTCATCCTATTTATACAGCAGTCTCTGCTTCAGCTTTTTCTTTTAAAGTATTCAGGAGAAGCCATTAGCTAATCCTGCAATAAAAAACTCCTGATAAATTGAATGGTCATTGTTTGGATGGAGCAATCTATAAACACTCAGGAAGTAATGTGGGATTAGTCAGTCATTAAGATATAGACAGGCAGTGCTTGTGTGATCTTTATGTGATATTCAAATGGCTGGCAGTGTTATTTAACAGGTATTCAGGCTAACTTCCTCTAGATGCTTATAAGTTGTCTGGACTAATGGAGAATGTTCTTTAAATTTTGCCTGCTTGAAGTATTTTATATAAGAATCAATTCAAAAACAAATTTGCCAGCAAATAGCATTAGTGGGGCTGAAAAGCATCTCACAAAGAAATGGTCTTGAATACCAAGCTGCATACCTCACCTCGTATCTGCATGCGTTGCAAACCTAGCATTCAAAAATCTTAGGAATGTAATTTCTGGCCTGGATTTTGCCTAGGGAAAAAGCTCTAGGGCAAATGACAACATTTTCATGTCAGCCTTTCATCAATTCCCACAGGCCAAATCCAAAGGATATCAGTGAGAAAAACACTCAGAGGAATCTAGAGGGAATTTTGCCAATTTACAGACGTCCCAGTTTGCCCCTTATCAATATACTATAGAATAAGGAAAAGGATATAAGAGGTGACATGCTGGCAGCATACAAGCCAAAGGAGAAAATAACATAAGCTGGCAAGACAGCAATTACATTTAGGACTTGAAAGCAAACTGTGGTCATTAGAGATCTACAGTTTTCAGTCTAACTGGAGTTCTATATTCCAATATTAGTTCCATCTTAAAAAATAGCACAAAGTCCAAGAAGCACAGAAGGACAGTAAAGTGCCTTCAAGAAAAATGCTTCAAGAAATGGCTTGTATCAAAGGGCATGAATTTTTATAAGCTGAGACTGAGTCTGAATTCAACAGCCGTTTTGTTTAAAAACTTATTCAGAAAAGAAGGCAGAGATAACACAGGCATGAAATAAGAATTAAGACAGAATTTTATTTTTTTTTTTTTTTTGCTATGGCAGGAATAGAAGAAAGGTTTGAAAAGGTTCAGCTAAGGTTTGGTATATGAACATTTTTTAACACTATTTTTATCAGAATGTAAGATCAGTTTTGCGGCACAAAATACAACCATATTTGCATATATATGCATATGTATTATCTGTAATTCCCCTGCAGTTTAAGCATCTTGTTCCAGCAGAGAAGGATATAACATCTGATAGAAGACTTGTAAAACTTGGGAGATCATACTGTTGAAATGCTACAAATACAACTAAATAAACATAAAATCTATGTGCTGTAAGTCCCAAATGGACATATGTGTATGTATAAACAAGAGCAGATCATGTCTGAACTCACTATCACACTGAAAATTGCTGAAATTAAGAACCTGATGTAGAACAGGAATGCTTTCAAGGTGATGAAACTGGACAGAGACTTGCCAGGGCCATCTGCTCCTCACCAGAGTGAGCAGGGATATGCCAGAGCTGGAAGGCCCTTTTGGGACTTCTGGAGGGAATGTTTGTGCTCCACAAAGCATCTGGCACTATCCCTTTGCACCTGGGCAGAAAACACCCCACAGTTCTAATTCTCCTAAACTCAATGAAGGTTAAAAGAGCTACGAAGCCTATCCAAACCCTATTTTGCCCATGGTATATCCACTGAAACTGGCAAACTTTGTGTGATCTGCTTCACCCTTCCATTACAGTCTTAATCACAGAATGGCTGAGGTTGGAAGGGGCCTCTGGAGGTCATCTGATCAAGGAGAGCCATCACCTAGAGCAGGTTGCTAAGAGCATGTCCATACAGCTTTTGGACATCTCCAAAGATGGAGACTCCATAATATTCCAGACCAGAGCAACTTGTTCAAGTGCTCTGTCACCCTCACAAAGTGTTTCCTGATGTCCAGAGGGAAACTCCCGAGTTTTGTTTTGTTACCATTGACTCTAATCCAGTCACTGGGCGCCACTGAAAAGAGCCTGACTCCGTCCTCTTTGCACCCTCCTCCCAGGTATGTGAGATAGTCCCTGAGCCATCTCTTCTTCATGCTAAACAGTCCAACGTTTCCTCAGAAGAGGGATGCTCCTGTCCATTAAGTATGCTTGTTGGCCCCATGTCAGACTCTGCCCAGTGCTCTACATCTCTCCTGTACTGGGGAGACCAGAACAGGACACAGCACTCCAGGCATGGCCTCACCAGTGCCATGAGGCACTCACCAGAGGAGTAGGATCACCTCCCTCAAGCGGCAGGCAGCCCTTTGTCTTAGTGCTGCATGGGACACCATTAGCCTTCTCTGCTGCAAGGACACACTGCTGGCTGATGCTCAACAGGTTCTTTTCTGACAAGCTGCCTTCCAGCAGAGCATAGACTCCAGCAGAGTCTATTCCCCAGTATAAACTGGCACATGGGGTTGTTCCTCCCCAGGCAGGACTTTGCCCTCTCCTTTTTGAATTTCATGAGGTTCCATTTCTCCAGCCTGCAGAGGAACCTCTGGTGTATCAGCCATTCCTCCCAGGTTTGTGACATTAGCAAACTTGCCGAGGATGCTCTGTGCCCCATCATCCAGATCATGTAATGCTTCTCAAGATGCTAAACAGGACCAGAGCTGGCAGTGACCCCTAGGGTTCACTGCTAGTTGCTGGGCTCCAAATTGATTTCACACTGCTGTCACAGCCCTTTGAGATCAGCTGTTCAGTCGGTTTTCAATCCACTTCACCAGCTGCTACTTCAGGCCGCACTTCACCAGCTTCTCTACACGGATCGTATGGAGACAGTGTCAAAAGCCCTGCTCAAGTCTGCATAGAAAATATCCCCTGTCCTCCCCTCATGTACCAGGCCAGTCATTTCACCATGGAAGGTTTATACAGAAACTAAGACGAGATTGGTATGGCAGGACTTATGGTCAGATTTGTAAGTACAGCATTGGTGAAAATGAAAGCTTAAAAGTAAACAAAAAAATTAAAAAAGTATGTTTGGGAAGCAGATAGATCTTTTGACTATCCATGCCCACGACTGAAAATCCCTCAGACATATGACAGATGCCAGTGATAAAATTCCTTATTTAGACTGACACCTCATCTCCAAAATGCCACATGCTACAAGTCTGATTCTCAGCCTAGACTTTACTTTATGACTTTTTCAAGGAAAATATGAGACCTGTCTTCCTAGATCTTTGCAAAATGAATGAAAATTCTCTCAGAATCTGAAGTGCAACTAAAGTAATACATAACATTAATAATAATAATAATATTATAATAATAATTATTATACAGCTGTTTAGAATTATTTGCTTAAATTGGAAACAATTGATATGAATACGACAGCAAATTGCATGAACTTCCTTTAACCTCTGGAAAACATTAAGAAATTCAGTATTTTTGGCTAATTACAGTTGCAATTCATGAGACCTGCTTGCCTTCTAAGTTAGCTAGGTAAAATACCACCGTCTCCCTGATATTTCCTTCCTCTGCATGTCCCAGTTATCCAAGTGCAGAACTGGCTTTTCCACATTTGTGATCACTCTGAATATAAGGAGTATTTGAGGTGAAGGTGGAGAGGAATGTAAATGTGCCTGATAAAGAAGGCAATAAAAACTATGAACTGCTCCTCTCAGCTTTTCAAAAGCACAATTAAGAACTTGCTTTATCTGCTGGTAAAGATGAGACAAGAAGCTAAAAGAGCTTGGAGAAGCAGGAAAAAGTAATTTTTGCAGTTACTTTCTTTTTTTATTTTCCTATGCAGATTATTTTAAAGAGAAGCTTTCCCTTTTTAGACCCACCAGTTTCCTTTCTAACAGCAATCTCCCTGATTGCTGCTGGCTTCCAGGCCACACATATGTCCTTGGTTTCCAGAGGAAATTCAAAAAGAGGTAATGTAACCCATAAGACTGCTTCTATACACAGAAATGTGCACGCACAGAGAACGTAAAGAAAACATAGAGCAATACAGTGAACAGCTCCTTCTGGGTCCTCTGAAGAAAACAAAGGACCTGTGATGGATTAAAAGGGTGAAATTCCATGCAGATGGCTTTGCCACACCCACAGCCATGGCTGGTCCCTGTGGGTCCCTTGGCACTTGAACAATATTCCTGGGATTTTAAGGCTTCCATGTGCTGCAGCAAAATAAATTTCTAAGGCCTAGTAAGCATTACTAAAGCTAACTCTAACAAAGGCCTGTATATTAGTGTTCAAAGATGCAGATAATTTCCTACAGCTAGAGGTAGCCATTTAATTTTGGCAGATGTTATTTTATTTGTACAGGCTGAAAGGTCACTATAATTCTGTCAACTTTATTTTCTGTGTTTAAAATGTCACCCCAAACAGGTAGCTAAGGTAACACATTTGCTTTCTACATGTCTTTTACCATTTTTCATGTCAGAGAAGGTCTTTTATGTGTTAGGAATACTAATTAAGTTTGAGAACTGGTCTTTGAAAAAAACACTTGAAGGAAGTGAAGCGCCTTTTAAAGACAATTGTCTCAGTTCCAGACATGCTCAATTCCATTATTTTTCTAGAGGCTTTGACATGTTTGCTTCTGGCAGGATTTCTTTGCTTTCTCAAAGCATCTCTTCATGTAAGAAGACGATTTTAATGATCTGAAAGTTTTCCTGCTACTGTCCTCAATTTCTCTGCTCACATTTATTTGTGCCTCCTGTTTGCACCTACGGAGATGTGTAACAAATGTGACCTGGTGCTTTGAAGGCCATTTCAAAGAAAGCAATTAAAGCCATGGCTCTAGGGACACCTGCATTGATCTGTCTGTTGATGTCCATCATCCATGAATCCTGACTGGGCAAAACAGCTCCCTCCTTCTCACCAGCTCCTGAACATGGCTGAACCTGTGCTAAGCTATTTCGACATGTATGCAGGTCAACCACTATCCCTGTTTTCCTAATTTAATTTGGGTTTGTTTTCTGTCATCTTAGAATGCTGAAATGGCTTCATGAGGATCACAGAGCACTAGAACCACAGGGAGAGGCAAGAGAACAATCTGTGGGTAAAGGGAGGAGGAAGGTGGGACCACATCAACCAGCACTTGGATGGAGTCCCATTGCAGGACATCTGAAGTTATTGGAAAGAACTTGGTGGCTCCAAGGATGCAGTTTTTCCTTGCTATATTTCCCCGGGGAATACTTTATTTCTTTTTCTAATTAGAAACCTCCTACCTTTTACTGACATTTGAAATACTGGTATCTAAATGCATTTGAATTGACATGTTGGTCAAACATGGCTAACTGTGCTCCAGAGAACCCCTTCTGCTTATTAACTAACTTATACCAGGCACTTAAAGGTAATAAAGACCTCTTGCTGCATTGATTAATTCAATGCACAGTAATTTTTTAAAAAGAGTTAAAGCTCTTATTTTGTGGTATAAATGACTTAAAAGGAAGATAAAAACATTCAGGTTTTGGGATATATTTATGATTTTTTTTTTTCAAACATTCTGTTTTTCCATCTTATCCTTGTCAAAATGGGAATGAAAGTGAAAAGACCAAAAAGAACTCTACAAAAGAATATTTATTTTCCTTGTAAAACAGACTGATGATCAATGCTGTCTCTAAGGACTTGCGATTTTTTCTTCCATATTGTTGTGTAAGTTTTAAACCAAACTGCAGACTGGCATGATATATCTTTGAAGCACTGAGACCTTAGGTCAAGATAAAGACCATCATTCACTCTTTTAATTTGCTTTTAAAACTATGTTTAAAAAAGACTACAGAAAACCTGTTCCTTTTGTACCAACTATTTAAGTATTTTCACAAATGTGTTTTTATCTTTTTTTTTTTTTTTCTCTTTCCTGACCACATGGTTTGAACACACAGGCCAATATGACCTTACAACTTCCTAGGGGAAAATTAGTTGCAGAGAGATGGCAAGCAAAGAAAATGCCACCGACAAAAAATTTCTGCAAAACACATTTACTGCTTCTTGGCAGTCTCTGCCCTCAACTCCCACCTTTGCTTTCATAGCATCTGCTCTGATTTTCTTGTCTTACACTGAGTGATCCAATCAGAATTTCATTATTTGAAAAGTGCATTCAATTCACTAATGTGTATCTGATTAAACTTGGCTCCAGATTACCTCAAGTTAGAAGCACATTATAGCTACATCTTCACCGAACACTGAAGCATCCCACTTCCCAGAAAACATTGGCAGAGGCCCAAATTTTTCTGAAATCATCAGGACTGAGACCTCTATTTTCCTTTAACTATTGAGACAGATTGATAAAATTGGACAGACTCAGGATTGTAGACACAGGCATACACATCTATGTGTGAACATGTCCCATGCATACACACTCACATGCTATACCATACCATTATACATCTACTGGACCCTCTAAAGGATTCTGCACACTTGTGTCCTGACATTTTTTTCTCCCAGAAGCAGACCAATATTCAACAAAACTCTTCAAGGTAAATGAAGGCAAAGAACTGAGCCAAGCTCAATCAAAGCTCTCCCATCTAAATCCACGAAAATGGTAAATTTAGGAAGTTCAGGCAAAGGCAAAGAACGGCCCCAGGCTGCTCCTCATGCCAGTCCACCTTGAGGAGTGGAGTTGCCCCTGTGGTCCCCAGGCTTTTGGGCTGCTTTTCTGGACTGAACAGAGTTCATGGTACCATTCTCATGCTAGGATCCACTGTCTGGCTCTAAATGTTTCTGCTGCACCTCACTGCCCACAGGGGTGAATCTGGCATTTAGCATTCAGCTGCCATATGTAGGCTTTGGCCACTTTGTCTAAAAGAAGAGTAGGTTAAAAGGTAGTGAACTTGTTCTCTGCTATTCAAAATGAAAAGCAAATAAAAAAACAAACCAAAAACTTGCCCTGAATAAGCCAGTCCAAATCCCTTCATTTAGCTGGTTTTCAACTTTTTTTTTTTTCTTGCTCTGGGACTCTGGTATATCAAGCAGGTCTGGAAGCTGATGAAACAAATTTCATCAGTCTGGGAATCTGGCCTATGTTTACAACAGGTGGACCTTAACTAGACACAGGGAAAGCCAGAAGTCATAAAGTAGACTGATGATCCTCTTGAGATCTCTAAATTAATTTTAATGAACTGAGGAATTTGACTAAGTTCCTGTTAAGCTTTTCACATTTGGACTGCTGTTCCAAGGCAAACCTATGTGGTTTCATCCATCTCTATCTTCCTGGCTTGATTTGAACTCTGCCCTGATGACAAAGGGAAACACTTCAAGCAGGAGGGAGGAAATGCTCTAAAGGTTGGCCTCAGCAGTGAGCAAAATCCAGTCCTAATTCTTATTCTGTATATTTCTCAGAAGCTTGCAGAATCACTTAAATGGAGATAGGCTAACAATGAATTCGATACAAAAGAGAAGGCAGAGGTCTGCAAAAAGCAGATGCACTCATAGGGTTGAATGCAACTCAATTTAAGTGGCAGACTGATGAAAATCTTGACCACTCTGAGGAAAAAACAACCAGTGATATCTCTTATTTCATTCACTGGGAACACCAAAATGATGGCAATGACCAGAGCTATCACCACCCTGTTCCAGCTGAATAGCTCCATGTCTTCTCCTTGCTCTCGTCCATCCATATGGGGTGTACCAAAATTTACATGCCTTCTGCTCTAGTACAGGCCCAGTGTTGGCTGTAACCTCAGTCTTCTGTCTAGTAACTCCCAGGAGATGTGAGACTGGGACTGGGATCCCTCAGGCTGGGGAGAACCTGCAGGAAGCCCCTACATTCCCCTCATCTTTCTCTGCCCACTGTAGGTTGGTCCAGTTACTATTTCTACAGTTTCTAGACAATTATCAAGAACCAGAAGCTAATTTTCAGCATCCACTACATAACAAAAAGCAGATGAGATTTCACATACCTTCTCAGTATGTGTTTCCTCCCAAGAATTCTCCTGTGCTTAAGGTAACACAAGATGAGCCATTAAGTCTGGTGTAATATAGTAGCTTTATCTCCTTGCTCGTCTCCAATCATGTCTATGTGGGAATGGTACTGTTCAGTAATATTGTAGGTATATTTGGAGGCTAATTTAATTAGAATCTGCAAAATACTAGCTCTCTGGGAAAGCAGGTGCTATATAAGTGAAAGATATTATATTTAAAATGTCATGCTAAGAGGAACTTTTTTTTTTTTGCAGAAGAGTATCTCACAGAAATCCTCGATGAGTTTTAAAGCTGAAATTTCATTAGCAAGTTGTCAACACCAGCCCATCTTCCCAAACCCCTCTTTTCTCTCCCACTCTTTCCTCAAAACACCACCCATCTCAAAACATCTAGACTGGCAAAGGAAAACCTGACATTTTTAAAAGAGGAAAGGAATCAAAGTAAGCAACATGAAGCTTACTTCTTTTTAGGGCTAAAAA
The DNA here is from genome assembly GCA_013397295.1 of Polioptila caerulea. Lineage (NCBI taxonomy): Eukaryota > Metazoa > Chordata > Aves > Passeriformes > Certhiidae > Polioptila > Polioptila caerulea. The sequence continues at coordinate 707,598 of VYXF01012751.1, forward strand.
TGCTTCTCTGTCTCACACATACAGTAGCCTTATATCCAAACATGTGTATGAACAAACACACTCACAAAATGCTCGTGTACCATGCTTGATAGATAAATTTATGCATGGAAACACAATTGCCAGTTAAATGAAACAAAACAGCAGAGAAATGACTGGGGACTTCAGCCCATCTTGTTTCTCCATTTTGAACTATTTTTAAGACTCATTTTCTACTCAGTAAATTAATGAGTTAGGAGAGGATTATTCTAGTTCTTCTAAAAGAGCTAGATGCAAGTAAGGTTCCTACCAATTCAATTTTGAAAAAGAAAATAATCTCTTCACACTAGATACTGATTATAAATCAAAATTGCATGTCATTCTTCCATTCATGGCAATCACAGATACTTCCTAAAGAAGAATGCTACCTGTATCACATCAGGCACTATTTTCTCCCTTGCCTTTTAATGTACACTACAGTTTCCAATGGTTATTAAATGCATCCTGACCAGACATTCTTTTAAATTAGCATCCCCCATAAGATACAATATCCTCTTGAATTCCCCCAGGAACCATTGCAGCTGCAATCTGCACTTAATATTGAATTTGCACCAGAGAAATTCATTAGCTATGAACAGTATAAGGCTTCCTTTTTTGGTGCTTTTTTTTCATTCATTCAAACCCACCTTATTCCTTGGCTGCAGCAAAAAAAAAATAGCCTCTTCTTGTCAAAATGTACTGTTAATGCACATATTGAAAAAACTCCTATATATTAAAAAATGATAAGTTACATCTTGGATCCAGAGATTTTATCCTGAATATCTTTTTAGGTTTGGCAATGGCTTATAAGTTAAAACAATCCTGTTCATCACACGTACATCACGATACTCATTCCACTTATATTCTGAGCAAAATCTGGGAATATAATACAGAACTTTTACAGTTCTAAAATCAGAGCTACATAGATACTGGACAGATTTTGAAACATTTAAATATATATTCTTCCAACAGCAATTTGAATATTTAAGTTGTGGAAGCAGACCTATCTGCTTTTTTACGAATAGAAAACAAAGAAAGCAACACACTCTACACACATAGACACATAAATATGTAAAAAATATTTTGTGGGTTTGAAACTTTGTTTTAATACTTGGTGTTAGGTCATATTCACTCAGAACAGGTAGCAAAACTAATATCCTGCCTTTTAAAAGGCTTACAATGTTGTAATCAATTACTACCCTCTTTGAGATCCCAAAAAATGGAAAGAGCCTGAAAAATTAATCTTGCAAAGCTTAAACTGAGAAGTGGGCAAGGGTACTGACTTGAGCACTGCAGTATGCATAAACGAAATAATTTGTTACTATTAGTCTTAAACATAGTGAAATCTTGAAAAATTACTTCTACAGCTTTTTTCCCATAACTAATGTTGCTCTACATAGTATAATTCTTTGAAATGTTTGGTTGGAAAAGACCTCTAAAATCAAGTCCAACCATTAATCCAACACTGCCAAGTCCATCACTCAAGCATCTCCCCAAGACATCTACGTGTCTTTTAAATACCTCCAGGGGTGATGATTCCACCACTTCCCTGGGCAGCCTGTTTCGATGCTTGACAACCCTTTCAGTGAAGAAATTTTTCTTATATCCAGTATAAACCTCCTCTTGTGCAACTTGAGGCCATTTCCTCTAGCCCATTCTTTGTTGCCTAGGAGAAGAGACTGACCTGCACCTCGCTAGAATCTCCCTTTAGGTTTCTCTACAGCTGTAGAGAGTAATAAAGTCCTCTCTAAGCTTCCTTTTTTTCCAGGCAAAACAGACTTGCTTCCCTCAGCCACTTCTCATAAGACTTGTGCTCCAGACTCTTCACCAGCTCTGTTGCCCTTCTCTGGACTCACTCCAGCACCTCAATGGCTTTCTCATAGTGAGGGGCACCAAACAGGATTTGAGGTGTGGCCTCAGCAGGGCCGGATACAGGAGAAATTGTAGCAGCATAACTATAGACAAAAACTCTCCAGCCTTCCATTTTAAAGGATAAAAAAATCCTGTAATTGTGTACCTTTCAAGAGTGACTGTGCATTAACAGAAGCGCTGAAAGCAATTATCGTGGCAATCTAGGATTCTTGACAGTTAAATTACAACATCTGACATAAATGGGGATAGAACACTTCAATACTTGATATTGTGCCTTTTGGAGTGAACAGAGTCAGAAAATATGTAGGTTCCTCTGTATATTAAAAAGGCTTGCTTAAAATTCATTAATTAATTTGGACAGGCTAATTCCCGCACTTTTTCCTGAATGCAGTACTCTTTAATTACTATATTTTATTAAAACCTTTCTTCAAATTGCATGCAATGAAGGTACAGAACCAAAACGAGCTATGCCTTTCTAAAATGCATTCACTCATGAAAATTAAGAGAATTCAGCTATATACAGAGTAGATTTGTCAGGGATTTCAAGCAGTTACATCCTCTTTCTTTTTCTCCATAACATGGGCTTCTCCAGGCCATATAAACCACACCCAAATTGTGGCAACCAGAAAAAAAAATCTATTAATGCATTGTATGGCTAGTGCCTTTCAGAGGCAAAGTAGCCTTAAACTGACATAATCAGAAAATACAGAGGCTCAGTATCTCCTCTAAAGAAGTTTTGCTTAAATGCCTTTATTTCAAAAAAAATGGGCTATCTATGGGCTATCTATTTCAAAAAAAAGGTTATCTATGTGGAAAATAATAGGCCAAAAATCTGATTTTCTTTACTATACAAAGATTTATTATATCTGTAGCAGTTCTATCCATATCAGGGCAATTATACCAATATTTGACCTAGACTTGTATACATCAGGGCAGAGTAGAAATACATCCTTCTTTCCTATTTTACACTTATTTTTCTACTTCTGAATTATTTCTCATGAGTGCAAACTTGCCTTTGTCCTCTGCTTTGTACTTTTTGTACCACCAGGTCCTAAGGTGACATTACTAAGCCCAAATTAAGTCGAAAAGTTCTATTTTGGTGATCATTAGCATACATTGAGGATCCTTATATCTCAATGCAAAATCAATCTATGACCTTTTAAAGGACACCTTTCAGGTTTGTAACCACTATTAATACCTTGAATTTTTCTTCAAATACCATTATAATGATGGGACTTCATCATGCATTTGATTAGTCTTACAGTCAACATGAATGTCTAGTGCTGTCAATAAGCTTATTTGGTTCAAAAGACCAGCATGACTTATATATTTTTCAGTTTATAAGTAAAATATATCGGCTATAGAGGCAGTGGATTAGGGACATTACTGCAATAGTGCTCCCTTGTACTCCACAACCTCCTCTAGGCAGTTCATGGTGAGACTGAAAGTTCAGGTAGCAGTAATAAAAATATAGTTTGAACTAGTGCACCTCTATTTTGTTCTTTTATAACCCGGGAACTTACACAGTCCTACTGCAAGCAAGAAAATACAGTAAAGAGTTGTGTTTAGCAGCTGCCTCTACTATTTAAAATGTCAAGTTCACATTTTTACCTATTGCCTTCAATTCTAAGGCAGAAGTTAAACTATTCTATCTTGTGAGGTGGAAAAAACATATCGGGGACTATATTCCACATTTGATTTACAGAAAAAAAAACCCATGAGATATCCTTCTGGGTTTTTTGTGCTTGTCTATGTCATGTAGCTTTTCCATGTGTTCAGATCTTAGTGGCACAAGCAGGTAGATTTACATTTCAGATCTATTTATTCATCTAGTTCTTAAATTCTTTCCAGAATATACTCTTACATACTTTTCTCCAGGAAAAAGAAAAGTATTTTAAAGACACTTAGATAATTTTTTTAGCATGCTGGTGTTTAGTGGTTTGGTGGGTTTTTTTTGGCTTTTTGTTTTCTTGTTTTTTATTTGGAGGGAGGTTGTGGGGGTTTTTGGTGGGGTTTTTTTAGGTGTTTTTGGGTTTTGTTTTGTTGGGGTTTTTTTCAGAAATTTCATTTATCCTACATGTCCCAGACCAGAAAATTTTGTGAGAATAACTAAACTAAAAATTAATAACTAAATTATTGTTTATTCTGGACTAATAACATCGTTTTTTCATTTCACTGATCTACATTTTGGTTTCTCGTTTTATTAGTTTTATGATACAAATATTTGAATTGCTAGAGTGCCCAGCTGGTGCATTCAGAGCATAGACCAAGGACTGTCCATTGATTATACTGTCTAATCTGCCTGCCTATATCAGAAGCCACTGACAAACTCTTCTCTCTTCTGAGTAAAATCCATGTATGCAGACAAATCACTTTTCTTGACTTGTACTGAATCTTGAAAGCTGAAGTACTTTGCAAATAAACTTCAAAATGTTTTGTGGTGGCTAATGAGGACATCATTTGTTAAAAATGTGAAGAACTCATGCACTTGAGTGAGCTGGTACAATTTTCTCTTCCAAAACACATTACTTCATACAAGCCTGTATGAATTTACATTACCACTTTTATTCCAATAAAGTGCTGTATTAACCCAACAAACCGAACCTCATTACTGCCCTCCATCTCAGAGTGCATCTTACCAGGGTTTTAGTCTTCATGTCTTGGTGCCTTTACCCAAAGTAAAAACCCTCAGACCCAGGCAGAAGCCTTCTGAGCCTTTGTGATCATCTTGACACATACTGGAATGCAATAGACTCAAGAGATTCTTTTCCTGATCCCTCTGGGAAAATGAGAGAGCGAGAAAAAGCCTGAAGATCATTCATTCAATTAAGTTATTTAAAAAGTCTTTAGAAGCAAGGTTTCCAAGAGAAGAGCATCAATACCATATTGTGTGCATATTTAATTTTGCATTTTTCTGGAACAAAATGGCACAATTCTGCTGGGCTTTTTATGCCAGCTTGTCTCTACAGACAGCTGCTCACACATGCCAACCTTTTACAGCTTTTCAGGTTTCCTTTCAACTTGAATTCTCCATTGGTATTCTCCAAGTCTTGAATTCTCCAAGTTTTTTCAGCATCTTTGAAATGAGGAATAGGGTCTTTTAAGTTGAGAGCTCCTTCCACTGTCTCAGCAATGTATATCAAGATGGTCTCGTTTGAGAAGTGGTTATGATGTTTGGTATGGACTTAAGATGGACTAATCATGCAAGAAAGGAATCTTAATGCTATATATTACTCAGTTTTACTCACATTTGGTGTTGACCTAAGTTAAAAAAGAAGACAGAGTTTCATTGTCTTATTTGTTCAGGAATAATCTAATACTGAGTTATCCTCAGATCTTACACAATCTCATTTCACTTTTAGCTCATTAAAGCACATGTTAATCATCAGCCTTTGTACAATGCCCTGGAGAAAGCTGGTAATTAACCTACTTCCATACTGACCATAACCCATCTAGCTCCTCTATGTTTCCCTCAGTCAGTTTATTGTCTATAACACTGCTTTATTTCAGGCTGGCCAACTTTGAGTACTTAATTTCTTTAGATACCACTGACAAAACCTTATCAAGATCATGGGCCATAGTTAGGTTTGTCCACTCTCTTGGTGCAGTAGCACTGAGATGGCAGAGTTGGTTTCTAAGAAACCTATAAAGATTAATTCAGATAACAGAAAAGATCCTTGAAGTATCATGAAGGCATGTGGAGCATTTATTTTGTTTCCTCCTTAGCATACCCTCTGCAAAAGTTCCTTGTTTCTTAAATCTCAAATAGTACTTACTTTCCTGCTTTAGATAGCCTCCTGGTATGACAAATGCCAGACATAGAATCCTGCTGGAGAACTTTGACAAAGTCTTTTCAAAAGTCTAGATAAAGATCTGATTGACACAACATTTTCTGCAATTGTAATAGCAGCCTTAAATTCTATGAAATTAATAAGACTAGATTTTTTTCTTCATGGAAGTTGGACTGATTTTTATCTATTGTATCATGCTTAGTTTAGTGTTTTATAGGCTCTGCCTTGCTTTTTTCAGCTATGGTTCTGTATCCTAATGTAAGTGGTTTATGCTCCTCAAGTGACCCCCTATTTTTTTTTTTTTTAAAGAAGCGTAGTATTTGTTACACACCAGGGCTGTAGATAAGTAATAAACTCAAGCATTCAGTTACATTTTTATCAGCAACTCAGCCACTTCTTCTCAAACATTGCAGTAATTCTTGTATGAGCAGTGGCTGGACCCACTATTTAATTGCAATTTGTTCTACTGCTCAATTTTTGAACACCTCATCTCCCACTATGCCTCGATTTCATTTTCAAAGAAGAAGAGTTATAGTAGGAGAATATGTCTCATCTTCTATGATAGGCACTAATGCAAAGTCATAATCAAGCTGCTTTGAAATCACTTTTCAAACCTGCTTTCCTCTGACTCAGGGCTTTGACTGCAGCAATGAAGGAAGAACTGCACTCTTCACTTTTCCACTGGATGCAGGAAAACATCCTTTGAAGATTTATCTGCAGCTTAGGCAGGATGCTGGGCTTGTGGGCAGGAAGTGCAGGTTACCCAGCAGAGATGACAAATCTCTCATTTTCCAGTTTTTTCTAACGTGTCTGTGTGCTTAGAGGTAAAGAAATGTGACAAGATTTGAGGGGAGGAAGAAGGAAAGGTCAGACTGTGGACTATTATCCTTTGAGAGGCAGCAAGCATGGCAGAACTCTGTACCATGGCCCTTTGGCAAAGCCCACAGTGTTGTGGGGATGCAGGGTATCTGTGCTACACTCCCTTCATGTGACACTGTAATTGCGGGAGATTTTTAACTTACAGACAGGAATTTTGTGGTGGCTGGTGTAGCACACATGGGCTGGCTTTTCCTCTGGCCTCTTTTGGACTATTACATCTATTATATGGTTGGCTGTGTTTGCAGGCAACAGGCTCAATGATCCATGAACAACCATCCATTCCTATGGGGAATAATTGGGGATAGCAGTAACGAAAACTCTGCGATTTTAGAGAATTTGGGAGTCTTGTTCTTCATTTCCCCTGTGTTCTGCAAGAGTTGCTGTGAATTCTTTAGCTTCCCCAGCCTTCAGAGGTGTTAAAAGGCTTGCTTGGCTTGCAGACCTGTCTGGGAACTCTGAGACATTGAAAAATAGCAACAGAATGGCCCGATGAGAGAACAAAGGGCTGCAAGCCAGAATCTGTCCTTTGCCAGATGGTCATCTTAACAATACTTTGCATAAATGTAGCATTAGGAATTTGTACTTTGGCCTCTGAAGTGGATACATATCATTAAAACTGTTTTACAAATGAGGAAGCTGAGGATTGAAAAGATTGAAAAGGTGCACTCAGCAGCCACCACATTGCTAAACAGGTATGTGAGCAATGCCGAGAATTTTTACACGCAGGTTATGCAGAAAAGGTCTTAGTGGCCACGCTGCATTATGGAGATCCTTGGAGCAAACTGTGATGTTCAAAGAGAACACAGTATGTCTCAGCAGCCACACTACAAACCTGAGCTGAAGGAGATTCCTGATTTTAGAGATAGAGATGTGTGCAGCTGCTTTTGGGTATTAGAGTCTGCTCCATGCCTTGTTTTAAAGAACACTGTCATACAGTCAGGAGCTACAGCCTAGCATCATGGTAGAGTTCAGAACCAACACTGATCCAGGAGCCATGTTTTACTCAGTGTGCCTTGGCAGGTCAGAAGATTTTTTTTATCAATATGTTTGGCCTGCACATTCCATGGACAGAGGAAATCTTGCTTCTGACCATGCTGCAAGCAGACATCAGTTTAGTTTGCCTATACTCCAAGGCAGTAAAAAGGCCCATGCCCATATAAAATTTGGCTTGGAATCATGCAAAAAATTCATCTTTCCTTAAATTTCATCACATATATCTGAACAAGATACCAATACATATGCATGATTTTCTCCCCCAGTAGTTATGCATTGATATCTGCCCTAAAACACAAAGAGTAAGCACATCTTCAATCTAGCTCTTCTACACTAACCTCTAAGTAGACTTCAGGGTTTCATCCTTCTCATGTAGTATTGAATATAATTTTGAAAGAATGCAGAACTATGCCTTTAAAGCATTACTCAGTAAGACATACTGCCAAGAACACTGCAAAATGTCTAAACCCAAACTGTTCTTCCCTTTGGCTCCTTTATGTTCAATGTCATTTGTCCCTTGGCATTCAAGTACAATTTGATACAAAGGATACTTTAATAAGGATTTAGGGCACTATTTCTGAACCAAAGGGTCACAAACACAGAAGGACAGTGGAAATAAATCAGGGTGACTTGAAGTACAGCAAATTTTATTATATTATAAAGCAGAGTGAATGCTGGTTTCCAATTCTACACACATATCCCAGTCATTCAAGGTCAAATAATCTGTTAACCTCTCCAAACAGATGCACAAACATAAGCTTATATGCCCTTCTTACTACTGTGGGTATAGTCTTTGTTCTTACATCTACAATAAGTAGAAAGAAATCACAAATAATTGATTAAGATTTTGCCAAGTTGAAAAGCACAGGAACACTCTTCCAATTTATGTGTTAAGAAGGAAAAAAACCTGGGAATATTTAATCTGCAAACAGCTACTGAAAATGGTGAGTTAATAGGAAAGACTTTTCTTTGAAAAAAGCTAGGCTTAAATAACAATTCGTGGAAATAATAGTCACTTTTATATTTTGCAAAAAAGTATCATAAAAAGTTTGATGCTCTAAGTACTATAGTTATAAAAGCCTCAGTAAGTACAGCTTAACAGTGATATACTGCTATGTGCTCCTACTTATGCTAATGGAATGTATGCTAAATACTGTACTGAGTACACTGAGGAAAAAAAATAGCATAAAACAAAGTAAGCAGAAATTATTCTCACACAGCACGCACACCCATTGACCCCACTTCAGCTCTGAAGTGCCTGTACATTGGGAAATGCTGTTTCAGAGAGACCTCCAGAGAACCAGCTCAAGACTGTGAGACAAATAATGTTTTGTGATTTCACCTGTTCTTCCAAAAAAACAGTTACAAGCCAGCTAAGTACCACTGAAGTACTGTGACATATTCTTATAATGCAAAAAAATGAGAAGCAGAGACATGAGCTTACCAAGGAAGAGAAAGCACCTGCTACAGTATTAGAAATAGAGGTATTAAAAACAAAGAGGTGAACTTCTCTTCATGTTACCCATCCACATGAATAACTTTGTTTTACCACTAAACCATGGAGGAAGTGGTCTGGTTGTGCAGTGGCAGAGTTGCTTTGTTTAACACAAACTACTTCAAAATTATACACAAAAAAACCCCGGTATCATAGAGTCTGGCATCTGTTTTAGCAGCTGTCACACTAGTCCTACAAGGGAGCATTCAGAGCTGCAAAAGAGGCCAAAGGGGACTATATTCTGCACAATCATCACCAGGAAAAGAGGGTGCCAAGTGGGTATTTGAGTCAAATTTATAAACCAACTTGCTTTTGAACAGTGCTGCTATTTTTAACATGCAGGGATGAGCCAAGAATCAGTGAAATAATGCATTACAAATTACAGAAAGATACAGTTCTGCCCTAAGTTTCTCCCTTGTGCTTTTAATATTTGAGCTTGAAGGCTGCATTCAACTTTGGGGTAAGTGTGGGCTGCTTTACTTAGAAAGGGAATAAAATGGAAATTGCTTATAATAATTCAAAACAAGTGCTTAAAGAAGTATCACTCCCTGTCAATGGTTGCTTAGAAATTTATAAATTATTTTGGCAGGCAGTAATGAGTAAATAAGCTAAGTCTTCACTTAAATAAAATGAGCCATGTCTTCTGGTTCAATGTTTCACATTTTATGTTATGCTAATGTCATAAAAGAGTATTAAAATGATGTTCCTCCCTGCCCAAGACAAGTTAACACCTGGCGTTCTCATGTTCTTTAGGTATCTACTGGATAAATGTAAAAAATCTAGACAGCAGAAACCCAAACGCAAAATTTCTGAAGATTTTTTAATTTACATATTTAATAATTTTAAAATTTAAATTTTTAGAAAAGCAGTGTAAACCTCTGGATTTACACACAGTGCTTTTTTTGGCTTCTGATTAACACAATTTTAATAACAGTCCAGCAGCTACACACAGAGCTCTTAGTATCACTGATTTGGATCAGCTGCAGTTTCTCAATATTTTGGAACGTTTTACACAAATTTACAGAGTGAATTTTCATTTGGGTTTTCAATAGGGTCAAAATATGTCTCTTAACCCCCACATGTAACTGTGACTAAGCATCTGCAGTCCCATTATTTTACCCAACTTGCAAAGTTCTGATAATCCCTTACCTCCTTTATGACTTATCCAAAGTTCACAACAATTTGTGTGTCCAAAGCTGCAGTACAAGTGGAAGAGCCTCATATTAAATCCATGCAGAAGTTAGTTGGCTTCGTGGTACCATCAGCCTGTGTTACTGCTTGTTGTCAACCACAGCTTCTGGAACGTCAAGTTCAGCAAATCTTTTTTTCCCATAATAGAGAGGATGTTTTAACAGGTCAGCAGGGCAGCTTTCAGCACAAATGCGTGTGATCTCCTCACACTGATAATTTCATGCTCAAAGCAGCTTTTTGTGAAGAGATGAAGACGTGCTATCCTCCATCTGACTCTTACATACCACTGTGGCATTCATTCTGCCTGTTATGCCAGGTTAAAATCTAGGGTTTGAACTCCATCCTGGCTTTTATTTAAGTCCCCCAGCCTAGACCCCTGTCTCTCGACCCTCGTTTTTGAAGCACACCACTCTTCCAAGGTCACATTAAGGTCTACCAAACACATCAGCAAGGCAAAGAAGCTTGTTTTGGTCTTTATACTCTCAGAACAGGTTAGCCTGCAGCAATTTTGTTTCAAGTATCCTCATTCCCAGGTCAGTACAGTCTATTTTTGTTGTGAATTTACCCTGCCTCCCTGCCACACATATTTACCCTTGGACAACACCTAGTTCTCAACCTCACCAGTATTCAGCTGCTACTTTGCAAGCTGTCAAACAACCACTCAGGTGTTAAAAAACCCAACCAAGTCTCTCTAGAGCCTTAATTTAAGTGTTAGCAGGGAGCTGAAAATTAGCAGCAACGTTTCTGCCTGCAGCTACGGGAAAAAGTGTGAAATGACACTTTAATGATTGCTAAGAAAGGGTGGGTAGTGAGTTTGCTGCTTGCTCTCCATTTCACCTTCCCTGCCAACCACCGGATGCATAAGCACTGAGTCTACATTCCTGCCATTTCTCTCATGAGGGTAGGAATCTGAGCTGTGGATGCAACTTGGGAAGTAAGTGACATTGGTGAGGCCCAGCAACCTGCTTGGGAAACTCTTAGAAGTTCCTCCCTCTGCTGACTGCACTGCAGAAAGTTTTACATGCTGCTGTTTTTGAGTGCATTAATCCACAAAACTCCTTCTTAGAGATTTCAGAGTAATCACCTTCTTCTGTGCGTAACTTTTCCCTGACCCACCTGGAACTCCTCTATTGGTTTTTTTAAGCTGTTTAGGCATTTATTTTCAGGTCTCTGCTCTTGGCCTTTGAAAACTTGCTGCTTCTTTGGTGTGGACTTAGCAGCTATACCCCATACAACCATAGATGGTGTTTGCTCTGCTGAATTCTTTGAAACTAGTTGTGTGTGCTTTTCACTTTCAAATCATTTTCCCATATGTCCTTGGTGTACATGACTGCTTCTGTGTCAGGGCAGCAGCTGGTTCTAATACACAGCACATCTCAGCATTTGCCTTGATAAGGCTGATTTTCTACCACCAGCTGATAAAATTGGCTACCAAGATGAGAAATGCTGTAAACATCAAATTTGCTAATCCAGTGAGGGATCTAACACTCACACCCTTCTGATATTTGCCTCGTTTGCTATTTGCATTAGTCAAGGTCCACCTTGGTTATGCTCAAAGTGCAGTTGTGTGCAACCGTGCTGCTCAGATACTGTGACCCAAATACTAACTCCATGCTGTCACCACCCAAAAACATCACTCTGCTGCACATCCACCATGACAGTTTTCAGCTTGAGTACCAACACACCCCTAACTTCCCATTGCAGCTTTCTTTCCCTCCTCTCTTCTTCTTCTTAAATCTGAGGATCTTTGATGGTCAGTTTAGCCATGTCATAACTTCTTAGTGGCACAGTAACATTTTTCCAGCAGACAAAATGAGTTCTGACCTGCTTCTGTGCTGAAAGCCTATCATTCAGATAGCAGTGTTTGACAGACTGCATTACCTCTGGTCCCGCCTAAATCGCTGGTGGCCATAGCCAATGTGTAGGCAGCACCCACAGCTGGGCTTCCAGGACAATCTGTGTCGGCTACATGGCCAGATGCACGTTGTGATTAACTGCACAGGGAATGATCTGCTGGCCAGGGAGGCTCTAAACATGCTGAATGCTGCCAAGATTGTCATGGCTTGGTTTGGCCACTTGTGCGCATACTAAAAATAAAGTTACAGCAGTAGACACCAGGAAAAACTGTTGACTTCTGACAGAAATCTGAGTGACAAGTATCAAAATCTCACATCAAAAAATTTAATCTAAGATATCATAGGCCCAGCTGAACTCTGAGCCCAGGAGCACTTTCCATCTGCCAGCTCTGCTGTGTGCCTTGGCTACGTGACAGCCCAGGGCTGACGATGCAGTTGGGATTGGGACAGTCACCCTGTGCCCTGGCAGGTCTGTACCACAGGGGTTAAGGCTGCGGGGCACAGAACTGAACACATCCCTCCTGTGGGTTAGGTGTTGTGTGACAGAAAACAGCACAGGGAGCAATGAAAACTAGAGAATTCATACCTTCTGCAATTCATATCTTCTTCATAAATAGCTTTCTTTATATGAACCTTGGCATCTCTTAATTACGTGTGCAGTTTTTTATAACAGAGAAGATACTTGGGACACTAGAGTGATACTAAGTTTGATGGAGTATGGGCAACTTTAGAGATAATATGAGCAACAACCCTCAAAATATGAGGCATTTGAGAGGTATTGTAGTAAGTGTCCATAGCAGTTTATGAACAGATTCAGAGATGATGGTTCACAGTTCACCTATAAAACTGTAAACAGTTTCCAGAGATAGATCAATTCCATGGAACATCTTGGAAACATAGTGTTCAGCTGTGATAGTCTCCTAAAAGTTAGATGTATTTGTACCTTCTTGTACAAATATATCAGGGGAAAAAAACTATCTTATTACTGGAATGAAAAATCACTATACAGTGTTTAGTAGTGCAATCCTCCCTTTAATTGTCTATTCTCTATTCCTGATTGTTTCAGTGATTCAGGAATAAATATCAAAGAATAAATAAAGTGCATGCAAGAGATTTCTTAATACATAATGACAAGGCATCACTTTATAGATGAAATCTCAGACAATTGCATAACCAAGAGTCTCATGGCAATTTGGGAATTGCTGTAGATGAAGGCTGATTTCTCTCTGCCTATCCTCACCATGGCTTAATCACATTCTATTTCTGACTTAAGTTACAGCACCTCACTGACAACATAACGGGCACTGATAGTATCTTGAAGACAAAGGAAAACTGTCTCTCTGAAGCACTGCAAAACTGAGTCATGCATAGTAATACCCATTTTTAAAATAAAGTAACACGTAATTTACACATGCATTTCAAAGAAGAAATCATTACAGTGACTAAAGAATATCCCATCCCTAGAAGTGTTCAGGGACAAGTTGGATAGGGCTTTGAGAAAAGTGGTCTTGTGAAAGGTGTCCCTGTCCATGGCAGCGGGGTTGGAACCAGATGATCCTGAAGATTCCTCCTAACTCAGAGCAGTGTGTGACTGATATTATGCTTCTATGACTCAAAGCAAACCCTGCCATTTTTCCCTTTGCATGGTTCAGAGGAAGGCAGCGGTGTTTTGGGTACACTCACATCATAGTCTGATGACATCCCTCCACTCATCACGTATTATCTGAACATGCTGAGCACAAAAGAATGGCTACAGGACAAGGGTGCATCGGAAAGCTCACCCATGCTGACCCTCCTTCCAAGCTTGTTTCTCTACAGTTTTTTCCTCAGGAGTATTCAGACTGTGCCCTTGTTCTCTCCCCTGCCTTTGCTTAGACCAGCCAGAACCAGTCCCAGCGTCTCTTTTCCCTGATACCTGTGATTGAGGTGGAAAGTGCAGCAGTCTGCTCATACACACCAACTGGTGGCAGGAGAACTGCTGAGAATGATAGACCTTCTACCATTTCTATCTGAACCTGAATTCATATTCTTACTGGACCCTACTTCTAACCTAGTGATGTAATGGTTTAAAAATAAAACTCTGAACTTTACGGAACTTCGTATTACATAAAAGCTTCCAATTATCCCTTAGCCTTGTTATAGACATACATATATTTTAAAACCTGAAAACACTACCATACCCATCTGGTTTTGTTTCCTGAATAACAGAAGATAAAAAGACCACTCAGCAATTAGCTGGGAGGCCTCAATTTTTCCCTCCAGGAACTGTTTTCTTCTGTTATGTAAGTACAGACACTGCACTCACATTGAACTCAGGTCTCATAGGAGTTGCTGTCTCAGTGCCTCATCATTATCCTGTGATTGGCAGGAGGAACGCAGCTGGTGCAGTGTGAGACAACCTGACAGCAGTGCAAAAGGGGCAGGAACCCTATACACCTATCATCATCATCATCCAGGAAACTGCCTCCTGAAACCTCACATCCAAAGCCAGTTTAACACAGCAATGGCATCTGAAGTAGCAAATCCAGACCTGAGCAGAAATGACTGAAGAAGATAAAGACCATAAAGGGAGCTTTAAGAGGGCCCATGTCATTGGTGTAAACAGATGGACAACAAGTGCCTTCTCTTAGTTTCTGGGGAACACATACTTTGTTAACAGTGCTCTAATTACACTCATTTAAGGCCGAATGAAACCCTGAGCCATGATCTCATTAAAGAGCACTTATATTCCTATAGTCTTTAGGTAAGCAGCTAATTTTAAATGGCTGGAACATAAATTAATTACATTAATTTTAATAACATTTCATTTAGAAGTCTAGGAGAAAAACTAAATGAGACCAGTTAAATAGATAATGTTATAAACATTCTCTTCATTTACTGATTTATTAGAGACATTCAATGTTATTCAAGCAGCTCCCTTATTAGAAAGGCTGCATGGTATGAACCATGGTCAGGTCTAGCAGCAAATTAAGAGGCTTTCTCCCTGCAGTGATCCAGCTACACGGCACTGCCATGGGCATTGTGGGGTGAGGTCTGATCATCACTAAGGCTACTCCAAGTGGATCTTCTCATTCATCTCTAGCTGAGATAAATTAGATAAGTGTGATAAGCTCCTTGATGCTACTTCCCTTTCTAATAAAGCTAATTTAAAAATTAGAATTCTTGACTGGGTTTTGTTACTGCTTTTTAAAGCAGTAAATAGAATATAAGTTACTATTGACCCCTGAAACTGAATTTTTAAGATTCAAAATACTGCTTTTGTATGCAGTTTCTCTTGGTATGCAGTACCATGGAAAATTAAACACAAATATTTTATTATTTTACCTCTGAAAGCTTTCTGAAACTTCATACTTGTTTTGCCATCTCAAAATTTGCAAAATATATTTTACTGAAAGGTTTTGTTTTCATTTTCTGAACTTTGCTTCAGGACGTGTAACGGACTGATAATGTAAACAAGATGTGCTGCGATCTAAAATCAAAGACTAAGATATCCAGTTAAGGAAGTAATATTAATGAGGTTTATGTTACATAATGGAAAAAACTATTATCAGCTTGGACCAGTTTGAAAGTTTTTTTCCTTGCAAAAAAATATAAGATTCAAATGTATATGTCAGGTCAAGGATACAAATGTTTCCTGGAGCAAAACCTCAAACTCACGTGTCCACCTCCCCGTGGAATGCCCTGCCCACCAATCTACTGAATCATGGTCTGCATACCCCTGGATATTCAGTGTGTCCATGACAAGGTCTCATTTGGCTATACTTTCAATTACTAGGGCATCTTCAAACAGGAGAATACCAGTGAAGAGGAGGCACAAGTTTCAGACAGTCCTGCACCCTCCCTCACAATGTTTCTCATGTTAATAAAATTTCTCTGGCTCCTGCACAGCTGGATCAGTCTAAGTAGCATGTCAGATACGGTCTCAGTTGCCTCAATAAAACCTTTCCATCCTAATTTGATTTTTCCTCTCATGGGTGTTGCACATAGACTTGTGCAATGATTCCCCCACAGTTATTTAATTAGAGCCTAATCTTACCTTCTCACACATGGCAAGACTTCCTTGTACTCATAAACTGCAGCCAGATATTTGGCAACAGTGGTGATTTTGCTGATAAAAGCACTTTTTCCTCTTTAGCACCTCTCTAGGGCAGGATGTACTGTTCAATTCCCTCCAGTCTTGCTGCCGCTGCCCTGTTCAGCAAAGGGAATCAGGACAATGAAATCCATGGCCCAGGTCAACCCACAGCCAACAAACCCAGCAGGAACTGGGACACAGGAGAAGGAGCGGGCAGGCTTTGATGATGCAGCATAATGCTGGGGAAGGAGGTGACCCTTCATCAGGGGTGAGGAAAGAGGAATAGAGCCAAAAGCAATTACTTGGGGCCAGTTAGCAGTTTGTGTGCCACCAGGACACTGTGAGGCTGTTAAATGCTCACCTGGAGACAAGGCTCCATTACCTGTTGCTCCATTACTCCAGTTAACTTTTATCATCAACAACTTGTTCAAATTAAACACGTGTTTCTAAAGGAAATAAGAAAAAAGTCAAGGAAGAAAAGTCTAGATCTTCTCTCAGGTATGTTTTTATAACATTCAGTGGGACAAAAATCCATGTACCAAGTGCAGAACAGACTATATTGATGGTAAATTATGTTGGTATAAAATAATTTATTTTTTTTTTATTACTACCTTGTAAGTTCTTCTACTGCTATACTTAGAGAGAAAAGAAATTACTACTAGGCAGATTCTCCTGAGTGGCTATATGATTCCTTCTAATGCACAGGGGAAATGTATACTTCTTTTCACATCACTTTTGAAATTTTCCTTGTGTTAATTGCTACATTAAAAAAGTAGATTTATATTATATTAACAGACCAAACCTTCCCTAGTATCTTTGGCAACCATTTAAATTTCATATTCACATTCAGTAAGCCCTAAAAGTATGCAGGTTACTTTACTGGAACAAAAGCATTTGTGTTTCCTTGGGACTCTGCCTGCTTCTGGTTCAGAGCACGAAGCATGTAAACCACTTGTAACAGCCAAAAGGGAACCTAAGCAAGAGTGAGGATCATTCAGAAAGCTAATACAGGCACAGAACATAGACAGTCTCCTTTCCACCATGAATGTCCTGAAGGCATCTTCCTGTAAGAACTATTCATGGGAACATCTTCAAATATATAACTACACGCCAGGTTCCCTCCAAGAAGAGGCATCTCTGGAAACAAGGTAGAATTATCAATCACCAGTTTTTTATTAATGCAGAATGGAAATTGAAGCAAAGTGGAGAAATCTTCTGTCCCACTGTCACTGTCATCTGATTTGTGCTATGGGCCAGAAGTTTAATTGTCATTTATAGGAAAGAATATTAACTGTATTAGTGATTTGAATTACATGTGCTGTAATCAGAATATGCACTCTAATGCCATACTGATGTGCCTTCTGTGCAGTAAGAGATGGAGAAATCCACAGCCTCCCTGGCTGGACACTTGCTGAAGTGCTCAGCTGGAGATATTGTCCTAAGTGCTGATAAAACATACAGGGGGGAAATGCAGAATAAGCCTAGGGTGGATGAGGGGGAAAAGTGACTGATACAAGGAGAAAGTGAGGCTGTTAGGATCCATGAACACAGTATACAAACCAAGTTTAGGAACACAGTCATCTGTCAGGCCAAACCCTGCTGTTCACAAAACTTCAAATGGGAAAGAATATCCCCCAAAAGGAGCAGAGCCTGGGTAAATGAGGTAAGGCAGCAATGGATCTATCTTAACACTTGCAGAAGGCAAGATAAGGAGCCAAGAGGAGGAAGAGGCAGTTTGTGATCTTCAAAAGAAGCAGGTCAGAGCAGATTCCCAGGCAGCACAGAAGTTCCCAGCATGTCTTTATTGTGACAACAGTGCTTAGGGCACAGCTTCTCTCCAAAGAGAAGTATTCTGAATAAGAGAAGAGTTCAGGTGTCAGTAACCTGGGGAGTGATTGCCCTCAGCCAGCAACAGCTAATTACAAATACCATTCAAGACATTCATTGACATATGCACCAATTTTTTTTTTTTTTTTTTTTTTTTTTTTTTTTTTTTTTTTTTTGCTAAGTTGTCTCTAACACCTTTACAGTTTTCCCAGACCCATCTTTTGAAATTCCAATAAGGAATGGACATAAAAAGCCTCATGACCCCAAAACCTTGTTGTTCCCAAAAGAACAAAGGTATAGTTTTCTCTCAGTTCAATCTATAGTTTTGTCATTTTTATATCATCCTGTACTTTATTGCATAATCCATTTGTGAGTCACTACAATTCTGAGTAGCCTCCAATGAGAAAATGAGTAAATATCTGATTTAATAGTTTCTATTAAAAAAGGTATTGTAAGCATCCTCCTGTACTATTTGTTACCCATAACTGGGAATTGGTTTTATCACAACCTAGCACCCAGTGCAAATTTTTGTGCATGAAACTTTTAGTAAAATAGCCTAGACAGCAATAACTTAGTGTTGGACATATTTCTTAGTGCTCTGAATTGGTGAAAAGAACATTTATGAGAAGTACTAAAATTACAATGTACAAGGGAGAGACCAAAACAAAGCCTTGTTCTTTTCCAGTAAAACACTAAATGAAGCCTTTTGGAGACCAAAAGCATTGATCTTTCCATGCTTTTTTCCCCTGACTTAGCTGCTGGTTTTTGTTGTTTTTTTTTTTTCCAGACAGAACTCTTCTGTCAATTTGCATTCCAAAGTTTTATGTGAGAAAACTGGCCTCAGAATGGAAACACCAGGCAGCCTGAGTTTAATGCTGCATTCCCATGCCTTTCAAAATTTCTTTTATCTTTTCCCTTTCCATAGGTCCATCTTAATTGCTGACTCCATTTGTGATCAAGAATTGCCTATTTCCAGGGCATTTTTGGTGGATTGTACTTGTGTCCTGACCTGACCCAATTTTCATAGAATCGTGGAGTAGCTTGAGTTGGTGGTACCTTAAGGACTATCTTGTTCCAAGCTCTCTGCCATGGGCAGGGACACCTTCCACTAGACTAGGTTGCACAAAGCCCCATCCAGCCTGACCTTGAAAAGCCCCAGCAATTTTGTGCTACGTCTTGATAGTACTTAGTGTCCTGGGATTATTCAGAACACTGCACTTTTGGAAGAAGCCTACAGGAACTTTGGAGAGTGACAATTCACAAGCCCCTGAATGATCTGCACCACATAACCTTAGGCATGTGCTTTACTGACAGAAGACCTGCCTACAACTCAGATTTAAACAAACACATCATCTGCATGGGGACTTCCCTCCTTTCACTGCATGCTTATGTTGGTCCTTCATTCTCCATGCTTCTGCTCTGGTTCTTAGCAATGGATTACACTGCTTTTCACATTAGTTAACCCATATTTTGATAATTACAACCATCTATGGAATGGAGCAGGCTTGAGGTTGAGTCTTAGATTTGCATTTGCTGTGTCATTGTGAGCAAGGCTGCTGCCACAGCTCTGTCTCCTTGTACAGAAAAATGTAAGGATGAACACTACAATTTTATGAGGGTTAGAGCAGGAAAAAGGCTCCACCAACGAAATAAATTAAAAACTGAAACGTTACCAAACCCAACTGTGAATCCAAGAAATCTAACCCAAATGTGTTTCTTGAAAGATACATTAACTATTTTGGGGTGTTTGTTTCTATCAGTTTGGCCAAAGGTTGCACTTGATGAACTTGGAGGTCTTTTCCAATCTTAATGATTCTGTGAATCAATTCTGTGATTGTGTGCTGTGTTGTCTGGAAAGAAAAATGTATGACTGTGCTTCCCATGGGTTCAAATCACTGAGTGGTTCTGTGCTCTGTGAACAAAGTTAGCTCTAAAAAGCACAATATCCATTGTAAGCCTGAAATAAAGTACTCCACAGCAGGAATGAGGAAAAAAAAGAGAGATAAGAGTGTTTCTCATGTGTTTGTCTCAAAGACTATTAGTTGTTTATCACTTCATACCAATGCCCATTCAGACCAAGAAATGCTCTAAGTTGATTGTATGTGGTTTTCCAGGTAAATTATCCCATTCCCTTTATTTTATGTGATATAATTTTCCTAATCTACAAATTTAGTAATTAATCAAGCAAAAATCACATAAATATATTTTATACTCTAAATTAAACAACTAATTTCTACTCTACAGTAACTATTTTTTGATCATGCTATTTCTGTATTTAAGAATGATTAATTTTGGTTTTTCCCCCTATGTTAATCTCTTCCTCAGAAACAGTTTTGGTTTTTCTTTTACCCTGTTTTTTACAAATAAACTTTTCATTTGAACAGAAGTTAAGACCATGAAAATCTCATTTTAAGACTGTAGCTTGTCCAGAAGGAGCTCTGTCTCTAACCAGTGCACTCTTGGCTCATCTCAGATGCAAGGCAGATAAACATATTTGGATAACATTGTGGAAGGATGTATTTGGAAAAAGAGTGCAATGCTAACACAAAATGAAAGAACTACTGCAGTCCTAAAACAATTGGTAGATTCAGCTTCTTGACAAGTCCTTTCAAAAGTGATTCAATGGAAACATTTAAAGAACATTGTTCCAGATTAATTAGAGGAGTTGCCATATATAATATGTATCTATTAATTGTAGTAGAACTCTATCTTTCCATCTTGATCTTGTGTTGTAAGATAAATTTGAGTAATAGGTGTAGGATTTTAATTTTGTATTAACTCATGCTGACAGGAACTGGGATCCATTTCACCAATTTTTCAAAACTATATTAAGTAAACTATGCTCCAAAAGGGCTTGTATATGGTAGAAAAAAAGGGCAACGGGGAAAAAATTCCAACACTCTGGCATCAGACCAAATGCCGGCAGAGTTGGAAATAGACCTCAGGTCTCTAACACCCTACTCCAGCCTTGTATCATCTCATCTGTCCTGCCTCATTTATTTACACTCTTTTTCCTTTTCTGCTGCTTAAATGAATTACAGAATCCATGTCAATAGCTGAACTTACAAATTGTGTATATCATTTTAATAAGAAATGTTTAAACATTTCATTTTAATGGTCAGTGGTCATATATCTAGCACTAGCTCTCTTCCTTCCCTGAACAGAAGCATACACTGCTTTCATTTGTGTAAGTTACTGATCATTCATCTAAGGCTGGAAAGGCAATAATGGCACTCATGATAACAAAAATCAATAGAGCTGTAAATAAGCTTTGCTACATCTCCCAACAATTTTAGGTCATTCATTATCTAGAAGCATAATGCCAGATGAGGGAATACACTGGTTTCTACACTAGTTTCTGCACTTTTCCTGTATTTGCACCCACCACCCTCAACATGTGGGTCAGAAGGAAGGATTCTGTAGACCCTGTAAAGGCAATGAGCACGCTGCCAAACCTACTACATATATTACAATGATTTTGCTGAATAAACACATGGAAGGAGGTAATCAGTGTGTAACCATACATACACAGAGATTTCCCTATTTCCTTTACAGCTTGCCTTTTGGATCAACTCCTTTTTCCAAGCTCCCAGACAGGTTTTCCAAAGGCCTCCAGGAAGAACAGAGTAAGTAATTTTAATACATTCCAGTCACATTTTTGGTCTATGGATGGACAGTCAAAACATTCAGGACACAGGGAGTTTACACTGCTAAGATTAGAAGATGAAATATCAGAGTGTGAAAGGACAAGGCTTCACAAGGGAAAGAAAGCATTTGGAAACTAAAACTGCTGCTTAAAATGTGCTAAAATGGAGACACTGAATTTGAACCCTTTCAGAAAGGCAGTGAGCAGGAGGGGAATTTGACAATCTGACTGGAGTAGTCCTGGGTAGGAGGAGGCTCAGCTACAAAGGTAGTCAGGTCAAATACATTGGCCATGGACTGCCCCACTTTTCATTTTGCCTTAAGGAAAACCAAAACACACTGTGGAATGATGGGATACTGAAACAAGAGACAAGACAGGCGAGGAAAAGGCATGGTATTTTGAGGTCCTCTTCCAAATTTTTGAGCAAAGTAGTGCTGTAAACCATATCCCATACCATTTAATAAATTCAGTTCAGCTCTTTTGATCAAGAAGCAGAACCTTGGAGAATTTCCAGGCTTTTTAACAAGGAATACCTCCTAATTGCCAATTTTTTATACTTTGGTTGAAATTGACTTTTTTCTTACAACAACATGAAGTTCCAGCTCCTCATATACTTTTGCAGAACAAGTTGGAATCTGTAGGGTTCAATAAATACAATGGAAAAATGTGAAGCATTAGAAATCCAGATAATCTTGATGTGTTTCTCAGAAGAACATGAAAGAAAGCTGGATTTGATTGCTTGCCAAAGAACAGAGGAAAAGGTCTTTAAGCTAAATCTTACTGGATCAAAGATGACATCTGACCGCTGAGAAACAAATCTTTTGCAGTTTAGTGAGTAGCAAAAGCCTAAATAACTCCACCAGAGCACCATATATTAACACACATCTGACAATTTTGCCAACAGGAGCTCTTACTATTTAATCATAGAGGAATTTTGGGCTTAGCCTCCCAGGCAGAGATATAAATATTTTCTGAGAAGGAAACCTGAAATTTCTACGCAGAGTGCACACATATTTTGTTTCCCTACACCTCTCTACACTCAGTGTAAAGAGGCCTGAACTATGTCAGGTATTTTCAGTCTGGGACTGAATACATGACCTCAGCTTTCTCATGTGAGGCTCAGACTGTCTGTATTAATTTAAGCTTGATGTTCACAGTGGCTGAGTTCCCTCTGCTTCATCTAGAGTTAAAGAGTCCAGCACTCGTAAATAAATAAGCAAGTAAATCAGATTCCCATGGCTGATCAGTCAGATTTACTCCTAGACATGATAGCAGATACTTTCCCAGTGTAGCTATCTGCAAGGAAGAGCTTATCTCCTAATCTAGGAGTCATTAAATGAGGAAGATTTAACTTGAAGAATGCTCGTGTCCTAGATACCTACAAACACATTTGTCTTGGAGCTCAGGTGCTCCTGTTAATTGGCACTGACTCTATATAGAGCCCATAAGAATATTCATAGAATTGAGAACACATTTCTAAATGATTCATGTTACCAATCCTCAATTACCCATTTGCAGCACCATTACCATATTAAATATGTGATGTTATGTGCACTCTTCATTATGTTCAATGTCATCCTTTATTCTATTTATAGGCCAAAATCTGAATTTGAAACAGACATATCAATTTATGGGAAGCCTTGTCATAATTTTAGTGACTGAAATCTTGATCAGTGTTGGGGGGGAGGGGAAAAAACAGAAAAGGAAAGAAAAGTGTTTGACTGCAAAATCATTCTACAGGCAAGAAAATGGAAATACTGCTACAAATTTATAAACCAGATTAGCTTTTCTTTCATCTGCCAGCATGAAGCTGTTTCTAGCATCCAAAACCTAGATTTACGAGACCCTGTAGTATCAGTTATTCTCAGACAAGATTTCATCACATGCACCACCCTAATACAACAAAATTTAATGTATGCACCATTGCACATTTCCTCCCACACATATTAGCACGCATGGCTTATGCAACGTGTCTCACTTTAGAATCACCGAGCTGAAATTGCTCAGCTATATGTGGCTTGAAAACAGCTCCAGTGTGGCTCCAGTTTGGGAGATATAATATGCCAGCAATTAATAAATGGTTTGCCTGACAGGACAGTTGCCAGGTAACATTTTATTGCTGAGGCACAGGTTTGCAGCTTAGCCGTGCCCTTGAGGCAACCTTTGGAGACTGGCTTGGTACTCCCGGGACAGTCTCATGTGAAGCAGTGTAGGCTGCTTCTCAGCATCCCTGCATCTGCCTGCTGGCCCAGCATTTGGCTCAGAGAGCACACAAAATCTGAAGGGCCAGGAAAACTTTGTCTGAAAATTTAACTCAGTATGAACAGACTAACTTCAGCAGTAGAATGAAGGAGTTCATGAGGGAGGGGTTGAGAATTAGAAAAGGTTGCATGTTAATTCAAGTACCAACCAACCACCAAAAATTTCCCAAACACCAAGAAACAAACCCAAACCTTGCTGAGAAACAAAAGTGAAGGAGTATACCTCTACTTTTTTACTTTATGACTGTTTTATCGCATGGGATACAAAAAATCATCTTGCTAAATTGGGAGTTGATAGATTAGGAGTTAATGTGTCAACATTTCAAGAACAATTTAGACCTATATGTGGCTTTTTGCCTGTACAATCCAAAAGTTAATGTCTTCAGCAAGCCTCAATTGCTCTGCAAACCAAGATGATGATGATGATTCAGAGCTTATTTTCAGAATCATGAAGCCAGCTTGCATAAGTATTTAGATAACTGCAACCATGACATTATTTTGGTAGGTACTTCTCAAATACAGGTCCCAAAAGAACTTAAAAGGTCAAGCTTAGGAAACCTTGAAGGGACACAGAGGATCAAGCCTGAGACAAAGCTATTTAATTCTATGCTAAAAATGGTACATCCAGAAAAAACAATAGATGTTAAATTTTGCCTTTTTGACCTGTCCCTTTCTGCTTGTTATAGTCTAATGAGGAGAAAAGCTTTCTTTTGAAGAAGCTATTCTCTGTAACTATATTTTCACAGGAATCATAGATCTGTAAAAAATCTATAACCAAAAGCCTCTTCAATAATACATTTGCTAAACAGGGGGTCTCATTATCTATTGACCTAGGTAAGTAATGGTGACTCATGTGTTTCCACTCTGTTAGGAGCTTTGGTCAGGCCAATAATCTGGAAAGAAGTATTCACAGAGAAAATCAAAGACACTGCACGGTCATCTCATAACAGTCAGCTCTGTATCATCACTGCACAGTGTGAGTGCGTGACTGAGTGATCAGGGCTGGGAGGTCTAGAAACATTTTTTTCTTTCATTTTGGAGAACCTGTGGCTACATTTGTACTAGAAAATAATGTGGTCTGAGACCTTACCCAAGTCAGCTGTCCTTTGGGATTGTATTAGTGACCAGTCACATGAATGTCTGTCCTTGATCTCGTATGGGGGTGACAGCTGGCCCATGCCAAAGCTCTCAGGGATGAGGCTAATGGTGAGGGCAATCGCATGCTGGTGCTTTGGCCTTGCTTCATTATGAGTATGTACACAGCCAGTGCAACCTGTTATCCAGCTCCTGATGTCTGACAAGGACATCCCACTGACATCTTGAGCTATCATGACCTACTGTCCAACTTCCAATACTCCCAGATCAGGAATACTCCCTGGACAAGTGTCTCTACCACTGATGAGCTGAAAAGCCATTTAAACTTCAGCTCCCATAGCTCTGCCCAAGTGTTGAGACACACAGAACCAGGGAGACTTGGAAGGGGACCATGGTTCAGGTGGGGGAACACATATTTCAACACTACCACCAGTCATCACCACTCGTCCTGTGGGCATGCCTTGAGGGGACCAAATACACTTAACATCTTGCATTAGGTATGTCACAGCTGGGAGGAGGGACAGGAAGACATAGCAGGGAATACAGGTAAATAAGTGCAAATAGCTAATAGGGAGCATGAAACTGAACTGGTTTTGACAAGAGAACATGGGCTACTTAAATACTTGATCTGAGCTAGATGATTAGTTCCAGCAGCTATGGATGTTTGAGGAAGAGATATGAAGACAAAAGTTGTGACATCCACCCTGGCTTGCCAGCCATCCTCACAACCTCTGGTACTGAGATGCCCCCCTCTCTCGTACACATCTCTCCCATTTCACTCCTGACTCACTTACAGGACTTCCATCAGCTAGACATCTTCTGCACACCTTTCCTTGAAATTCCTCCTGTGCACATACTGTGCCTCTGTATTAAAGCCAGCAAGGGTAAGTTTTGGCAAGAGGGAGTAAAATAACAGTTAAATGCCAGCAAATATGAGCTTTGGGAGCCTGCAAGGAGATATGCTATCAATGTGCACATATGTGACCAAATGGATATGATCAAACAATTGAAATCAACACATGCTAAGGCCTAATCTACTCTGTGAAAATGTGTGGCATTCAAGCTAGCCCAATATCTAGTACAAATGTAGAAACCATCACAAAATAAAACTGTAATCAGGGCAGCTTAATTTAGTAATGAACACGAATTTACTCTGAGAGCTGCACTCAGCAATTTCCAATTTGACAAAATATTCATGCATAGATATTCCTACCACTAACCCAGTTTCAGCATAAATGATATTTAATGAAAAGTGAGAGCTGAGCAGTAAATATTGGTAACAGAAACTGAAAGGGAATGAGGAATGCAAAATTAAATTTATCATAAAGGAAAAGCACATAATCGATTTTTACTTTTTTTCTTGTACTTTTTCCTGCTGTGTGGTAGGTGAAAGGAAATCAGAAGATGATCATAAGAAACATGAGAAGCTGTGGAACTTTGTGTGTAGAATGGCTTGAGGGTCACTGCCATCCTCCCAGCTCCCTGCAGAATTTTGATAATTTGATGCAATCTGGAAGCACTTCAGTGCCAAAGAACAGTGGCTGCCTTCCATCACCCGAGTTTACTGATCTGGTTTCCAGGTTCAGTGATTCAACCCTTCCTTAGGATTAATGCTATTCTTGCACTTACACTTCTTGAGGAAGGTTTTTTTCCTTGACTGTGATTATGAGTGAGTGAATAATTTTAGGGTGAAATTCGTACCTCCATGTACAAATTGCAAAATACCTGCAAGCAGATTGTAATTTCCTGTAGTTTAGAATTCAAACTCATTTGATGCATTTTTTTTCTGTGGATTAATCATTAAATTATTTGCTATATTTGATATCTGAACAGTGCAGTTTCACTGCATTGGCCAAACAAGTCACACAATCCTATTTTTGGTGCAATATCTTTACCTGTGCTAAACAACAACTCTGCATTTATTCAGGGATATTATTTCACAACAGTGCTTTCAAAGAGGTTCACTGGTAAAACTCCACTCCTTGGAAGTTGAAGAAGGAGCAAAGGAAGAAGGAAAGGATGACATGCTTCCTAAAAATCTGGAATAAATGATTGGTGAAATAATTACACACTAGGCTTTCAAGAGAATGCCTGAAAGGTGTAATTTAAAAACCTTACTCCAAATGTTTGTGAAGGCTTCAGCACAGCTGCCTTCTAACATGGCAACACCAAGGCTCCCAGGGCACTTCCAGGTCAAAGACGTCCCTTGGAGGAAAGAGATCTGTGCCTGACTACACACATAATTCCCAAATGCCTCTAGGTCCTGCTGTCTGACTCAGTGCAGATATCTACAGCATTTCATCTGCAGAATTCAAAAAATGTTGAGCAAATCCACCCTACACTTTACAGCACTTTTTGTTTTTGTTTTAGGTTTTTTTGGGGTTTTTTTTTGGCGGGGGGGGGGGGGGGGCTGGGCATTGAGGGTGTGTTTTTGTTTTTGTTTTTGATTGTCAGGCTTCAAGAAGGATTAATTTCCCCACTCTGTTCCATCTCCAGCACCTCCCTCTATCTGCCTGCTCTCCTGGGGAGAAAAGCACAAGAGAGGAATAGCACCAAGAGATCTTCCCCTGCCACTGGGCTGCTCTGGTGCTGTGCTCAGGGTAATGAATCTGCCTGAGAGCAAAGCCTGGTGCAGGCATGCTGCAACCACGTTGTCTGCAAAACCTGAGCAGGTAATTCTGTCTGGTGTTGGATTAAGTAATCACAGACCCCATAGGAATACATCTGAAGGTGATTACACACTAGCTAGTGGAAACTTCTGCATGGTGGGTAAGCACATTGGAAAGGTAATAGGAAATCCCAGGAGTGGAGGGCTCCAGCCAGAAAACCCTGTGTAGGGCTAAATGGTCACTGTGGGTTGGCTTTCACTGACCTTGGTCCCTGGACAAATTGCAGATGTTTGCATCTTGGAAGGAATTTTGTCAGACTATCTGTTAGAAAGTAATGAATGCCTTAGAATAAATTAAATCAGAGAATGTGACTGCTGTGATGAGAAATTTTAATGCTGAGTTTCTTTAGACAAAAAAAAAAAAAAAAAAAAAAAAAAAAAAAAAAAGAAAGATGCCAATGCTGAGAATGCTGAGGTAAATACATTCCCTAAATATTAATGAACTGTCATGCTGTGATAGGGTCCTTTGTATGAATGTATATTTGGCACTTGTCTTAAAACTGAGTACTATTTAGCATTGTTCTATTCGGGCATGTCTACTGCTGATGCTGTCAAAGAGAAAGAGCCCACGATGAGTGAGATAAAAGCTGGCACCAGGCACAGAACACAGGCGTGAGCACCATGTATGTGTAAGAACCAAAGAACTCTCAGGACACAGTGCTGTCAGTATGTGATTTTTAAAATTTTTTATCCTCTGCCAGGTGGAAATGGGTGTTTTTTTTGTCAAAGTGATGTTAGAGAGTTACTGAGCACCATACTATAGCACAAGCATTTGACTGGAGTAGACTCCAGAGAACAGTCTGCCACTGCCTCTTGTGCATCCTCTACAGTTGAAGTCCTTTTGGATCTTCTCAGGAGGGAAGTGACCCAACCTGACTGCCATATCATCATGAATTTCTTGTTTATTCCCCTCAGTTATTTTCCATTTCCACTTCCATACAGTCTTCCACTACTTTCTTTCTCTCAGTTCCATCATGTTTCAAAAAAGGAGTAGGAATTCTTTACTCATGATGTTGTGCATTAATGGCAGTCCAGATATTTTTACTTTATCTTTGTTAAGGATTTTATTATAATCACTTTTCTTGCTGTGTATATTTACTGCATACATCTTTGCAGACATGTCACTGGTACATGAATGCTTGTTGAAGTAGTAACAGGAGGATTCAAGTTGACATTGCAAACATGTATTTTCACAAGCATTAGTCACATCAAGAATCCATTAATTATTTGCTACCTGGCAGAAATCACAGGGCTTGATAATACTCATTCTAACATTCACTTTCTTGACAAATATCTACCCACAAATACATTTGTTTAGATTTTTAAATAATCTTTAAGTAAAACACAAGGCATATCAAATGGAAGCCTTGGCCAAATTCAAAACTAAACAACATGTGATATCACTTTTAGAAATAAAGTACTTGACAAGTTGGCTCTCAACTGCCAAGAAAATATTTGTTATAATGAAGGAACACAGTTTTTCTTCAAAAATGCACCTATAAGAAATGTATCAGTTTTGTGAAATTATCTTGACTGTCAATGTTGCTTTTCAATGGAAGAAAATCAAAAGTTGAATTTCAATAGTAGTTGATTCATGCTTTTAAGCTATTAAACTTTAATACTAATTAGATGTTTACAGCTGATGTAGTTTTTAAATTTTATATGGATGTTGCACTAATGAAAAAACCCCAAACCTTCAGCACTTATATTGGAGATAATGAGAAGAGAAAGGAATGACTCTTTCATAAGAACCTGAAAATTGGGGTTTCTTTCCATTCCACATTAACACAAATTTGCCACCAACCCACGCTCCAAATGTTGGAATTATGCACAGATCTGAAATTCCTATTTCCTGTCAATTCTGGTTCCTATTACTGTGTCAGTCAAAGCCTTCAATGTGCTCACCACTGCTCCCTTCACAAGAAAAAGCCTTGTGAAAGAAATAACCAAGCCTTTCACAGGTAACAGGGGGTGGCACAGTTGGACTTCATCTACAGGCCTAACACACATTCCAGTTCCTCTTTGGAGACTTCCTGCAGCCCAACCTCTGGACATTGCAGTGTGTCATCTCCAGCATGAGATGCTGTCAGAGCTGTTGACAGGCAGGATTTCCTGATGGCAGGAAAGGGATATTTTTCCCTGTTATTGAGTCTCATTTTGGTCAAAATGAGACTAAATGCAAATGCTTCTGTATTTCCAGAGAACCAGAATTCCCCTGAGCCTTGCAGCTGCTTGGTGAAAGAGACTTTTCCAACAGACACTGCTGATGCTGTCAGGGAAATAGATGCTCCTCTTTTGAACTCTGCTTTAGTTTTGTGGAAGATTTAATCAAACACAGCACATTCTGAATCAGAGAATTCTGCCGCAAGGAATG
The DNA here is from genome assembly GCA_013397295.1 of Polioptila caerulea. Classification (NCBI taxonomy): domain Eukaryota; kingdom Metazoa; phylum Chordata; class Aves; order Passeriformes; family Certhiidae; genus Polioptila; species Polioptila caerulea. The sequence continues at coordinate 737,636 of VYXF01012751.1, forward strand.
AACATTACAGGATGAAACTTTGTTCTGTCAGACATTTCCTTAACATGGTACTCAGAGACACTCAGCAACTGCTACATCATATGAGTAGGAAGAAACTTTTTTCAGTAATCAGGACCCAAACTCAGTATTTGCACCCAAAGGGAGATGTAACTAGGAACTTATTCCATTTTTTTGTTTTTCCTTTGTAGTTGTAGCCTCCTGTGGTTTCCTTTGCCAAAGATTTTTTAATCTTACCTGGTCACTTTTTAATCAAGACTACATTTACAGCATAATTATGTATTATATTTGCCAGTTAATTTGATACTGAAATACTACCTCTCCCAGGAAAATCCAAGATGTTTCGCATACAATGTGTAAGAAGATGGCAGTCACCTTAAAATGGGAGTTTGCAAAGATCAAACATCCCTTACAATCAGCTTGCTGTAGCGTGTTCTGTGAACCCTACTACTTGCAAAATTGCCTTTGGCATCTGTGCACTCTTTGACAAGTTCAGTGTGTGACAGTGCCTGAAACCAGGATGTTTTCCTGGATATCCTTTGGCTTACGATCATTTCAAGTAGAAATGTCTTGTATGATAAGGTGCAATCACTTAGCAGAAGAGCTTGTCATGGATATTTAAAAATACCACAGAGCCCCCCAAACTCAGCAAGCTGCCATTGATCGTCACCTCATCCAAACCTCAAGTGCAATGCTTATGTGTAATCCAGGCTTCTCATTTTAAGAAATACGTGTGCTCCTACACATGATGTAGAAATGTGGAAGTGTATATGATCTGGAAGGAGAACATTTGCTCTTCAGGGCAATTGTATTGCTTGAGTCTACCCAGCAAGGTGCTGCATCTCAGCCGTGCCCTCGTATAAAACACAGGCTAATGTTGTGCCACAAAACATTTCATTATCCAGAGGCTGAGAGCTGCTACCTGATTTAGGCTAAATTTGTTAAATTAAGTGCTTTAGGCAGTTTTCTATGAATGCAATTAAACACAAGGAGATCTGCAAAGAGGAACAGAAAACAAGGAGAAATATTGCCTTGCTGAAGACTCTGATAAGTGAATTGTCCTAACACTATTTGACATTTCTATTAAGCCAACAGCATATTCACTTGGGAAATGTCTTCAAATGAAAACAAAGAAAGAATGGTGTTTATCACTCATTTCTTTTTATCCCCTTTGCTAATTTAGTGTCATTAAACTTGACTTCATGTCAATATCAGAAAACAACTTTTCCTAGGCGAACAGAATAATTCGCATTTACAATATAAAATATTCTCTGTGTGTCTGTGCAGATCTTTGGTTTGATCTGATGATCTTCCATCATAAACATGAAGTAGAGAACAGTATTCAGAGTGTAGAATGAGGAGGATAGACAGAAGTTCTTATTCAAACTGGACTATATCCAAAGAGCCCTTATTTGGAATAAAAGATTTTTGTCCCATCACTTGAGCAGTGCGTTTTGATGGGAATCACTTATTGAGAGTTACATTCGCCTCACTGAAAGCACCAAAGATGATTTTCATTGCAGAGTTTTTGCATAAAGAGAGCAATTGAGAGAAGCACAGCACAAGTTTGCTTCTTGCACTGTGATGGAGGTTTTAAAACTATCTCCAAGGATATGGAATGATGGTCTCCTCTAAAGCCTAATCAATTTCTCATGGTTTTATTGCTTTTATGGTCCTAGGTTTCTGCAGAGAGATGTAGTTTTAAGATAAAAAGCTTGTCCATCACCTGAGTGGTGATTTAGAACAAGAAGTAAAATTAATGCTGCATGTATTTTAGTCTTTTCTAAGCTGCTCAATAAGGGAGACATTGTTAGCAGTTTTGTTTTTAGAAAACTTCACCTGTAATGCCTTGTTTCTGAATGCACAACAAAGATAGAAAGGGGAAAAAATAGGGAAAAGGAAGAAATGAAAAAGAGAGACAGTCAACACAGATTCTTGGAAATAAGACAGCACTGTCTGACTACATTGAATTTCCGTTCTGCCACCATTCCTTTGAAGTACACGATGTGAATGAACCTTAGCCTGCAATTGCAAATCTTATTATTAATAACAGCAGTTACATTCTTGTTGAAGGATGTTCTGTTTTAACAGCTATCCAACTCATTTGAATAGCATTTTGACAGGAGGAGTATGCTACTACTCTATATTTTGATGAAGATATGGAGATGAAAAGTGTAATGATACTGTAAGCAAAAGGTATGGTTCCCTGCAAGGAGTTTATTGAGTCCTTAGGGTCACTGTTGAACTACAAATAGAAAACTCCAATCACTGCATTGCCATAATTCATTCAGGTGTTTGCCCCTTTCCATGAAAAATGCCTATGCTTTTATCTCTGTACCCAAACAGGATAGGATGAGCTAAATACACTTTCCTAATCCAGCTATGAAATTGAAAAACATATGCTTTTCCTTTATAGAAGCAGTATATTATGCTCACTGCACCACTTTGTGAAGTCTGTGATGGCATCTGGCTGATGTCTAGGTTATTTAGCATAAGCAATCACATTATGCTAAAAGAATAATAATATCTTCTGGGCTATGAAATGACAGAAATTCATAGTTTCATAGACTTTGAACAGGTTTTTGCTGATTTAGCAATATGAAGTTCCACGGTTGAATACTCATTTAACTTTAAGGGAACACTAAAAGAGAGAAAATGTAGATGTTTTTCTCCTTCCTTCCCTTCAGGAGAAAATTAAACTAGAATAGCAGTCAGAATAATTTCCTGTCAAAACAAATATCTAAGTATGGCCATGTGCACATTATTTCTTCATAGCAATAACCAAAATGTCTTTCACCAAACACAGAAAAATATCTGCTTAATCTAGAGCTTCTCAGAAGGACCAGCCTCTATAAAGGATGAGCCTGACTACACCTTTTCATCTGGAGAAGGCTTTCTTTGAACACAAAGTAGATATATTCTACTCAATGAACTCAACTGAAAATAATGGGTAATAAATAAGGCATTTATTATAATACAAGAAGTCATCTGATTTATTATCCCTGATTTTGCCTACATCTAATAATTTCCCAGTGGCACCAGGAGGCCTCTACTCCCAAAAACATCTAAGATTCGACCCTCCAGTTGTATTAAAAAACAAATAATCAGGTTCTTGGTACTGTAAGGAACTGAATAGAAACTCTCTGAAGGGATCAGCTGTTGCTGATATGTAAAATGAAATTCAATAACCTCCATTAGGGTTCATTTGTAGTAGCTTGGTAACAGTTACTCTGTATTTAATGAGTGTTGGCTTCTTTTTAAACATTAATCAAAATCCAGTGAGTCACCCTAGGTACGAAAATTGTGTCAATTACCAGCTTTGAAGAGCTACATTCACCAAAAGTAGGTCTTTTGAGGTACACACCTTATCTTTCTGCCCACAGCCCACAACATAAATAAGAACAACTATGCATAAAGCATTAATAAATGCAGGTCCTATATTTACAGATTAAAAAATATGAAGTCACAGCTTGAGTTTGCAATATTAAAAACCGAAGGGCAATTAAACCATTTATATGCAATTTTAATTCTGCTTACAGAAGCTGAGTAGCACAGCTGGAGCCACATCTCTGTAATTCTACCACAGGATGGCTATAAGGTATTAAATAAAGAAAAGAAAAAAAAAACAACAAACCCACCCTGAATTTCTCAGGCTATTACAGAACAGTACCTTCTCCTTCTTCCAAAAAGACACTTAGACATTTGACATGTCACTTAGACAGTGACATGGCATCCCTAAAGGAAATTAATTTTATCAACATCATCAGCAGAGACATTCAGAACTCACAATTCCCATACTGTTGACAAAGTCAATATTTAAGAAAAGTTTCATTTCAAATTGGAAAGATAAATGTTTCTGGGTAGGGATGCTTTCTCAGAATGCCTATTGGGGAGAGAGGAATAACTACACATGTTGGTCAGACTTGTAAAAATTAAGATAAAAGTAGAGACCCCAGTTATGAAATGCTATAAACAATAAATCCTGACAGTTTGGCATTACAGCTCCTGTTAATCTCAAATTAGAAATATCAATATATAAATGAATAATGTGCATAAAGCATTCATCCTGGTAAGAAAATATACAGAAATAAACATTTATCAAGCTAATATCACCTGTCCTTAGGTAGCTGGCATGGAGCTGACCTGAGGCTACAAAGCTTCCTAAATCACATATAACCTAGTTCTGACTTATGTGGCATGTTTATACTGCCTCCTGATCCAGCAGCACACAGCCAGGGTGTGCAGGAGCCAGTCCTACCAGCTTCCACACAGCCCTGATTCCCAGGCACCTCAAGGTACTGGTGGGGCTGACAAAACCCTGCACCTCCCCAATCTCTCAGGCTCAGACCACCTCTGAGCAGAAGACCAGACAAGTGACAAGGAAGGTTTTCTGTAAGGCAAAGTATGGAGAGGAAACCAGACCCCCTGGTTAGGTGATCACCAAAACAAACTGACTCAATCCTTTAAAACACTGTTTCAGGAAACAGCCTTCCCTGACCACCCTCTTAACCCTCAGTGGCAGAAAGGAATTTTTTTGCTGTTGGAAAAGCTCTTGACCAAACCTGAGAAGTATTCAGAGAAGAGGTGACTTGGCTTTTCAATGAACTTTTTATCATAACTCCTCTCTGTCAATTTAGTTTATTTATATCATAAATCAAAAGGTTAAGGATGAAATGAACTCATGTAGAGTTACTTAAAGATTCATAGCAATATCATCAGTACTTTATATAAAAGTAAAAAAAAAATCAGCAAAATGTTAATTTTAAGTTTCTAGACAAGTAATTATTTTAACCTGTAATCAGAAGAGAATTCCACCTCCATAAAAGCACATTAAAATCTTCAGGAGGCATAAAGTTCAGTCTTGAGCTACATGGCTTGCCAAATCTTACATTAACAAATGATTAAGAGCTAAGAGGGATGTCAAATATTTTATACCAAAGTGGTTAAGTGCCTTGAAAACACAGTGTTAAAACCCTTTAGTTAATATCCACCATTAAGGAAAAAATGTGTAAAAACAGGAGTGATATGTCTTAAAAGTAGAAATTTTTGTACAGCTTCTCCATAATGTCATGACAAGGCCAAACCTCAAAGAAGATACAGGAACTCCCTATTGAAGGTTAGCATCACAAAATGAAAGGTATATGCAGATTAGTAGTAGTCTAGTTGTTTTTTCTGATTGAAAAAGATCCCCATTATAATGTTTTTTTAAAGTGTTAGAGGTTGCTATGCATTATAAACTTAAATTAATTTGCATCTCCCTTCTGAGAAGCAAAATATTATTGTTATATGTAACTAGGATAAAAAAGAGATTTCCCTAAAGTCCTCCCAGGTTGGAATCTCACTGTATAAAAATTTATACAAACTCAAAATATGTGCTCTTGCAACTACTATTCAGATAACTCTGGACAAAAAAGGTAAATGTTTTCAACAACACAGAACAATTCACAGATTAAAGAGTATCCAAAGGGACCTGAGAACAGGAAGGATGAAGCTCTTCCTCAGCATATGGAGGATCACCACACTTAATAATCTAAAGATTATTTGAACACAAACAAAGCAGCATATGTGAGCTCAACTCAAGACAGTGACAGTGCATTTGGTGACCTTGGCAAATATTCAAGGACTCCTAAGGAATCTGAACAGACTCTATTCAGTAGGTTATGATATGCCTTCATCAAACCCTCCTGTGTGAGGAAGCGTTTTGTGAAGTCCATGTGGTATTTTTCAAATACCAGTTCACATTTGATATGGCATGTACTACTCCATATCATTGACTTTTTCAGTTCCTTAGAACAGAAGCAAAAATGTGATGCTCAATAGGGAAAAACAAAGCACTTCCCTCCCCCCCCTCCCAAACAAATATGATTACTCCTTCTTTCGCAACCCTCCTAAAAATTCAGAGCCCCCTCTGTGTGTGAGTTGTTCATACTTTTAAGCATATACTCATCTATACCTTAGGTTAGCAGTTATCTAGGAATAGCAATTAAAAAAACCATTGGGTTGTGGAGGTAGTGTAATATAACAAAACACGTCAGGCATAGATCTGCTGCTCATTGTCCCTGAACATCATGATAAACTGTTGGTGGTGAAATATAGAAATGTATCTGGATTCACCAAAACAATTTGCTTTCAAGCTGTATTGCTCAGACGGAACAGTGCAGAAGGAATAAATAGACTGTTGCACCTTCTGGATGAAGGAGTTCATGTGGAGTCTGAGAAAAGGTTGTACACGTGACTCCTCCCTCCAGCAATAAAGTTCATTATACAAAATTTCTCCTTGGCAAGGGTGACATGAAATTTTGCCATTCGCAATATTCATACCGCAGGAGACTCATGCCATTTCATTCAACCATCTGGCCACAGAACTTTGTTTTTCAGGGTATTATCCAGTCTGCTCAAATTTGGATATTGCATCATCTCAGTTTTATGTGTTTGGCTAGGGAAGGGAGTTTAGCTTGCCCAGCTTCTCTACAAGTCAATGGAGTCCAATACCTTTGAAGACTTGTAAAAGTATTGCAGTCTTCCTAGCTTACCTATTTTTCCTTTTTTTCCTGCCAGTATATGGAATTCAGGCATTTCCAGATACCATCCATGCTGTCTGCTTAAATGATGTGTACATCCTTTCAACTGAGGTCATGGGAAACTAAAGGAAGATTTTACACTGCTCCATTCACTCAGTCCACAGAGTGGTGGCACTTCACAGAACTGCACTGGCAATAAAAATGTGTGAAAGAAATGAAGATCTAGATGCCAGGCTATCTGATCAGAGCTGAGGTCATGTCTCAGAAAAGTGGCCTAGTGATTAATCAACCAAGAGCTGTGTGCAAATACCACGTTACTGTGTCCAGAACACTGAAGGGGAGTAAATGGTGGAAAAGCCAAAGTCCAAGTTATTAGTTAAAACATTCAATTGTGAGAGGAGTTATTTATGCATTTTCCATGAAATCATATCCTTGTCATATTGCTGATAACCAGGGGCAGAAACTCAGATCCCATCTCTCTCTGCCTTCCCAGCACTCTCCCCATATTAGATGAAGCCAGACACACACATATCACCCAGTCTAATATTTGGAGCTTCTTGCTTCTGGTACCTTTCTGCCTCATCCTAGATTGCAATATGCCTTTTGTCACTCAATTCCCTAGAAAGAAAGGCTCTTCTGTGCACACAGGCTGACAAAATGTTGGTGCCTAGGGAGCATTCAGACTACATGGGAGGTATCTAATGAATTTCAATGCCTACTGGATTTAATAGCCTTACTAAGTAAGCAGGCCGGATCAGTGTCTAGGATTCAGCAGGGTTAAAGCATTCTAATCCTATTGTAGGCAAGATTTAGGCAGGGTGGATCATAGCCTCTCTTTTTCATGTCCTTAAATCAAGAAGTAGCTACAAATACTCCCAATTGCAGCATACAAAGTATTATAACAGTTCACAGAAACAAGCTTCACCAGAAGTCAAGTTTCTGACTTCATATGCATACATATGTTTGCTTAAATTATCAGTAGACAGCTGAGATCTGATGGAAACTCTACATAAAATAAGCTGACACGTTTTTTAAGGGTTAAGAGGCTCCAGAGTTATCAAACACGAACAGCTTGTTCCCACTTTGCTAGTTATGTTACAGAGCATGTTTGCCATGGTTAGAAGCTTGTATATCAAAAGGATAAAAACATATGAAAAATTCTCTCTGTAAAGGCCAGATACTGGTTATCCTACTGCCTGAGACAGAACTCCTGAGCTGTTAACACTTTATAGTGTAGGACAAAGGAATAAACCAGATCTATACATGAAGATCTATAGTTCTTCCAAAAATCTCTGATATTATGCCTTGCTCACACTCATTAAACCTAATGGTACTTTCTTTTACTAAGGCATACTGTATTTTTTGTTGCTCACAGCTCCCAAAACAGAAGATTCTCTAACACAAAATCAAGTGATAAACCTGATAATTTAAGCATCTTGCTACAAAACCCACTGAAGATTTGAGCTTGAATTTCTTTCAGTTGGTGAACTCACCCCAGTTAAGACAAAAACCTTCATGTATAAGTGGCATGCTGTTCTAAGAGATCACAAATGTAATTTGCTATATGACTCTGTCTTTCCCAACTGCAATATTGTACACAGAGTAAGTTACTCCTTTCAAAAAGAATATTGCTGAACCAGTGGAGGTGCTCATGGAAGAGAAATGAGAACACTTTTCAGAAAAGAAAAAAAAAAAAACTTCTGTCCATGAGTATAATTGGAAAATAGTGTTACTGTCAGCTCAGTGAAAGAAACAGGAATGATACTAAAACAGAACTGATGTTTTGCTTTGCCTCCTGAACAGAGGGTTACATTGACAAGACCTGAGAAATAGGTAAGGACCTATAACCTCAGTTCATTCCTTAATTTCTGCTATTGATATCTAAAGAAGAATTCAGCTCTTAGACTCTTCCTTTCCCATCAGTGCAGATCAGGTTAATTTCAGGAAAAATTTTCAAAAAGAGAGGCTAAGATAAGCTCTTCCCAGTGTCTTGTGCAGGCTGGTGGTGAACACATTCTCGTCTGATGGCAAAGGACATGGGCTGAAACTCTCCCAAGAGGGAGAGGGATTTATGCCCAGATCCTGTTAACTACTGCTCTCAAAGGCAGATACTGCTGTCAGTGGTAACAAAGAACCATTGTGTTGCAAAAAAAAAGAAAAAAAAATAGTAAATGAAGCATAATTGCTCTTAATCATTTTTCAGTTCTTTTCAATTTTTACTTATTAAAGCAGAGGAGAATACAAATACACAAAATAATTCAGGTAGAAGTGTGAAAACAGAAATTAGAAATCGTAAATATGAAGTGAAAGGATACACACTGAAGCAGAAAAAATAATATTGCTGTAATCTTTTGGAAGCAGCATTGATTTCCAGATTTAAGTCAAACTCCTATTAATCAGAAAGAAACTGAAAATGGTCTCCATCTTTGTCTTTCCTGGATTCTTACATCCTTTTTCTGAAAAAACAAAACAAAACAAAAAGCCCTAGAGAGATTCTCACAATAATTATACTTTTTTAACATGGGGTCTGATGTAAAACAAATATCTTTATCTTCTTTATTTTTTTTTAAAGACATCATAAATACAAGTTCTAGTCCATTTTAATAGCCAAATTCTTTTAGTCTAAATTTTATGTCAATAGCTTCTCTATACAAGCAGCCAAACTATAATCACAGCCATGGTTTATTTTGAAGCCAATTGGTCTGCTCATGACAAGCAGTTAAAAACATCAAAGAAGAAAAAGCCAACCAAACCTCACCCCCTAATAAAAAAAAAAAAAAAA